>JAPQLA010000007.1:4455802-4483318 GCA_029822935.1 Naso vlamingii | reverse complement strand
TGTGTGTGTGTGTGTGTGTGGGAGGGGGGGTTGGTAGCACCAAGTTGGCTCAGCTCAGAGAACGACAAGTGGTAATGAAACAACTTGTGAGGCTTCAAGGCCCTTTCATTAAGTGTTCACTGCACTGAATGTCTGTAGGTGTGTCAGTCAGTGTGTGTGGAGGTATAAGGAACTTTCAGTGTTTCATTTTGAGCGGTGCAAACCATTATCCACATTCATACAATAAAGGCTCTTATTACTGCGCCATTTTACTGAGAGAAGTGCTGGAGGTGACAGTCATGCTCTCATTTCACTTAGATGAAGGCGACAAAAAAAAAAAATCCAAACCTTCATGTCCAAACCGTCATGTGCTTATAGAGAAATGTCAACAGTCCTCAAACACTTGCTTCAACAAACTGCCTCATGTTTACAGTGAAGCATGTTAAGGCCTTTTCAAACACTGCATACTGACTGCATGTTTTTGTATAGTTGGCATAAAGGAAATAAGCAGATTACTGCTTGAAACGAACAGGAAATTATATAACATTCGCTGACCTCAGAAAGCTGCTGCCACTTCAGGAGGCAGCCAAATGTTTTTCCAAAACGATGATATCATTTTTTTGGTTTTTTATTCCTAAAGGTGTTTTATCGCAGAACATGATTATTGCTTCTGCAGCTGTGAGCGACTCCTTTTATCTTTTTGTGCTTTGCATTGTGGGACAGTTAGTGCACAATAACAGCACACTCAAAAATCTGACATTTTTCATCTGTGTACTGTTGTTAAAAAAAAACAGAAAAACATGGAGACTCAAAGATGCTGTAGTTGTCTTTAACCTGACAAAGCTGGAAACTAGACAAATGTGCAGCTATCAAGTAACGTTCAAGTCTTTGGGTCATTCTTGACTCAGATGACGGAAAGTTGACATTAATGTTGAACTGTCGTCAGAGCTGAAGGTTGGAATTTCCAACTTCTGACCTCCAAGATTTTTACACAAAGCCAAACTCAGCCGAAAACTGCTGCTCATCGTGACAGCCTGATGTTCCTTTTGCAGATGTACATGCAGCTGAAGTCTCAGCAGAGGAGCTTCTTTCTTTGAACTAATAAAACAGAGGAGAAAACGATAGTCTAGTCCACATACAAGATACACTCTCCCTCTTCCTCTGTTGTGCTGTCGTTGTGTGACGTCAGGCGACTGCATCTTTGTGAATTTGGCGTGGATGGATGTACCTCGTGTGTAGAAGTAGGAACTCTAACCTTGTGTTCATCTCATCGTTCTTTTTTTGAGACAAAGGTCGGAGAATTTTGAGTTTCTGGAACGCAGCATAAAAACTCGATCCCTTGCTGATTTTGATAATATATCCGATACATCAGCCGATATCGGCTGAAAGTGGTCATCAAATCCTAGTGACAAAGATCTGTAATAGAGGCAGGATGTCTGACATTTGAACAAACTTTTTTCCAAACATCAGAGCACTGAACAGCAAAACACTTCACTTATTAGCTATAAAATAACAGACCGCCCTCTGCTGGAAAAACTAGACAATTAACCTTTCGCAAAGCTCCGCCCTCTAGTGCGAGCAGGCCAATCAGAGCGTAGCATCTACCAGCTTTTCCCAAGGGTCCGACAACTACACAGCTGTACTCCATTGAAACTCATACAGTCCTTTCAGATTTTCATCATTTTCAGGCTGGTTCTGTGGATTTCAAGGTCGTTGTGGTTCAACTTTGTGTCTGGGGCACTTTTAAAACTGATGCTCGTTATTCGGCGAGGTTTGAAGGAGATTTACGTTCTTTACCTTTCCAAAATTAAACACTGAAAAGTGTAACGTCATGCTCTGGGCAGAACTGTTTGCATGTCCTCACTCCACATTGAACCTGTCACAGTTTAACATTACGTCTTCTTCGGTAACCTTTCGACAAACATTGAGGCCATGTTACGTTGTTATAAGCAGAAAGCAAGCCCGGCCAGCTAAGCTACAGTCTGTGGCTGCAGTCTGGACACTGGCTGCTCTCAACAGTCTGCAGTGTTTGACCCAAACTTGAACCCAACATAAAAGCCCGACTTTACTTTTAACGTTAATATACAAAGAGACGTGTCCTCCCCTTGTTGTAAATGGCGAGTCCTGAATCGTTACGAGAGTCAGTGCTTGTTTTATAAATAAAGTGAAACATAAATTAAAGCCACTGTAACGGTAACGGTAACCTTACTGTGATCGGTAGGCTTTAGCTTCAATGTTTTTTTTTGTCACATCGTTTCCTTGCTGAGTCACTCTGACAGCCTGATTATATCCTTCAGCTGCATTCTGTAAACCTCTCTGTCTGCTTCTGCCTGAAATCGCTTTCTTGTTCATCCAAAAATTCCACAATATTTCTCCAGGGAGTTCAGTTAAGGACAGTGGCAGTGTCACGCCGACAGCTTGTTGGACTTAGCAACAGTAACTAAGGGGGGCGTGGCTTAGCGAAAGGTGAATTACACCATTTTGATTCTCCATTCCAAGTATTTTTTTCAACCTTAAAAAAACCTTTTCAATATAGACGCATTTTGGAGAACAAATATGTTAATATAAATATCTGTGATAGACTGATACCGGCTGATAATATTAACTTACTTATTGGCCCAATTAAAACCATGTTCCTCATTTCTGGTATAAACGCAGGTTTTATTGGACAGCAAAGAGTTTATGACACAGAATGAACTTGTTGCTTTCAGAGAAAGTTGTAATGCACTTCATGTTTTTTAAATCTGTCTGCGGTGTGTCTGCTGAGGCTACTTACTCTGAAAATGTCAAGTAAACCCAGTCAAACACATGAAGCTTCTGCTGGCTCATGTTACTCATTCTGTTGGCGTAGAGGACATAAATTCATAAAGAGGAAAATTTTCTTGACTTCTGGCCGACATTGTCTGGACAGATTCCTCCACCAGTTAGCTAAGAAATCTGCTGTCATGGCATGTTATGTTAGAAAACGGTGGTCAAAAACATCTGTCATGAGGCGTCTGGGTAGCTCAGCTGGTAGAGCGGGTGCCCCATGTACAGAGGTTGCACCCTCACTGCATCAGCTCCAGGTTCGATTCCACCCCTGCCGTTTGCTGCATGTCATTCTCTCTCACCCCCATTTACTGTCCAAATCTTCAGCTGTCCTGTAAAGAAAGGCTCAAAAAAGCCACCAAAAATGTCCAAACACAGTCTGGAAAAGTTTCTGCTGAAACTTTCACAGGGAGGTTTGCGAAGTGGAATTAAAGAAAGCTTAAGTGAGAGTCAGGAAAATTGACAGATTATTTCACTGATGGCTGCTGTAGTTGTTTTTGTTTGTAAAACAGGTCAAAGCGTGTTTTCCTGCATGCTTGACAGATTATTGTTGCAGCTGCAGGGCTGTCTCTAATGAAGGTGTTTTAAAATACATTTTCTTAAATGAACTGTAGCTTTTCTTGAAGGTTCTTTTTATTGTAATTAAAAAAGGTGTCACTCTGTTGACTTAAAGGAAATCATCAATGCAAGAGCTGATATGGGCTGTATAAAAAATGTCCATGAGAGACTCAAACTGAGGCCAAAGCTTTTCTATGTCTGTCTGTCACAGCTCAGATTTAGGTTAGGTCATGTTGAGTCGAGCTTTTCCACTTGCTGTCTTACTTTTCCTTGAGAACTCCGAGCAAATGAAAGCAGAGCAGCAAGAGGTGGAGGGGCAGCACGGATTCTGTCCAGAACAGGAGCCGCATGGAGATGACATCTTGCAGCCTCTTCTGCACGAGCCCCAGGATCTGGGGAGCTAATTGGTTTCTAATCAGAGCTGCAGTGTCTGCAGTGGCGTTTGCTCAGCCTGTTGAGATAGAAATAGAGGAAGAGTGTGAAATTGAGATTCAGGAATCAGGTTCAGTGCCAGGCTGTCAACCGACTGAGCCAACGGGAGGTGGAGGCGGATGGGGACGTGTCAAACGGGCCAGATCGCAGCAGGCGATCCAACCGGCCTGTCTCAGATACGTGCCAGTGAAAGATAACATTTATGAGGGCTAATGAAAGAGTATGCAGCTCAACACTCTTACATGGTGTCTGCTCTGTGATGTGTCGCGGGCTGCTCAGCTGATTTTATCTTTTTGTCTGATATGTTCCACGTCATCACCCAAGCAGATGGAGAAACAGGCAGGGGAAAAAAAGTAACATCAAGGAGGATGTTCAAGATTTCATAAAGATACAAGAGGCACAAAAAACAGTTTGCTGGCAGAAACGATCGGGCAGTTTGTGTCTTGTCTCGTTTCCCAGAATATTTATCACATAAAGTCTGATTCAGCTACAACCCTGCAGCATGCAGTGTTATTGCATTAAAGTTATATTAAATAACTGCCATATGTTTCACAATATCAGTTTGCAGTTTTCTGTGACCTCATGTCGACTCAACCAAGTCTCACCATCCGGCTGAAAACAGCCGTTCAGTGAAGTCTGGGACATATAAAGCATATGGAGGGCGAAGTGGGAGGAGTTACAAAGATATGAAAGTGCTGTTTGTTTGTAAATGAGCACTGTTTGGTTGCTGGCAGTTGGAGCGCTTGAATTATTTGGACAAATTAGGAAGTGTGTGCACGTTAAAACTTAAGAAAAGAGGTGTATTTTGACTGTCACACACTCCAAATCTGGTAGAAATGTTCAATCAGCAAAGTTAAAATTCAGTTGCCCGCAAGGATCAAGGCAACCTGAAGCTTGAACCTGAAGGCATTACTAGTTTAATTCAATCCACTTTTGGATTGTAAGTAACTTTTGTTTGAATTCAGCAGCTGTGGTGTTTCTTTTTTGATTGCAACAAGTTACTTCTTGTTTTGCTCGCTGATTAACTCTGACTCATGCCTCTGCTCTGTGTCTGATTTTTAAAGCCTCTTGCTGCTGATTTGTCAAAGCAAATCAAAACGAAATAACCCCTCTGAAACAGAAAATCTCACGACAGGCTGACTCAATGAAGTGAAACAGAATATAACAACTATGGCCTGACAGATATTGGTATGCCCATATTATCGGTCGATTTTGCAGATATATTGGTATCAGTGGGAAACGTTCTCCAGCGTGTGCCAATATTCAAACTTTTCCATAAGGCTGGATAAAATGCTTAGAATAGTGATTTAAAATGTTGTCAATACAATCCAGCGGACGGTTGTAAATTACTTAAAAACAGATTAAATTTCCTGTTCAGTGCTCTGATGTTTGGAAAAAAAAATTGTTAAAATGTTAGATATCTTGCCTCTATTACAAATCTTTGTCACAAGGATTTAGTAACAGCATTCAGTGGATATTATATATCTATAATATCGATTGATACATTGAATATCGGCATTTTCCTGCTGATTTGTAGTCATCTCTAATTTTCAGCCTTTATAAATGATCCGCCTCTGTCCGGACTCAGTCCTCCACTATTGTATGTCCACTTCAACCTCAAGCATAGAAATAACAAGTTGACGCTTCACAAAAAGACAATGCTAACAAGCAAAACTGACATAAGTGTTAGCAGAAATCAAGCTGGTGAGAGCAATTTTAATGTTGTTATCATCAGGTAAATTTGATGTTTTAAAATGATCAGAACATCTCTGTCCCACGGGCCATGTGACGATGGTAGACAGCTTTCTTCAGGTCTCCAGTTAAGCTCCACATAAGACGGAGGAACCCCGTCCTATCTCTGCTCAGTGGATCATCTCCCTTTAGCTCGGCTGATAAATCCTGCCCTCAAGGTCTTTTTTTTCCCTGCACATCTAAATGCTTTTTTTTTAGATTCATTTCAAAAAGGGGATTTTGGTGATTGACATGCTGCACACAATGTATTAAGGAATTAGTTGCTTTTCTTTCCCGTTTGATCTGGTACATGTTCACATTTTGCCGGTGGGATCGCAGATTTGTGCTGCAGTATCTCTCTCATGGACAGAATAGACAAATTCAGCATCTTGCAGTTGGAGCTTCTGACATTTTTGCATTACTTTTTGTTAGAACCGTGTGGTCAAACAACCTGCTGCTCTCTATATGATACATGTAGTCAAGGATAGAATAAAACTCGCCTTCCGAAACTGAATGATTAAATGGATGAAACCTGAGACCTGAAGATTAGTCGAGCCAATGAAACTAAGGTAAGAGAGCTTAGTGACACAAGAATGAATGTAAATAGGATTCAGCGGCAATGAAAGGTACAAAGTGGTCTAATTAAATCCCTCTCGATGTGAATTCAATTTCCCCGGGCCTCATGGATTCTTGTCAGTGACAAAGAGAGCTGCCTCGCTTTGTCTTCCTCTGACTAAATTCCAATTAGGTGGTGGGTGTGTGTTGGTGTGCCAGTCAATCACAGTCACAGCCTGTGTTTTAAAGATGATGACAGCGGCAATATATCGACTCCAGCCCTTTCACTGCCTCTTATTTGGAACAAAGGACAGTTAACAGATATTGATTTCCCTCTATATGCTCGTTGAGTCGTCCTGCCGGTTCATTTAGAAAGCGGCCACTTGCAACCACTAAACGTTTGTCGCTCCGAGGGTTTTCTCGAAAATATTGATAACACTCACACAGCCCATTGTACCGAAACAGTTCCTCCAGCCAATTAACACTGGCATCCACTGCTAAACTGATTTTCATCTCTTCTGAAAATTGAAAATATTTTCCCCTGGTGTTATCCATTACAAATCATTGTGGTATTACAGTCTGCCAAGCCCTGGCATTTCTCTTTTTTAGAGACATTTGTAAGCAGCATGGAGACAAAAAGGAGAAGCAGCAGAAGCAGGAAGCAGTGTGGAGGAGGACAGTCAACACCTACACCTGTCTTAATCCGACTGGGCCTTTGGAGCACAAGTAAAGGAAAGCTGGATCACAGTTACACACCATCAGACTCACACACGCATGTACACACTTGGATATTTTCTTCAAGTCGAATTACTGATGCCTGATGCGATGGCCGGCGTCAGCGCAGCTCCGTCAGAGTCTGCGTTTGCCTTCAGAGAGCCTCATTTATGTGGAGAAGACTTTTTTTTAAGACACACTCACTGATGTGGAACAGTGAATATAAGATATAAAACCCGTCTGCCTGGAGACTTTGGGCCATGACGAAATCAAACCGCAGAAAGAGGAACTGAGAGATAGACGAGGGGAGAGGAAGAGAACCAAAGGAGGAATGAGGGGATAATATTGGAAGTCTTCCCCAGATGACTGCTGGCTCGTCTTCATCCCCGCAGTCACTGCACGTCTCATCTTCTGTGTTTAATTTGCTGCTTTTAACTCCGTCAATCGCCGTTCCCCCTTCATGTGCCATCCTTGATCCTCGCCCTCCATGGCTGCAGGCCGTGCTACTGAAGTGTGACCCGGCCTTCTGCCATTGATTTAAGGTCACTCAGCATCACGCCGCTGACCTTTCACAGATTCCAATTATTTGATAATCCACTGCATCATCTATCCGTCAGATGTTCAGGTATTAAATTTTTCACCGGCAGGCTAGAGTAGCTACATGAAACAGCTTTTGGGGTTTTCTGGCTTCAGACGCCATCAGCGCTCTGGTACTCTTATGAGGTTTTGTTTTTTTTTTTTTTTGAACTTCTCAATAGTGCTGCTGTTGTAGAGATGAAGGATTATGAGCAGATAGCCTCTGAGGTCAGAGCCACTTGACTTTCTCAGAAACTGCTTGATAGTATCTGAGTAAGGTAATGGACACAGTTTCCCTAAAAGACAGGAGCGGAGGTGAAGCAGAGCTCTGACGGCTCTGCTGCTGATCATCGCAGGCCTACGAGGTGGTGGATAGAGCAAAAGCCCCTCCCCCTCGTCAGCTGCTGTGACCTCCCGTTTGATCGGCAACCTGAACAAACTCAGGCTTACGTGTTCACACCGTGGAACAAGACGCCACCTGATCTGATAACCACTAGATTGGATAAAAGCCACAGAAGAATAGTCCTCTGTGTGCTCGGGCCTTCATGGGGTTCACGAGGTTTCAGCCCCCATCAATATCGTTTAAGGACTTACACGGTGTAACAGTACTCCAGCGGCCTGCGTGCTGTGTTGTAGTACACTCAGAGCGGAGGGGGGCTAAGAGCCCAAGATGCATTATAAGACCAAGAGGCTGTCCTCACACAGCCGGCCAAGAATCTGCCAGGGCCACCGCCGTGATAGATGATGAGGCGCGCGAGGGTTTTATTGAGGCTGTAGTGTTGCGTCGTGACAAGCAGAATAAATGAGAGCGCCGGCATCTGTGGGCACCGTCACTCTCCGTCCCATTTTTATTATTACTTATCCACGTACAGTAATAGTGTTAGTTCAATTTCTTCCACTATCAATTTGCAAACTTGGCTGTTAAACTGTGAGTTATGCAACACTTGGACACATACAAAAAAAAAAGGATGGCGGCTAATCAACACAACTGTTCTGAAGATATTTACAACCTCCCTGGGCTCTGTGCAAGACTTTTCCTCCGGTGGATGGAAGGAACATATGGAAATATGTGAACACACGTCTTGACTGTAGCAGTTCTCTGCTGCTCCTCTCAGCTAAATGATGTGTTTCTCCTCCTGTTCTCCACAGTCTGGTGATTTTTGCATGTAGTGATCAGTGTTTTTTCTTCAGTCATTGACAAACAAAGCATGTCATGTCTGTTTTTGTCTCATTTTAAAGAGAGTCAGCAGGTTTGATCAATGCACGGCAGAGAAGGATGTCATTGTAATGTGATCTGTTTATCTACAACATGATACTTCAGAGTTTTTATTTATTCTGGCCCTTTTTTATATACATGAAGATAATTATGCAGACATCGACAGGAGATGATTTGTTAAGCTTTCCAATCCTTCCCTAGTAGTCACCATCTTTTTTTTAAGGTGCAGAAAGTCTACAAAAAAATCTCTTTTGCAGTATGAAAAGCTCAGAAAAATCAACTGATCTAAAAAAAATAATGGGTCGCTTTTTGACAGTTTAATATTTGTGCTCTGTGTGAAAATACTCATGCCCAATCAGCAGTTTGAAAAATATTATTGATGTGCAAATAATTGAAAAAAAATATGCATCCAGTGTGAAAAGGTTTTTTGCCCTTAAAATCTACATCATATTTGCTTCAAGTAAATGTAACAGTTCAGCAATGTTAAATTTGTCCATCATAAGTAAAAGTCCTGCATTCATCAGTCCACATGTACACAAAATGTACTTAAAGTCAGGTTTTTTTATATCACAATACAACAACTTAACATCAATGCACGAATGGCCTAGAAATATTTTACTGTTTTAGCATTTTGAGGTTGAAGAAGTTTCAATATATTTTTTGTTCCCAATGTGCCGTCGAGCGTCTCCACAGGGTCACAAGATAAATCTGAGAAGTCATGAGATGATTAATGAGATGAAAAGGAGGTAAAAACAAAGTTCTGCTACACAGATTTTTACAGATTTTTCAGGATTTTTTTTTATTAATGCATTTATTTGAAATACTGTATACTTTAACCTCTTTGGCCCTTAAGTTATTTAAATTTAACCAAGTACGTCCATCTTTTGGAACAACTCAGAAACACGTGAGACAGATAAGCTTTTCTGTAAGGAGTCACCACCCAGACATGTTGGGACTGTGTGAAGCACAAGTACGCAGTGCTGGAGTAAATGTACTTAGTTACTTTCCACCACTTGCACTGCATTCCTCTTATCAGCCATCATTTTTAGAGTGAAAACTTTGATGTTATTTTTCCTTGAATTTCCTTTTGGTAGAGATTATTTAAGATTCTGAGTCTTTTTGGTTGGGATGGTCAAGAGAAAAAAGGTTAATGAGGAAAGAGAGTCACTGCAGAAGTCTGAACGGTGACAAAGTTTCTCAGTATGAGACTGTGGAAGCTGGGCCTCACATTAAATACCGAGTGTACTGTGTGAAATGATGAAGGGATGAAAACAGTCCGTATGCTCAGAAATGATGTTATTTTCTTCTTCGGACTCGAGTTGAGGAGGATGCTTTTTCACCGGGGGAAAAAAATTATTTAAGAGAAACTAATTTTGACAGACGGCAGGAAACAGCTGCTTGACATCAGCTTCCAAACAGCAAATACAAACATTTTCATCACCTCCTAATCAGTGAATGTTCTGCCAGGCAGTGATAGCAAAATCCTAGAAATTATTTTCACTGTCTTCACAGTTCTGATGGATGTAGTTGTGTAGCAGTGTTTTGCTGTGTGTGCCCGGTGTCCGTGTGTGTCCACACACGTGTGGCGAGTACAGGTGGACGTGCATGTGTGAAGGATTTCCTCCTTTGTGTCTGACATTTGTGTTCAGAAGCAGTCGAGCGAGTCATCCGGCTCAGCGTTCCTGTGCACTTGCCGTTGCCCCGCTGCCACGTATCCTGAACACGACTGCTGAAATTTCAGTTCCCTGCCTGCTAAATCCTCCGACCGGAGTCATGTCACACTGATCCCCAGCCCAGTCATTAGGGCCCATTGAGAGCGGCTAGCATGTTCAGCTCTGCTCGACTGGATGATTCCCATTTATCCTCAAACCTCCCTCCCTCGCCCGCTGCGCTCTTCCGAGACAGGAGCTGCCAGGTTCATGTGTTCGCCTGTCTCCTGACTTGTTAGAAGCCTCTGTCAGCCTTGTTACTGAGCCTGCTGATCCGTGGCCATAAACCTGTGCAAAGGTGGAGAGGTATTAACGAACCGGGGCTTTGCACAGCTGTCCGACAAGTGGCTGGGAGCCCAACATCTCCCTCAAACTGTGGACACGTTCATTACTGCGGCTGTTAGCACAAGCTGAGCTGCTATCAGCCTAAAATAGATCAACAGATCAGCATTTCCGCGCTGAGTCGGTCCTTTGAATTTTAAAATCAGCGTCCACATGCAGACAGATGCTCAGTGTGTTTCATTCACCATAGTGGATTGTATCTGAATCATTTTGTGTAATGACCCCAAAGTAATGGTTTGTGTGTGCAGAGCTCAGTAAAAGCAATGAACTGGTACCGTTTCTGAGCCTTATGATCTACCCACTGTCCTCTAGTAGCACTTTATTGCTTCCAGGTCTGTTGGCTTTAATATCCTGGTTTGTTAAAGCAGCACATTTCACTGCTGGCCATGTGCTGATTTGTTTCCAACAGTTGCTGTAATTACCCCCAGTGGAATCAGTTTTGTCTGTGATGTTTACCAAACAAAACACTGAAAAAACAATCCACCCAAGGAGATGATGCTGGGAAATCTTTACGAGATCAACGCCACTAATTACTAATGGACGATTCCCATTTGCAATGAGTGTAAGGCCAGTGCATGTTAACCATGCTCTGCACATGTGACTTTGATATTTAATGAGCTTTAAAAATGAGCAAAAACACGATTATTTTTCCATAGTATTTAGGATGTTGTGTCTATTTATTCATGAGTGTCTCTTTTTAACTTCATTTGTTTTCTCTCTGATGAAACCCATCTGGAGGTTTCTTCATGATGAACCATGTGTGTGATTCAGTTGCCTCTACCCGCTGCACACTTCATCCAATGCATGTTGCCTGTTGCTGGCACAGTTTTTGTCTCTTTGCTCAGTGACTTTCATTAACAGCAGGTGATGTTTGCAAACGCAGCAGCAGCTTTCTGTTTATTACCTCGTCTCCCAGTGCTCCCACGTGGATAGGACACCCTTCACCGACACCTGCTCTGGAAATAGGCAGTGTAAAATCTGTCGTAAGTCAAGCAGCACGGCGGCAGGAGCTGGATTGTTTCGAAACACCCTGTATGTTGTGCGGGCGAATGTGAGGAATGCAGAAAAGCGCTGAAAAAAGTAAAGATGTGTAAGAAGTGCGCTGCGTTTCTTGTCCCCGGGCCCCCTGGGTAATATCCATGCTGGCCCTCATTCTTAATGCTCTTGTCTCTGAGAAATACAGAGAGACAAAAATAGAAGGGAGGAGACACTCGGAGGGAGAAGAAGAAGTTGCCTGTAAGATGGATTAAAAGGTGACGCTGGGGGTGAACACGAAACAGAGCGACTGCGAGATGAAGACAGAGAGAGAGCGACAAGATTAATTAACTTATTTTCAACAGCAGATCTTATTAAAGTTGCTGTCAGCACCACTGAAACACTCACTGACTCACAGTAACTTAGGTTGAGTACTTAGGGAGCTTCGCTTTTTACTCACATGTATTCAGAGTATATAAATATATGTCTATACAGACTACGGTGTAGGACTAGAAAGCTATACTCAAGTAAAAGTCTGGTCACTTCCATAAAAAAAATGCCTCATGTCACAGTGACAATCGTTATTTGAGAAAACAATTGAAATCATATATTTTCAACATTTATATTATGAGGGCTGTGTTTTAGCAAGAATCTGGCAATACAGTGCATATCACGATACAGGAGCTACAATATTATATATATTTCAGTATATTGCAATACTGTAAGCAAGGCCATATATTACAATTTTTATTCAATCTTATTTTAGGAAAACTGTCATAGTATAAACATTACTATCCTTAAAATCTGAATTAAAAGAAAGTATTTTTTGTGCAATCTGAATAGTGTAGCAATAGTTTTTGTGAAGTAGCTGTTGGAGGTTTAAAAAGAACTGAAAGTGCTTTCAGGAGGAACAGCGAACACTGCGTCATGTAGCTGGTAACTTTTTTGACTTGGGTATAATAGTGTGGCCTGATGTGGACTGGAATAGTTGCTGGAAGTTGCCTCTTGTTCTGGGTTTTTCTCCATCATCATCAAAAGATGTGTGGTGCGTCTTTTTCTTTAGGAAGCTGCAACTTCACATCTGCAGTACACGTGTTCCTTGTTTGTAGAAGACTGTAAGTAATGAAGGTGTCAGGGACCAAGAAGAAAAAGCAAAAGGACAAAAGTGCAAAAAAGAAAAAACTGCTCTAATAACAGTGACTTCGTTTTGACAAATGACAAAAACAATCAATGAATTTTAATACAACATAAACATAAGTTTAAAGGTAGCTACAGATTTAAGGCCGAAACTCAAAATGAGGTCAACTAATCAATAAAGAAATTGAGAGGTGGAGTCAGTAGCTTTTTTTTTTTTTTTGCAGCTTGTAAACACAACATTCAAATTAGGCCCCTCCTCCAGGCTCAATACCATCTGAAGTATGGTAGCGTGTACTTATACTGCTTGTACCTGCGCAACAAGCTACATAGGAATATTACATTTGTTTTAATGGAGAATTAAATAATTTAGCAAGCTAACAAGCTAACCGCCCATGTTTGTCACCTGCCTGTCCAACAGAAAGCAGACCAACTGGCTGATCGCTCCTCATCCCCAGCCTCTCAGTGCTCTAAAGCGGCTGAAAGCCAAACTGAGATTCACTCTCATTCTGGAATGATCTTTATCTGCTTGATGTTTCACCTCACAAGGACTACATTTCCTTTTATTTGATGCTATGTCCGCAGGTTTCTCCAGTCTGAATGGCTTTTGGTCGCTGTGTTGTAGCCACTCTTAACCTCACCTGTGTGCTGTCATTTGCTGAGTGAAGCCCACCCACTCCCCTCCCAGAAACATCCAAACTAGACTAAAACATCCAAATACAGGCAGAGGGCGGAGCTCTGCACACACAGTCATCACCATGTAGAGGATTCATTTTATATAGGTCTACACTTTGTTTTTTATGAAAATCCTACAGACTGTGCCTTTAAGCTTCAAACAAACACAACTTAACGGAACAGAACTCACCTGCAAATGAGAAACTTGGGGTTTATACAGACACAGGTCTTGTGCGACACAGCAGCTGATGCAGCTGCCACACAACATATAAATGGCAGATATAGTGAAGGAAGTAGTAGACTGAAAATATTCCCGCCCTGCATACAGTCGGCTGTGCGGTGTGTTCGTGCTGTCTAGTGTTTGCTGTACTAGTTTTCTTTGATTGCTGCAGCAGCGCTAGCTGTTGCTACGCCGTCAGAGAGCGGCAGATAGTGAAATTGCAGGTGGGTCTGTAAACACAGCCTCAGTGATTCAGTGCAGCAGACATTTCTCCAGGTCTGTAATGCCAGAGAGCGATGAAGAGGAGGAGGAGGAGGAGTGGGTGTGTGGAGGTGAGAGGCCAGCAGCCGAAAGACAGCGTTGAAAGATTGATCAAGGAGGCCGATGCCTTTTCAAGGTGTGATCTCAGTTCTGAGGAAGGAAGCGACCTCTTCCTCACCTTCTCACCTCCTCACTTCAGCTTTCGACTCCCGTTTCCTTTCTCTCTTTTTCTTTTTTTCCTCTTTTTGGTGCTCTGGGAGGCAGAAGAATCTCAAAGAAGAGAATGAAGCCGAGCTGAGGCAGCAGGAAGTCTCAGATTAGGGGAGTGAATCGTTGTCTGTTTTCTTTCCCTGGTGGACGGCACTAACGCTCTAATGCTTTCCCACTGCACTTTTTCAAACATTTTGCTCCTGCTGAATATTTTGGTGAGTGGTTATTTCTTTTTTTTTCCCCCGCTTTACTTTTTCCTTGCCTTTTATTTTTTTGTTCAGTGCTGTGGTGGTGGCCCCGCTGAGGCTTTTTAAACATTTGTGGAACTCTATTATGTCTGTCAGCATCATCAAACACGACAGCAATAACGCCTCTGGGTCTTAATCTTCACCTTCCCTGATATTTACAGCAGCATCACTTGATCTTTTATGTCTTCTTCGTCCCCCCCCCCCGCACGGCTGCTCACATAGGGTTTGATCTTGCGATGACAAAGCCTCTCTGACACTTAAAAAGGCATCTCCCCGCTGTTCAACTCTCACACGCATTCCTAACAGTGTGCAGGGTAGTTAGCAATAAGTGCTAATTTCACATAATTGATTTCCCTCTCAATTCCATTTAACAGAATATAAAGGGCTTAATTGGAGCTCTGTGTCATTCTGCCCAGTGTTTTTCACTTTCCATTATATCTTCAGCAAGCCTTCAGGGGGAGAGAAAAAAGTGTCTGCTTCAAAAATGGAATTCATGAAATGTTTAGCGTAGCAGCAGAAGTTTAACTGGTTGCAGAAGCAGGTTTATTTTATTCTGAATTTTGCAGGTTCCACTTTTCGGCAGCTCTGGAGGTGGAGCATAAATTAGAAACTCTCTGCCTTCCCTTAAGACATGTCGCTGTGCCTTTAAAGTACTTAAAGGCCAAAACATGGGCAATGCAGTGCCGCAGCAAAACAGCTACCCCTATTATTTTTTCGATGAATAACCCCACATTGGCGCTGGATAGATACGCAGCAACGCGCTGTCCTGCGACCCTTCACGCCGATGTCCTCTTTCCAGCATGGCCGCCCCTGAAAAGGTTGTTTTCTCCTCCGAGAAAAAGTTGTTTTGTACATAGACATCAAACCTCTGAGGCCATAGCAGCTTCTCTGCTTCTGTGTTAGATCATCTTCCCCTAACATTACTCACCTTTTGCCGTCGCCATCTGTCATTTAGAACTTTGATATTGTTATTATTTGACATTATTATTGATCGCCCACTATTAATAATATCATTGATAATCTTAGTCACAGCAATAATATGGTTGCAAACCAGGTCAGTAGCCAACTGGTTTGAGTAATCACCTTCAGACTGAGAAAACAGGGATCAACCTCCAACTGAGTCAGGTAACTAAACACTATGATGTTCCAGTGTGTTTCCCCTCGCTGACCGCTCTTCCTGTAGATGCACTGCAGTCCAACACTTCCCATTTATGCTAGAGGCGAACTGGACGCACCGTGGTGCTGTGCAACCGTCGTGTCCTTGGCTTAAGAGGAAAATGACCCCTCACTGTTCAAAATTATCTATGATTTTCGGGGGATTCCTGGAACTACTTTATGACAAATAATTTGTCCAAATCTTGCATCCTCTTTTTTTCAATCCAGCTCATGTTCCTCCATGTTAGTGAGTGATTTAAGGCTTTTCCCACAATGCATTTCAGCATCCTGCATCAAACTAGTCTGGACCTGCTGCTTCCAGCTTTCAGTTGCATGTGAAGTTAGAGAGATATGACGGAAATAACATTAACAACAACAGTTACATGCTTATAATCACATCTTATGTATCCTGTGACTGTTGCATCGTGGGTACCAGTGGTCACAAAAATGTGTGTCACTCAGGTGCTGATGATGATCAAGTGATGAAACCTGGAATATTACTCATGAGAGTAATTTTGTGCAGCTGCTACATGCAGTGATTTCTTCCTTTTCATTTCTGGCACGTTGCCAGCCTGGATACGTGTTATTTGGTTTCATAGAAAATGTTCCACGTTGGAATATTTGCCTTGTGAAATCACTCTGTGTGTACATGTGCCGAGGTTACGGCTGCTACAGGAAATTGCTAAGCATCATCAAAAACCCAACCGCTCGTAATTTTAAATGCAAAAACTATTTCTCCCCCCAAAAGTGTCACATTTGCAATAATACATTATTGTATATGAAATGCATACAGCTTTAAAATTGGTTATTTCATTGCTTTTTTAATGGTGAATGTGCTCGTTCAGACGTAATCGTATTTAAAACACTGACATGAGGGTGTAAAGTTCAGTCCAGCAAGCAAACATACATGTGGACATACCGCAAAGTTACATAACCACACACTGGTAACAACACAGTTAATAGACATGTGTATGGACACACACCACGTGCTCCATAAGTCGTGGATACAGAACTACACAAAGAATTACACACACACACATTTAGATGGCTGCCACAGGAGTGATGGTGTGACACTTGCAACAATATGGCTTTTTGTTTACACGCTGCAGAGGCATCACACATGTCGCATTCATATCCAGACTGAGTGGAACATCCAGCATTGTGCATCACGTTCACTGCTGAGCCACAACTGTAAATATAATGTGTTCTTTTTGTCGTATGAAGGGAAAGTTTGCAGTGAGATTCATGTTTTAACTGAATTATATGAGCTTGTCCTTTGCTCCAGAAACAAACATTTTGCACAAATGCATTTTCTGTTCAGCACAGTAATGTGATGCGATTATTTCATAAACACTTTACTGAGACGCGGACATCACAGCTCTGAGGCTGTTTATTCTTCCACATGTGCCATCAGCACATAATTCCCAGAAGTGTAGAAAAGTCAAACAGGTGCAACCTTGGTGATTATCGTGCCTTCTTATGTGCAGAGTGCTGTAACTATGGTGCAGAGAAACTGTCACAGTGGTGCAGGAGCTGTGAAGTATATTCAACACCCAACTTACACAGATGCTGTTAGAAGTGAGCGCTCCCTTTTGCCTCTGAAAAATCATGTTAATGAGAGCAAGTTTTTCTGTGCTGCTGTGTGTGGTTGCAGGTACTCAGCTCACTCAGGTTTGAATCTGAGTTGCAGAGTTACTGCAGAATCTGTATTTTTTACACAGGAGATCATAATTATTCTGCAGAGGGCACACAATGTCGTCACTTCCACACGGAATAAATCTAAAGGCCTAAATTTGATTGATTAGAGTTAACAAGAAACAGTTGGTTGATTTGTACCTTTCATTTCTTGCAGATATAATTTGATAATTTGCACAAACATTGAAAACAGTCATAAATGAACAAAGCATGTTCTTGAACCAGAGCCATGAGCAGTGTATGAAGATAATCTGTTAAATTTACTTGATTATGTTTATTAACTTTGGCTGACATTTAGCTGAAAGCAAGACACAATTATTTAAATGACAAACTTTGGTGATTAGAAATCGAATTTAGGAAATAGGAATGGAATTCTTAGTTAGTTAGTTAGGCAGTGGGCATTTAAACGTTTAACCGACTAGTCGCCTGCATCCCTGATCGTGTCTGTGCAGCTTCACTGTGGTTTCATGTATCTCATCTGTTCATATCTGAGTGTGAAGTTAGAGCAGTAATTATAAAACTCCAGCATACGGAGTGAACTCATGGTCTGCTGAGGCTTTGTTCACTCCGTATCTCTTCTGTCTGTGAGAGCTCTCTGAATGTGTGAGGTTACAGGGAATGTGCTCATCCTTCTGTCTCTGTCCCTGAGGTTGTTTCAGCTCGCTCTCACTCTCTTTCACTGCTTTATTACAATATGTCCCTTTATCTCTCTCTCTCTCTCTCTCTCTCCCTGAAGTTACATTATCTGGTCCTTCCCTCCTTTCTATCTCACACTCTGATACTCATTATCTTGTTCAGTCAATTTATATGCCGCAAGTTTCCTCTCACTCTCAATACAAAGGTACAGGATATTAGCACTGTCTTTCTGTCAAACCCCGTTTCTTCCCCAACAGGTTTCTCCTCTAGTTGTCAGCAGTGTTGGTGTTAAATGTTGCTGCTCCACCCTTTTGGCTTGAAACCACTAAGTAAAGAAGCCATACCTTCTCACAGGCTTCTGTTCAAGGTGTAAATGTGCAGAGTGGCCGTTTATGAGTAGGGTGATGTGGACTCGGCCTCAGTGGTTTTTCCATATGTTGCTGTAAGAAGCAGCTTACATCGATGACATGTTTGAGGTTTGAACCTGCTGCTGTAATTAGATAAGCACCTGTTGCATGCTGCTCTGAAAGGAACAGCAGGAACGTTAAGAACATTATAGATCTGTTTTTCAATCAAACGGCACTCAATAGCTGATCACTGAACTCATTAAGAAATGAGGAGAACTTCAGCAGCTGCTTTACAGAAAAAGCCTTGCAGTCTTTTGACTGTTGAGTTTAAACGTGAAGCTAAAACTTGAGTGTTGTTGGGCTGTTGAACCACGTTTGTTTGCAACGAGTGCTTCTGACAACTGAATGCTTTTATTGAAGTTTAACGGTTGTATAAAACATTCAAACAGTAAGCAGCACAAGAACAGATGACAGTGAACATTAAGCCTACAAACCATCACATCACATCACATATACACACCCACGCATACCAGTTGTGCTCACCAGGAGGTGGGGATAAATCAGTAAGTATGCTGGATGATGGAAATATAAATATGATAAATAATTAATAAATAGATAAAATAAATACATAAAAATGAATAAATAAAAATTAGAAATTAGAGTCCACGATTAGCTGTACTTACAGAAGGAAATTCATGTTTAAAATAAAATAAGAATGGTTGCCAGACCTTCTAGAACTTTGGAGAGGGACCTCAGATGGTGTATTTGAGATGTGCCATCAGCATCTCCACCCAGCGTTCATGAGACGGCGGTGCTGCCTTCTTCCAACTTAACAGAACCAGTCCTCTAGCCAGTAATGTGGAAAAGGCTGCAGCCTCTGCCCGACTTGCTGTTAGCTGCGTCTCAGCCAACACTACACCAAAGATGGAAGTCAAAGGGCTAGGACTGATGTCACATATAAATGAAAAGGTTCAGAATACATCTGTCCAGAATGTAGTTAGTCTGGGACATTCCCAAAACATATGACTAAGATCAGCTGGCTCTAAGTTACATCTGGGGCCAGATGGGTCTGAGCCTGGGTAGATTTTAAACAGCCTGCTCCTGGAAAGATGGAGCCTATGGATCACCTTAAATTGTGTTAACCCGTGTCTGATGCACACCCATGATGAGTGCACCAGTTCTATTGCCCGCTGCCAATCCGGATCCGATATTTCTAACTCCCTTCCTCCCACTGCCTCCTTATGTGACCGAGAGATGGTGAAGCAGACCTTTGAATGTTCTCAAGTAGGATGGACACCATACCCCTGTGAGCAGGGTCCATGTTCAACAGCTCATCTGTCCAGCTATCCTGTGGTGGGTTCAGAAACGGAGGGAAATGTGTTTTGACGATGCTGCAGACCTGTAGATACCTAAAGAGATTAGACTGAGGGATATTGAAGTCTGCACTTAACTGCTAAAATGATCTAAGAACATCATCTTTAAAAAAGTCCTTCACACACTTACTCATTTCTAGACCAAAGCTGAAGTGCCGAGTCTGTAAGGGCAGGAGGGAACATAGAGTTCAACATGATGGGGGCCGTGGGAAGGGCTTGTCTACCGTTAAAATGGATTCTAAACTGTGACCATATCCTGAGTGATGCACCGATAACCAGGTTGTTTGTAAAGTAGTGTTTACTCAAGGGTATCGGGGCCCATACCAACAAACGCAATGATACTGTGTTGCTCCTTAAGCACCCAGACTGGAGCTTCTTCCTCTGGCAAATCGGCAACTCAGTGTATCAATTTATGGAAGTTGGCAGCCCAGTAATAGTGCATGTAATTGGGCAAAGCCCAAGCAAAGGTTGACGTGCATTTACTCAACTTCTTAAAAAATGACTTAGGAATGAAGACCGGCACAGTCTTAAATAAAAATAAAAACCTCGGCATAACTGTCATTTTAACTGAGTTGATTCTCCCAGCCAGTGACAGGGACAGGGTGGACCACCGTATCATGTCCTGTGTAGCCTTATCATCGTTTATCGTTTTAAAGTTACTGTTAAATAAGTCCTTGTACCTATATGTTACAGTTACGCCTAGGTAAGTGAATTTGTCAAGGCGCACTGAGGATGGAAAGGGCTAAAATGACATTTGTCGAGCTCTTTCATTCATGGGAAAAAGAAGGCTCCTTGTTAGATTTATTTTGTACCCCGAAACCCTCCCAAAGTCTGAGATAATTTAAAGAGCGACTGGTAAGGAGGAATTTGGATTTGACAGAAAGAGGAGGTGATCAGCTTATGTAACTGGTCCTCCCTACGTATCCCAACTAAGCTGGCTGTATTCCTTAGCATAATTGCAAGGGGTTCAATGGCGACATCATCAAAAGAAGGGGGGACAGGGGGCACCCCTGTCTTGTCCCCCGAAAGAGAGGGAAGTATTCAGATATTATCTTGTTTGAATAGATGCTTGAGACATTGTGTACAAAATTTCAATCCAGGAGCAGAATTTGGGACCAAAACCGAATCTTTTGAGAGCTGTGAACAGATATGAATATTCAGTTCTGTCGAATGCTTTGTGCTTCCATGGATATTAAAATCCCAGGGTTAACATGATCACTGGGCAAGTAGAGCGCATTAAGCAAACGACGGAGGTTACTGGGTAGCTGTCTGCCAGCAACAAAGCCAGTCTGGTCAGGATGTATGATCTAACTCATGATAGGCTCTATCCTGGCTGCAAGCACCTTGGTCAAGATCTTATAATCGCAGCAGAGTAGACTTATAGGACGATACAAGTCACACTTAAGCGGATCTTTGTTCTTTTTTAGAAGGGCCAATATTGTGGTTTGTGTCATAGTTAGGGGGAGAGACCTGGTGGCAAGGACCTCCTCAAATACCTTACACAGCAGAGGAGTTAGCTTGGCAGAAAACTTTTTGTAGAACTCGGCTGGGTATCCGTCAGGGCCAGGCGCCTTCCCTGACATCAGTTTCTTGATTGCACTATCAATCTCAGTTATTGCTATGTTGCCTTCAAGATTGGATTATTCTGATTAATACCTTGTTGGTCTGTGACAATGTGACCCTCTCTATCTCCAGTTGTGGCTGTAAAGCCTGCTGCTGCAGATTGTTTTAATTGGTGGCATGAGAGCTTGCCAGCCCGCTCACCACGCTCATAGTGAGTCTGTCGTGATTTCAAGTGAAGATCTCCAGCATGCTCGCTGGTTAGAGTGTCAAATTCAGTCTGTAACAATATTGTCTCCCAATGTAACTCCGCGGAGGGTGCTTTTGAATGTAACTGATCAATTGTTTTAATTCTATCCATTATTTCTGTCATACGCTTTGATTTCCTCTTATTTTCGCTAGCATGATATGAAATAATTTGTCCCCTCACATTAAAGTTTCCCACAGAGTAATGTAGCTTATCTCAGGGGATTCATTTATTTCAAGGAGGAGGTTAATTTGAGCCTCTATATATTTAATGAAATCCTCATCTGCCAGAAGCCTTGGATTAAAATGCCACGTAGCTTGGGGGAGTGAATTTTCTGGGAAGCGAAGCCTCAGTAGGACCGGACTGTGGTCCGAGATGACTATACTGTCATACTCCTCTTGTGTTATTAGGGGGAGTAATTTACTATCCAGTGGGAAATAATCAATCCTGGAGTATGTTTGGTGCACCGGTGAGTAAAAGGAGAATTGTTTGGATGATGGGTATTTAAATCTCCAGGGGTCATATACACCATATGCCTGGAGAAAAGAGTTGATGCGTTGTGCTGATTTATTTATTGTAGTAGCTGTAGGGCTGGAGCAATCCAAGGTTGGGTGTAAAATACAATCTCCTCCTAATATTAAGTTATGCATGTCCAGATTAGGCAGGAGTGAAAAGAGATCACTAAAAAACTGTGCGTTGTCCCAGTTAGGGGTGTACACGTTGGCCAAGACCACAGACATATTAAATAGTTCACCCTGAATTATTATGTACCAACCATTTCTGTCCTTTATAATAGCCTCTCCTACAAACTGTTCATTTCTATGCATAAGAATGGCAGCTCCCCTGCTTTTGCTATTAAAGTTAGAGTGATAAATTTGTGTAAAACCTCCTTTGCAAAGTTTTCGGGTGGTCCTTTGTTAGCAGATGGGTCTCTTGTAAATAAGCTGTCAGTTTTTAGTTTAGTTAAGTGTGTGAATACCTTAGGTCGCTTCACGGGGTGATTTAGCCCATGTGCGTTTTAACTTGTTAGTGTCGAGTCCACTCTGCCAATGTTACCTGAATCTGTCACTAGAGCCTTTCAGATAATGTCACCACTGAACCCCCTTGAGATGACACAGGCTGTATCAAAAGGGTCGTGACACCAGAACATCCTGTACTGCTGTCCTTGAATGTTCTCATTCATCCAGGTCATAGTTGTCTGGGCAATTAAATCGAAGGCAACTGGACTTAGTAATATGTCTGTGAAGACGTTTCACCTCTCATTCAAGGGACGTCATCAGTTCACGCATGTCTGACTAGACTAAGCTCGTCTGACTAGCTGGTGAGGAACCCAGGTATTTAACCTCTGTGGAGGTGTTTACAAATGGCCAATGGTGTCTAATGATCGTTAGGGCTCCAAGGTGTGGCTCAGGTAGTGCTTCATACTGTAACGACAGTCATTAGAGTCATCAGAGGCGTAGGAGTCACATGAGGCCAATTGTGAACAACAGTTGTTGGTGTCGCAAAGAAGAGGCCCCTCTCAGGCCCATTGTCGTGGTAGGAATGCAAGTGAACAAGGACGTCACATCATAGGAAACCATGGTTTCAGTTTTAAGCCTCGGAGCCTCGGACCTTGTTCACAAAATCTATGGAGTTGTGGATGTAGGTGGGGGTTTTTTTCCACCAAGGAGGCTAAGATGTTGGCTACATGTTTAGCGATATTGTCAGTAACCGAGTTGATGCTGCTGACAATGGGCCTGAGTGGGGCCCCTTCTTTGTGGATCTTGGGAAGTCCATATAGTTGGACTGTTGGACCTTTGTGAAAACAGCGACAGGCTCCAATGAGAACACCAATTCTGTGGTTGTGGACGAAAGGAAAAACAAACACAATAATATAGTCATTCTGGGATATCTGAGAAACTCAGGAGGACTATTTTCAATAAACACGCATTCCTGTATTTTTCAAACCCTGGTGCATGCGGTCCAATGCAGTGAGGAATGCAAAGACATATATAGTGGTGAAACCAAACAACCTTTGAACAAACGTATGGCCCAACACAGAAGGGCTAACTCCTCAGGTCAGGATTCAGCTGTCTATTTACATCTAAAGGAAAGTTCACACTCCTTTGAGGACAGCAGTGGACATATTTTGGACAGGGAGGAGAGATGATTCAGACACCATTGGCCATTTGTAAACACCTCCACAGAGGTTAAATACCTGGGTTCCTCACCAGCTAGTCAGACTAGTTTAGTCTAGTCAGACATGCATGAACTGATGAAGCCCCTTGGACGAGGGGCGAAACGTCTTCACAGACATATTACTAAGCCCAGTTGCATTCGATTTAATTGCCCAGATATCCTGTACTCCTCTAGCACAACATTAACACAATCAACATTATACAGAACTAACATTCCCCAGCATAACATAGTGCTGGTCTCTCGCATAAGAGACTGCATTCCCTTCCACTTATCACTGATCCTAAATAGCTTACCATGTGAGCCCACACAGAACGCAAAACTTGAGTCATATTGCTCATGCTAAAACATTCAAGCTGCTCCACAGGCAAAAGGAAATAAAGAAAACATGAGGGAAGCCTCCCATTTGTAGCTGAACAGTTAACCATAATCAAATAAGTTTACATGGATACCATAGGCCACAACTTAAGAGCAGCAACATCGTAATGCTACAGGTGTAGAGCTAACACTATTCAGCATGAGCAATGACACATTCACATCTGAATTTAGAATTGAGTGGCAATAAATGAGGAGAAAGAGGGGAAAAATTGCAGTGATAAAAACAAGTTCCACATTCAGTCACGGATTCGGTATCGAACATAACCGAGACAGGTATACATTCTCGTTCAGTAATCACACCAAATCAGGTGATCCAGTGAAAAATTTCTGGTAATTGTGCAGACCAACCCGACCTTAATTTGAAAGCACTTTTTCTCTCTCTGGTGAGTTACACCTATACGTGGTCAACTTGCACATCTTCAGGAAAAATCAGGTTCATTGATCGCAGAAAACGTTTTTTTATTTCCTAGTGGTCTGAAGAATCAAAACAGTCTGTTTTAAAATGTTATAAACCTGGAAAAGTAAGTTCACAGTAATAAATGAAAATGTTAGAAGAATGTTTTTATTTGAATTGATGCCCTTTGAAATTTAATATTTGCTGTCTCCCTCCTTTCAGACTGACACAAAGTTATTTTTACTCATCACCTGTAACTTTTCCCCTCCTGGCCTTTCTGTCACTTGACCTCAGCAGCCATTTATTTTTATTCCGCTCGCTCTCTGCTGCGTTTTCACCGCGTCCCCTCACAATGAGGAGATTATTTACAGTAGTTTGAGTCCATATCTGTGACCCTCCCAGCAGTGATAAGGTTATGGACTTTTTGTGCAGCTGGTGGCTGCTTGCCCACCCCTCCTTAACCACACACACACACACACACACACATGCTGAGACGTGCACGACTGCTTGTCTTTTGGCTGTGAGTCATGGTCTGACCTGGAGAACAGGGGACAGACCTGTAATTAAGCCTTGGCGCGATCATTCCTCTTCTCACCTTTCCTCTCCTCCACCTCATACTTCATCGTATTGCTCTTTCACTTTCTCTCTGTCCATGACCTTCCTCTCCATCTGCCCTCATCCTTTTTTTTTTTTCTTGTCAGATCACCTTTTGCCTCTTCCTTCCTGTCTACTGACTCTTCTCCTACATTTATGCGTAAGTACAAATATGAGATTCGTGGGTTTTATTGAGCTAAATAACCGCCTGGATGCTGCAGAAAAGATGCTGTCAAAGTGTCGTCATTCCTCTAAGCGGAGGAAATTTCGATCAGAGGAGTGAATTTAATTTGGATTCATGCCTTTGCGCAGTTTTAGATTTACATTTTGCATTAGCAGAAAGATTTGTCGCTTCGAGCTGAGTGTTCCTTCTCAATTTATTTTCGTGTTGCAACTAAACAAATGAAATGATCATGTGACAATAATCCTTAAACAAAACCACCACAAAATAAATCAAAAACAAACAGGAGAGATTAAAGAATCAGATTAAAAGCTTTAGATAAATGACAAAAATACATCCTGCCAAAAACATTGTGCAGAGTCCAGAGAGGAGCCAGACTGCATTGTGTGACAGATGTGGCAAAAGTACAGATTCTTTACTTAAAGCAACACTATGTTACTTTGACTGTGACCTGTGGCTTCGAAAAACAAAACTGAACAATGCACATTAATACGTCGCACAAAACAGCAATTTTAGTGAAACTGAGTCATATTTTACGAAGAAAATGTCCTCTGGTTTTCACTCTGATGTCTTACGGCTGTTCTGTCTCAACTCTGTGATTCACGGAGGTTCCTGAAAGCAACATGTAGGCTGACAAAGCTGCTCAATGAGCGGCGGGTAGTTGTCGTTGCTCACTGAGCAGCTTGCTGAGCCGTTCAGGACCCTGAGCTTTGCTTCAAGTTGCTGGAGGCATTTTTGTGTCCAGTCGATGGACTTCAGGCAGTAAATCTTCTGCAGTGTTGTTAGGAGCTTCTCTGAAGGATCTATCTCTAAGTGATGAGCTTTCGACCATGTGTCGCTGTCTTCCAGTTGGTCACTGAACAATTCATGGAGCAAACTTCATGTGCTGATGACAACACTGAATGGAAATCAAATTAGCTGAGTTTCTTCTCTGAGTCAAATCTGTTTAAATTACACCCACACAGTCCTGATAAACCAAAAGGTTATTTTCACATGTTAAAACTTTGTCTGCTTTATCTCTTATTGTTAATTTAATTAGAATTATTTATGTGAGAGAGAAATACAAAAGTTTAAAATCAAGTTTTCAGGTGATTTCATACATTACTTATCTTGATACGATAAAATATAGATATAACATTATTGAAATATGAGACTATATATCATCTTACATATTGGACATCATTATATCATGATATGGAATAAATAGTGGTTTTTTTTCTGATTTTAAAATCTGAATTACAGTAAAATGGTGTAATTTTATCAACTTATCAGACAGTTCTACTTGTGTTAATACTTGCATTTACCTGCTTAGTCATTATATCTAAATGACTAATGATTCTTGATCAAAAATGAATTGTGTTCATATTTTTTAAAGGAACCAGTAGTCATCTCTACAATATTGTCTCATCAGAGGAATTTGATCCAAAAGTTTGTAATGTTCAATTCTGTCTTTTAAAGGAAAGATTTAAAAATGCAAGAAATAAACCATGAATCGAGATACAGCCTATAATCGTTGCGATATAATTTTCAGCCCTACGTCAACTCCAGCCGACTCCCTCTGACCTCACCCGTCATCATCTCAAGCCTGCAAGCTTCACAACCTTCAATCAATACTCACACACTGCTGATCTCAAGAGACACAATCTGTGTGTGTTCAGATCAGCAGCGAGTTTTACAGAGCAGAGCGCGCTCACACATCATCAGGGTGACAAGGCTGACTGCAGCCGCAGCATGAAAGGGTATTGAAATAAAAAAGTTATTGAAGACTGAAATATGCTCTTAAAGTTGCATGAGGAGCAGATTAAAGTAAAGAACGGAATGGCGTGAAATGTGTTTTTGTTCTTTTGTTTCATGCAAAGACTTAAATGGCAAAATGCAATAAACCAGTAACGAGTTTGTAATAAAATTGTGAAGCGAGAATTGTCCCTTTCGCGCAGTGTTCCTCCATCTACACACAAGTGCATAATCTCCATTTTTCATTATTAAAAGAAGTGACACAATTTACATATCAGAATGTCAATGCCAGATTTGCATATTTTTCATGAACTTGCACAATTAATGACTTCGCTGCCAGGCTGTAATAGGAGAGACCCCTCCTGCTAAATATTGATAAGTATTAGTCCATTTTTCTAGAGAGCACATGCAGTCGCTCGTGCTTAATCATCGAGTCAATTCAAATATTTACGTTTGCAGCGCGATGATGGGGCGTAAGTGCATCTTTAATACTTTTTTTATATAGTTTAGAGAGGCTGATAAAGCCGTGGATTGGATGACGACTGTATGCAGATGGAAATTATTCAACATGCATCAAAGTTGGCAGGGATCAACAGGAGAGGTTTGCATAAATAAGCTGTTCCCTGCGGCCCCGGGTTCCCGCTCTGAGTCTGCATGTAGGAGGACGGCTTGTAAGGGAGCTGCTGCGTGTGTGTGTGTGTGTG
>JAPQLA010000007.1:4404110-4416183 GCA_029822935.1 Naso vlamingii | reverse complement strand
TTTATAACATTTTAATGATATTTATATTCCATGTTTATCAAAAGATCATCCTAATTTCTACACACTTAACCTTTAAATCATGACAACTCTATTTGGTATGCACTGTAAGACTATTGACTGTAATATGATAGTGACACATTATTCATCCTTAGGTTACATGTTATCCAACAGCAGATTTGGTAACTCGACATTTATAATTTTGTTAAACTGAAGCTTAAGTTTCAAAGTAATTTTGTGTCTCCTCATTAATAATATCCCAGCAAAAAAATGTAAGGACTTTGCGTTTAATACTGTTATGTTCATGTCGTTAATGCTACTGTTCTTATGTTTCACAAACATGGTTATTATTATTATTGATGTTTACCAGGTGAGCAGCAAACAGCTTCATGAAGGGCTTTCAAAAGATCTTTTTAATGCAGGATTCTTGAGTGAAAAGACTGAACGCCTGCTAAGATAAACTGTAATCATTATAGGACAGAGCTAAAGCAATTAAATTAAATTACTTCTCACTGGTTATGATACCTGTAAGTGAGTTGGTTACTCAAGTGCAGGCTCAGCTTTTTCGCTTTTCACGGCAAGCACAAAACTAAGAACAGTCATAAGTGGTAGTTTGAAGTGATTCTAAGTAGCATTCAAACATGGCTAATGCTCACAGAGCTCAATTCGAGGAACTGTCAGAGCTGAAAGGACTTCCATCCCTGACTGGGTCAGTGGAGGGGCAGAGATTTAACAGGAGGAGACGGAGGTGGGGGTAAGGAGGGACTGCCGAGACGGCCTCGCTGGAAATGGAGGCCATAGATCTGTTTGTTTTGGGGATTAGGCCGGGATTAGACCTCTAATTCCCTTCCCTCGTGTGCATAATTGAAAAACATGTCTGCCCATCGAAGTAAGATGAGAGACTGAAAAGCGCTCGATTTTTAGGCTGGCGAGCTCCAATGCAGAGTGAAGAGGAGGAACTTTTAAGAATGAGTTTCAGTCAAACGAGTCCAGAATGAATTCTGCTCAGTGGCCCCGAGTTGGTCAGTCCCTCCGTATGGGTCTGTGAGGGATGAGCTCTCTAAGTGAAGCACCAAACACATGAGGAGTTGCTATCATTGTAGCACAAAATGTGCCCATCTCCTTGGATTCTTTGTATTTTCCCCAGCAATCCTGTTTGTTTTATTCCCTGCTGGTTCCTCTCCAGACTAAGCCCAAGCATCTGCTGGAAATTTCATGCATGTTTTTTTTAATGCAGGACACTTCCCAACATGGAGTATCTGTGTAATTGTATGGCTAATGCAGAGATCTGCTCAAATCCGAGCCCCCGAGTCCACTTGAGGTGACAAAAATCTATTGTAATTGTGTTTTATATCCCTCTGGTCTTTGGATACATCTGGCACTGAATGATTGCATTGCAGGGTGAATGATGAAGCGACCGGAGATGTATTTTTATAAATCAGATCAAACTGTGCCTTTGAGCTGCTTTAGACTTGAGCAGAAAGGATATCTTTCATTTGTCAAGCGCACATGTAAAGATCTCTCCACCTTCTGGACAAGTTTTATGTGCTTAAAAAGCTGCCATAAATCCAACCACACTGTCCGCACTTTTGTGAGAATGTTGGGTTTATCCATGACTTCTCTCTTTTATGTCAGTCCAAGTCAAACGCACGGTGGAATCATTTCTGTCTTTTATCTTAACTCTTGACAATACACACTGTGCGCTTTGATGAGGTGTGTCGTGTCGGAGCTCGCTGCAGATTGAGCCGTCACTTCTCTCGGGCTGCTGAAAGCTCAGCGTAGTCTGATAACTGATATGATTACACTTTGACTTTGACATCCAGATGCTTCTCAAGTCAGGGCCAAATACGCTCACTCATCTGCAGTCTAAAACTAAGAATGAGAGATAAAACCACAAATGTGTTCTTTAAAAGTCCCCAGGTTTTAAAGTTATCTCCCTGAAGCAAGAAAACGGAGATTGAGAAAATCAGGAACTCTGTTTTAGTCTGAAATTACCTGAAGGTCAACAGTATTTTAAGAGATGAAAAAATCTGGTTGGGCTAAATGATTGAAGTACTTTTACAGACTCATTTTAAATTATGGTATGTAAAAATACTCTGCTCTGACTCACGTTTTGTTTAACACGGATTCCTACACAAAAATTAAAACAAGACTCAGGAAAAGGGCTGTAGGCAAATCTACTTTTTCTCCCTCACCTGTCAGTCATTCACAGGCCTTGTGCCCTGTCTATCACCACTGCTTGCACAAGGTTTGACTGATGAAAGCGCAGGTAGCATTAAAATTAGGGCCGTCAGCATTAAGGCATTATTCTGGACTGATTAAAAGGCTGTGATTAACAAGTTATTTTTTTGTAATCACATTAATTGTATGTTTTGTCCCTTCAAAGCACCCTTAGTCAAGCCGCTGTAGCGGTTTTCTGCTTCCTACCGGCAAAGGAAAGACAATACGCTTCTGAATAACTAATTTTTTCTTTTTATTTGCCTCCCTCTCAAGTTCCAGACAAGAAGACAGATACCATTCTTTCGACTGTGTGTGCAGTAACAAGAAAGACAAGCAGAGCTTGCCCACCACTAATTAGCTTAGCTTAAATACTGGTAGTCAATGGGAAGTGTTAGCCTGCCTCCACCTAAAGTCATCAGAGAAACTTTCCAACAACTCTAAACGGTCCTGCGTGCTTGTTGTGACTTGTTTATTTACCATGTTGTGTTATTTTTAGACTCAGATTAGCACTTTATGTCATTTTCGAATCAACTGTGTACCAGAAGGGGGCACCCGATGGCTCAGTTGGTAGAGCAGGGGCCCCATATACAGAGGCTGTATTACCAGAAGTAATAAGCTGGGTGCATGCAAAAACCGCGGATGTGCTTCTAAGTAGGTCAATAAAACAAAATCTCTGCTAAAAAACTAATTAAAATGACATAAAGTGCTAATCTGAGTCTAAAAATACCATAATATGGTAAATAAAAAAGTTACAACAAGCACACAGGACCGTTTAGAGTTGTTCAAAGTTTATCTAATGACTTCAGGTGGAGGCAGGCTAGCACTTCCCATTGACTACCAGTATTTGAGCTAAGCTAGTTAGCGGGGGGCGAGCTCTGCCCGGCTCTTCCTTGTCGCTGCATCAGACTTACGCAAGAGACGAACTTCAGTCGTCATTTGATTCCCAATCAAATTACATTGGTAAGATTTTCTTAACATTGTTAATATTAACTTAAAAAATGTTATGAAATGCAAAATAATATAATTTTAAACATGCAGTAAAAAATGTGATTACTCGTGATTAACTATTAAAATTCTGCAATTAATCATAATCTAAAAAAAAATGTAATTGTTTGACAGCCCTAATTAAAATGGCAAACAGTTCAGAGGAAACATGAAGAGATTCAGCCAGACATGTCTGAGCCTCAGTCAGACCCAGAGTTTAGATTAGGAGTCTGCTATGAACCAAAGAGGACAAGAATGGAAAGTGTAGTTAGCATCTTTAATATGTTTATGTTGTTGCTTGCGCTTTAGCTTCTTAACTGGCAGTGACTGGGTTAAGGTTATTGTAACTTGTCAGTAGAGACTCTGTATGGAGGATGCTGGGCAAGTTTCATTGCCTGCAATTAGCTCTCACATTTAAGATTTACCAAAAACATTAGGATCTCAGATATTAGGGAACTGGACAAACAGCGCCCCCTTCAGTAGAGGAATGTAAAAACACCTCTTGTAACAAGCTAAGCTCAGAAACAAGTAATGTTTTGTCAGTGTTTGACATTGTAGGGGCCTAATTTGTAAGAAAAATATATTTTTTAGTGGAAGAGAACTTTAAGACTCTCTTCTCCTTCACCATTTATTTTCGTGATGCCTCTGAGCTGACAGTGTCTGCAGCCAAGAGTAAAAGCCTCCTGCAGCTCCCTGTTATGAGTTCGTGGCAAGTAGCTGTATGAATATAAAGTAGGTTGTTGATAAAGAAGAATATGTCCGCCCATCAAACTTTCCCTGGATGGATAAAGGTTAAAAAACACTGGGGTAGAATTTGACTTAAATGGGATTAAAATGATCTTTTGGTACTTTTGGGAATCTCCGACGAGAAGCCAAATTGATCTTATCATCTCTCCACCGGCCCAGCTGAGATAAGACTGGTGTCAGCAAAATATTAGATCCATCCTCCAGTTAATTATGAGGCTATTAAAATTTGCTTTTGTATTTGATCAAGCCTCAGTACTTGCATGTGTTTTCCAATGAACCGCAGATATTTAATTGAAATGCGGATTTGAAAAAGTCAGTTTGTCAGTATAGGAGGAATGTTTTCACCTTTTGAAAGCGTCTGAAAGGCCTGTGATTAGATGAGAGCGAGCGATGACCTTTTTTGAGTTTTCTCATAAACCCTAATTAAGATTCATCCTGCAAGGCCAACAGACTTTCTCTCATTTGGGTGATGTGTTCCGATTATATTTGACCAATGCTACTGAAGAAATGAACAGTCGATGCTGTCTTTACTTGGCTTGTGCTGCAGGAAGGCAGCTGTGTGAATAGATAAAGAGTTTATCAAAACTGTAAGTTTGTCACCAAAAACACCACTGAGCTGAGAAGCTTCTCAAGATTAATGCAAAGCAGCTACGAAAGAGCTTAGCCTGTCATTTTCAAGTGTATAACTTGCAGATTTTTTTTTTTCTAAATTCAGAGGCAAGCATTGCACATTTTAATTCACTATATTTAGCTAACAGCTATACCTGTGATTTGCTTTCTAGATTGTAACTTATTCACATTCTTCCTGTCTATAGAATCTCCAAATTTGTATTTCAATTTTGAATTTTTCTAACAAATTGAAGCACAGTGGGGTTTTAGTTTTTGTTTTCGTTTTAGTTTTTGGTGGTTTAAGAAAATCTGCTTCAGCCAACAACTATTTAAAAATCCATGTGAATTAGCTGCAACATACAAAAAATACATTTCAAAGCAAAGCAAAACTGTTTTTTATCGTAAAAAGATGACTCAGATCAGCACTTTGTGTCATTTTCAAATCAAATACGTACCAGAAGTAAACTGCAGGGCGCATGCACCAACCACTGTGGATGCAGGTCAACAAAATGAAATGTTTGTTAAAAAATTAACTAAAATGACATAAAGTGCTGATCTGAAATGACATAAAGTGCTAATCTGAGTCTAAAAATAACATTATTTGGTAAGTAAACAAGTCACAACAAGCACACAGGACCTTTTAGTGTTGTTGGAAAGTTTCTCTGATGACTTTGGGTGAAGGCAGGCTAACACTTCCCACTGACTACCAGTGTTTGAGCTAAGCTAATTCGTGGTGGGCGAGCTCTGTCCGTCTCTTTCTTGTTACTGCACGCACAGTCGAAAGAATGGTATCTATCTTCTTGTCTGGAACTCAGCTGGTAGGAAGCAGGAAACCACTAAGGTGGCTTGACTAAGGGTGCGTTACAGGGACAAAACAGTGGCATGCAATTAATGCAATTAAAAATAGTGGCCTTTTAATCTGTCGCCATTAACGCTTTAACACTGACAGCCCTGGTTTTCACGTAAAACATTTTCTAAAGAAACGCTGATGAAAGCAGTGAGAGTGACTCTAAGCTGTAAAAAAAACAAAAACACTGAGCTGACATGCGGGGAACTCGATTACCTGTGACTTCATCACTAAGAGCAAAACGCTGTCATTATACAATACATCGATTAGCTTTAAAATAACAACATGCCGAGGATAATAACACTAAAGATAATATCACCGCACCGCACCGCACATCTGCGGTGGTTTTTGCATGCGCCCAATATCAACATAATATCACTGAAGATTAACACAACTTGTTTCCCTTAACGTCTCCCGAAATTGGTGACATGTAGATGTAGTTTATCATAGGTGCTTCACACAATTTATGGCATTTTCATTTATCTCTGTTATTTACTATCACTAAAGCTATTCCACATCTTGATCTAGAGGAGTAAAAAATATCTGTGAACACAAAGATTGTACCTTTACTTGTAGTTTTAAACCTTCATTGGTCTTTAAACACCTATAATTATTCCAGCTTCTGATCATTTGTTCACATGCATTACTGCTTTATTAACAATAAATCATTAATGGTTGAAAATCTTCCTTAATTGGCTGTTTTTTGTAGTAAGAAATGTAACATACCACATTATTTGTTTAATCCTGTAAGCAGAACTGATGATGTGACTTTCCACATAACCAACACAGGCTGACGTGTTGATGTTTTCAGGTGTTTCTGGTGTTTGTCTGCTGTTAATCAGATTGCACAGAGGTGGTGCTGAGAACTATGGCTTCTCTGATAAAATGTCCCCATGGGAACAGAGCAGCCTAAACCATGAAAGAGGCTATTAACCCAGACTTGCTGCAGTCTCCCCCAGCTTGAGGCTCTGTCCATCATTACTGCCGTTTCCTCTGGCTCGCTTGCTCTTGATTGCTGCCCCGATAGTCAGATAGATAGTGTGACAGACCACAGAAAGATTTTCTGCAGCCTCCACTTTCTTTCTTTAAGGTTGTCTGTATAAAACTCTGCAGAAGCCCTTGGTATTCTGCTGAATGTTGTTGCATTTGAAGGCATTGGGAGACCTGACAGGAAATGAATGGAGAAAGAGATAAAGGTTGACATGCAACAAAGATCAGCCGATGGATGGTGGAGAACACATGGGACGGTATGCAGAACAGTGAGAGCCTCAGTACAGTTTAGTAGAAACTAAACACATAGCTCTCCTCAAATACACTGCACTGTATTCTCCTCTAACATTGTGCAAAGATTCTTGCCTTTTTCAGGGTGGTAATACTGTATAAGGCTATTTGCATTTTCTCTAACAAATTGATCCAAACTTGTAACAAGTTTTGTTGGTGCATCCAAAAGAGTTTAATCCTCCTTGTCATAGAGCTGCATTGTTGTCTATAGACGCATTAATTAGCCCCAGTGTTGCACTGGGTGACGTGTTCCTTTATTACCACAAACACACGCGCTGCAGTTTAGTTTGACTCAGTCTCGCACACACACGCCGTTCTGCTGGTGTAAATTCTTACAAGAGCCCTGAATGTGCATTAACATCAGCAAGTTGAAATAGCTGGCTGTAAATCCACGATTTCCTGCTGTTTGAGTAATGATTGCTAAAAACTACCGAGCCCAGCTTTATTATACTGTTATTGCTGAGCCTTTCCCAAAACAAAATTATATATTTGGAGTCCATTGTTTAAAGATTTATGTCATCAGTGTGAACTGAGATGCTTTGAGCTGAGAGCTTCAGATTCATTCAGATGACAGCTGCAGGATTAATCGAAGATAACAAAAACATAGAACATCTTTTATAATCAATAGATTAAAAATGCTTAATTTTTTTTAGCTAATTTTTAACTCATTGAACCAAATTATTTTAAAAACAGTCTACCAAAATGTGTTTCAATCACACTGAATACATCTTTTTCCAACGATGAAAAGCTCTGATCTGTAGTTGACCTCAGTACTTCATCTGTAACTGAAATTCAGAAGATTCTCATCTCAGAAAAACAAATGTTCACCATGAAAAAACTCTGCTGGCCTTAAAGGGATACACTAACTTTTTTCCCCTTTTGATATCTGCATTCCTCCCAAGTTCCAGACAAGAAGATAGATACCATTATTTGACTGCGTGTACAGTAACAAGAAAGAGATGGCAGAGCTTGCCCACCGCTAATTAGCTTAGCTCAAACACTGGTAATCAATGGGAAGTGCTAGCCTGCCTCTGCCTAAAGTTATCAGAGAAACTTTCCAACACCTCAAAACGGTCCTGCATGCTTGTTGAGACTTGTTTATTTACCACATTATGTTATTTTTAGACTCAGATTAGCACTTTATGTCATTTTCGAATCAAATACGCACCAGAAGTAAACTGAGCGGTGCATGGAGTAGACGTGCCTTCAGATGCTCCTCCGTGTCAATGCTTAAAACTTAATGATTTGACAGCCTCACTTCTAACTTTATCCTCCTCGGACACTTTCTAAACGTTAAAAAAGTTTCTGTGAACTCCTGAGTGGAAACATGCCAAGGAATAAGTTCAAAGACGTCGAGAAGCCGTGCTCTCCTTCTCCGGCCAACGAGAAAGCTAATGATGCTAACGGGAACACTAGCCTTCACGAGCAAGCTACAGACGAGGATATGGATGATCTGCCGCTAGTCTGGGAGAAAATCTCTGACAAGATACTAAAGCACATCAACGCTAGGTTTGACAAGCTGGAGCAGAGCCTTCAGACAGTCCAGAACACACAAAAAGAAATGCTGGAGAAGGTTGAAGCTGTGGAGGAACAGGTGCTGGAGCAGGACAACCGCATTAGCCGCTTGGAAAAAGCAGTCTCCAGCTTGAAAAATGAAAACCATGCACTCAAACTAAAGGTGGACGATCTGGAAGGGCGGTCGCGTCGCAATAACATTAAAATCATCGGCATACCAGAGCAAGAGGAGGGGAATAAGCCAACAGAATTAATCGAAGCCCTGATCCCGCAACTTCTAGAAAGGGAAAACTTCCAGACACCAGTGATCATCGACCGGGCACACCAGACCCTGCGACTGTCACCTCCAGATGGAGCCAAGCCCCGCGCTTTCATCGCCCGGGTTCATTTCTATCAGGAAAGGGAGCTCATCCTACGCCTCTGGAGAACGCCACAACTGGATTACAAGGGCAACAAGGTGCTCATTTTCCTGGATTACACCTCAGAAGTGATGCAGCAACGACGAGAATTCAACCAAGTCCTTCAAGTCCTGGGCTCGCTGCGTCAGCTCAAAGTTGAGCACAGCCTTCTCTTCCCAGCGAGACTTCCGATCAAGCACAAGGGACAATTCAGGGTTTTCACCACACCGGGTGAGGCAATGACATTTTTGAACACTGACTTAAAAAATGCTTTCTGAGGGGGCTCTGTTTGAATGCACGCTGTAATTCACACAGTGAGGCAATCACATTGTTTGGTCATGGTTCTCTCGTTCAGATAGTCCAGCTGCATATTTAAGAGGCTGTCGTGTTGTTTTACTCTTACTGACTTAGCCAAGTTTGGCACGGAGGTGAGCTCAGTTCACTAGGAGCTTGTTACCAGCGTGCGTCTGGCAGCCCTGGGCTTAAAGGGACATCTGTGCTCTAGTTAGAGCAGCACTGAAGGGTAGGGAAGCCAATAGTTCAGGTTCACGGCTTTGTTCTTACATATGATGTGTTTGCTTTCTGTGTCTGTTGGTTTATGTTATGCTTTGTTTTATTTTGGGTGGATGCCAGGATTTTACCATGTTAAGGTCAATGTGTGACAACTCTGTGAATGGCAGTAGCAACTTATCTTTGGTCTCATGGAATGTGAAAGGTCTTGGTCATGTGATTAAAAGAGGTCGTGTTTTTTCACATCTTAAAACGCTAAAACCAGATATCATATTCCTTCAGGAAACCCACATTGGTCCAAATGAACAGCGCAGGCTAAGAGCTCACTGGATTTCCCAGGTCTTCCAAGCTCCTTTTACTTGCAAGGCCAGAGGCGTCGCAATCCTTTTTTGCAAAAATATTCTATTTCGCCTTGACAGTATGACAGCTGACCCACACAGACGATACATAATGATTTCTGGCCATATAAATTCTGTTCCAATTACAATGCTTAACATTTATGGCCCAAACATAGACAGTCCTAAGTTTTTTCTAAAAACTTTTGATATGATACCTGTGTCTAGTCCTAACGTTAGTATCGGAGGCGACTTTAATTGTTATTTGGACCCCATATTAGACAGAATGTCAACAAAGCCACCCCCAGCTATAGCTTCAGTGCAGACTCTGAATGATTTGATCAAGACAAGAAATATGGTTGATGTATGGCGACTGCAACATTCTACTGAAAAAGATTTTTCTTTCTACTCTCACGTCCATAAATCTTATACTAGAATAGACTTTTTCTTGGTTTCAGCTGAATTTCTACCTAATGTTGTAAATTCTACCAACCACAATATTTTGATATCTGATCATAGCCCTGTTTCACGTAGGTTAAAGGATGTTCTTTCTAAACAAACATATAACTGGCGCTTCAATCCTCTCTTGCTTGATGACCATTCTTTCAGGGAACGCACGAACACTATCATTGATGAATTTCTGATCCGAATGATAATGGGGAGGTCTCTGATTCATGTTTATGGGAACCATTTAAAGTTGTAATGAGGGGCCATATTTCATATGAATCTGCAAAAAAAAGGGAATTAAACAGATGTCTCACAGAAAGTGAAAATGCGCTCCCTACACTTGAAGAGGCTTATAGATCCTCCCTCTCACAGTCTGATTACAGTAAGATCTTAAAGCTAAAGTATGAGTATGATACAATTCATACTAAACGCATCAGTAGCCTCTTATTGAAACCTAAACAGAAATATTTTGAACTTGGCGATAAACCAGAGAAGCTATTGTCGGCTCAGCTCAAAGGGGAGCAGGCCAATAAAGCCATCCACAGGGTTAAATCTAAATCAGGCACAATGATAACAAATTTAAAGGAGCTGAATTCTTGTTTCAGGGGATTTTATAAAGAATTATACTCCAGCAAAGTTAAAGCGGCGGATACAGATTTTTGTAATTTCTTTGATAACTTAAACATTCCCCAATTAGATGACATCTCAAGAGATGAAATTGACTCTCCAATCACTAAAACTGACCTCCTACAAGCTATTAGAGCATCGCCCTCTGGAAAAGCTTCAGGGCCGGATGGCTTTGGTAGTGAATTCTATAAAGTGTTCGTTGAGAGACTGGCTCCCCTAGTGTTAAGGATGGTTAATGATTCAATGATAAATAAAAAGCTTCCCAGCTCACTTTATGAAGCAAACATTTGTTTGCTGCTAGTTACAGACCAGTCGCGCTTCTAAATTTTGATCAGAAGGTGATAACTAAAGTTTTAGCCACAAAACTGGGCAGTCATATTTCAAAGATAGCGCACCTCGACCAAAGTGGCTTTATTCCAGGTAGATTTTCTTTTTGTAATTTTCGTCTTCTTTTAAATACACTAATATTCAAGTCATAAAAAGGACGCACAAGTCACTGTATTATCTCTTGATGCCCAAAAGGCATTCGACCAGATTGAATGGCCGTACATGTTTGAGGCACTGAGACGATTTGGGTTCGGGAAAAATTTTACAGAATGGGTCAAAATAATTTACTCCAATCCAGTATCTTGTATTCTTACAAACTCAGACAAGTCTCAACCCTTTGACTTGCAACGTGGCGTGAGACAGGGGGATCGTCTCTCCCCCCTTCTTTTTGATATTGCTTTGGAGCCACTGGCAATAGGTATTAGAGGTCACCCAGGGATCCATGGTGTAAAATTTGATCACCTCGAAACTCTTTGATCTGCCTATCTGAGCCGGAAGTTTCGATCCCTAGCCTCTTGAACTACATCGATTCATTCAGTAAAATCTCAGGATATACAATCAACTGGGATAAAAGTGAATGTATGCCTCTCTCTGACAATTTGAGCCCTGCATTCTTAAAATCCCTGCCATTTAAATTGCTTACTACCCATTTCACTTATCTTGGGCTGAATATCCCTAGAAATCCTAAACCTCTTGAACTTTTTGGGAATGATGGACAAAGTTATTCTTTCTTTTGCAATCTCAATTTGGTCTTCCTCAATCGCATTTCTTCCGCTATCTTCAAGTCAGGCATTTTGTAAGAGAACATCTCCCAGATTTTTTGATTAAACCTAAGAGCCACACGTTTCATGACATACTTCTTTCAGATCCAAACTCTAAACATTTGATCTCACGTTTTGCAACTGCTTTTAAAGTTCCAGCAGATTCGGGTCATCTCAGGGAGACTTGGACCAGGGGAGTTAGGTGTAATGATTTCAGAGGAGCTATGGGAGGAAAGCTTGTCCAGTGTACAATATTGCTCTGTTAACTCTAGACATCGACTAATCCAATTTAAGGTTTTACATAGACTGCATTATTCCAAAACAAAACTGAGTAAAATATTTGGATCTGTTTCTCCCATATGTGATAGATGTGGTGTTGATGATCGATCTTTGTCACATTTATTTTGGAGCTGTCCTGTACTCAACAAATTCTGGAGTGACATATTTCAATGGTTTTCCTCACAATAT
>JAPQLA010000007.1:4340856-4370284 GCA_029822935.1 Naso vlamingii | reverse complement strand
TAACAATGCCCACATGTATTGTCCCTGTCAAATAAACTGATAAATAAATTAAACAAATTGTCAGTACAGTATACCAATGTATCAAAAGTAAAGGACTCAAATTTATAATCTAATTCTGCAGATCAACATTTACTATTTTGAGGATTTCATGCTCTCAGGTCTGTTAATAGGAAAGGAATTTAAAGAGAGGACAGAAGAAACCACTTAAAAAAGCAGGAATAAAAGGGCAGAAAAAAGAACATGAGGAAGTCTAAAAGTCATCGTGTCCTTGAGTTTGAACAAAGCAGTTATTGTTTCTGTAAACATTCATCATTTTTTAAAAACTAATTCTAATAAACAGGAATTGTAAATGTCCAGCATTTTTATGTAATAATACTTACTAAGTAATATAAAGTAAACGTGTAGTTAAAAAGAACTAACGTTAAGAAATTAGATAAGGTCAAGTACCAGCACCTGAAATCTTTACTGAGTACTTTTATTTGAGTGTTTTGTTTTTTTTTACCACAAAATGCTGTTGTAGATGTCGGTTGTTCAGGTAAAGCCAATTTCTGCATCTGTTAAATATTCCCATAATCTAATGCAGTACCTTTAATTTATATTCACATAAAGTCTTCCAATTCCTAATATCCAATTTGGTTTTTCAGAGGTACTGATGGAAGTCTGGAGCCTTTGTCTTTCCTTTCTGTTCAAACTCTGATCGAGTAATCTACCTTCAGTGTAATAATCATTTCATTCCTCCATCATATCATTCACACCGCTGAGGAGCTTACTCTAAAGTCAATTTATTATTATCACACAATATAAATGTGTCCGCGAAAAATAACCATCTCTGCTTCAAAAGAGTAAAATCATTTTCTCACTGGAAAAAATGTGTTTTTGAAATCGTCAAAGAACTTTTTTCATGAAGCTCACATGCGAGTCCACACACACTTTCTTTTGTAAGAGGACAAAGAAAAATGCCAGAATTGCAGCTGCATGGTTATTGTGGAACAGCTGTGGAATGATACTGACTGTCCTCTGGATGGATTAGTCACTGAAGAATCTGCCAGAGAAATTAGTATTTTACATTACTCCAGATTGGTTTCTCGGTTTCCCCCCTAAATTTCATCAGTGTTGCTGAGTCGATAATACAGACCTCCCACTGTGCGTTCTGAGGACCAAGTATTGTCCAAATGAATCTTGCTGCAACTAGCATTTACAGAAAGGTCTTTAATAGTTTTTCAACTCTTACACGACTGTGCATATGAATGAACTCACACAAAAATGTTTTTTTACATTGATATGTGTTTGTATTATGGAGAGAATATTGCTTTCTTGTTTCGGCATTGCTGGCAGGAAGGGGAGAGAAGGCATTATTAGTAGCTGTGAAACAGAGAGTGCAGCAGAAGAAACCCCAGCAGACACAGTGAGTCATCTTGGTTAAAAAGTGTTCAGGGAGGCACAGTTGGCTAATAAGGAACTACAACATACAGTGACAAAAGCTCTGTCCCTTGATAGTGCTGTCAAAGATTTGCCAAACAACCCAAGAGCCTGTTATCTCTAATAGGGTTCATCACACTGTCTATAGCAAGTTACTGAGCCATTCAGCGACTCATGAAGAGAAAGTTGGTTTTCTGTGAGATTGAGTTAAGAAATCATACATATATATATATATATATTGCAAACAACAACATGCACAGGGCATCAGCTCAAATTGAGAGAACAAACTTCATTCGACACTTATGAACTCGGTTGGTTCTGTCAGTGTTGCAAATGCTGAATTGCAACTTGAAACTAAAAGTTTTAGAGTTGCTGCAGAGACTTTGACTTGTAAAGTAAGTTGTTCCCCTGCCTGTTACACATTTTATGTTGACTGTATTTGTATAGCTTACAGGCCAACAAATAGGGCTAAAGTACTAAAGCAGCCTTGTCTGCATGAAATCAACAGTGAAGACATTGCTGATTTTACAGATATCTGCAAACATTGACTGTGAACATATTTCATTTGTTTTCGCAATATATATCACGATCAGTGTCGTCATAGTGATACAATAACTGCTTGTAAAACAATTATTAATTTTACTGATGGTTTTGGTATGGCAATGCAAAGCACTTGAGTAATTTGTTTGTGATCGCTGCAGTGTTCCCTGCGCGCTCCAGACGTGACGCCATCGCACTCACCGAGACATTTATGGTCAGTGTGTTGCGCGTTGCAGTATGCTCCAAAACACCAGAGGGCGTACACACGAAATATTCTGTAAATAAGCAACAAGTCAATGAGTGTACAGGAAGAACGTCATCATCCAACATGCCTACGCTATATACACAACAGCTACATCGTTAGTGTAACAGTTCTTCATCTCACTGGACACAGTCATTAGGATAGGCTGTTTGAATGAGTTTTTGTTTGTGAAGGAAGCCACACACACAAACGCTGTAAATATGCACACTTTTATTTAAAACCACACCTAAATTAAATCACAGAAATATGTTCAAAAGAGTGGCTGCATGTTAAACCAAATGGCTATGAGTCTTTTGGGGTCTTCCTCTCTCCCCGAAACTGCTCATGTGTCCAGCCTGGGATGAAAAGCGTAGCGCAGAAGTGAAAAATTCAGGGGGCATGCGACCAGGTGCTGCGACGGCTTGCTTCGTGAGAGTGTGATGATGTCACTTTTGGCGTGTGCATCTTGCTTCGAGAGGACTACGGTGACCCTAACCCAAGCTTAGGAAAGCAAGCTTGGTTAAATTTTAAAAAGGACAGGATTTGAGCACTTAACAGTCTGCGACCAAAACTATGATATTTACCAAATCAAAGATTTTAGCCCGTTAAACCTGTCCACACTCTAGATGGTGTTTAGAGTTGAGCCCAATTTATGCTGTGTGTGCTTCTCAAAACATTCACAACAGAAAAGGACAATGTTTTTAATTTACAGTTCAGTGAAAGATTTTATTCATCACCATGGTAATTGTTTGACACAAACAATAGAATACCAACAAGGAAGTTCAAGGAAACTGTCACCATGGCGACATTTACACTACCCAATCACATTACTCGACAGGAATATGACATCGACCACATTACAAAACTCTCTGGTACGTGACATAAAATAAAAGTGTCAACCACTTATCAAATGTGTCAAGACACAAACCATTAATTGGCCTTTACAGTCTTTTATTAAAGCTGCAGTTGGTAACTTTTGCTAATGAGCTAACAAGCTAATGTTAGCTGCAGCATGAGACTCGTTGGGAAGCAACTCTGCCACAGCCTTCCCTTTCTGTTTTTGCTCCAGCTCACGTTTTATTTTGTCTGTTGTCTCTCTCTCTTTTCAGTCCACTTTGAACTGAGATAAAACCGTTGCAGGGAAAGTTGCAGCGAAGTAAACTGGTCCGTTTCAGCTTGAGCTTTAGCCAGCTGACAGTGTCGCTTGCAGACAACAGTGGCAAGTCAGAGCATGAGGCACGAACAGCTAATCACCTCATACTGATGTCACCTGTCGCGAAGAAGTGCAGCGCAGACCAGCTAATCAGGACAGAGAGTGATGGGAAAACACAGAGATCTCACAATACTCTCAGACCACATCATTTATTAATAACTGTCTATAGGTATTAAGACAATGCTTCCAAATAGAAGACAAAACAGTTGGCTAATGTTTACCCCAAAGTTACCTACTGCAGCTTTAAGTTATACACAGTAAATTTAGTCTCTCAAAGTAATGGTTGCATTTAGTCCAGAAATAGTGAAACTTCAAAAAAAAACTATTGAGAGCCCAAGATGACGTGTTCAGAACCAAAAGATATTCAGTTACTATTATTACCTCATCTGCGAACATTTCTGCCAGAGTCAGTCAGGTAGATTTTCATCTGCATTAGACACTGTTAATGAAATAAATAAATTTCCCAGGCTACATCGTGACATCATCATACTACGTCTTTTGTTTTCTCTGTGTTGATCGAGAGACCTCTAGTGGCAGAAAGTTTGTATTTGTGTTTGAATCCTGTGACCGTGTCAATCAAACCTAAACAGGTATCATTTAGCTGAGCTGGGTTACATTTAGAGATACACAGATCTCATTTTTTTAGTTCCGATGCTGATCCCATACCTGGGCTTTGGGTAATGTGACTTGTTGTGATGTCTTAAGCAACTTGCTGCTGCTGCTGCTGCTGCTGCTGCTGCTGCATGGATCCAAGAGGCAGGATGTAATGCGCGCCGCCCTAGCATGACGTTATGTGCAGCGTACACCTGGAATGGAAGTTAGTAGATCGACTCTCTGGATCGGACCCATTATCACCTATACCCGATCTAGCTAGTTAGTCAATATTGCGACCAATACCTGATGGCAACATCGGACTGGTGCATCTGCATTATGGATGTTAGTAATAAAGTGGCCACTGAGAGTGATTGTTTTACCCCGTCCAACAGTCAGTGGTGTATGTCTGTGTAAAGAGACTTTTAACAATCATGAACAGAAAGTTACAAGAATTCATGGAGATTAAGAACTCAGGGGGTTTGTAATCCAACACTGGATTATAATTAATCCAGACTTTGATTCTCTCTGTTGGGAACTTCAAAGATGAGTGAGCAGTGAAGTTGTGACTGTTGTTTTTTGGGATAGCTGAGTCAAGCTTACTGTATGCAAACGTATAATTCATTTTATCTGTGTCATCATCTCTGTACTCGTCCCACTTCTGCCATGCAGAACTTTCAGTGGAGCAGCTCTCAGATTTCTCTTGTCTGGCTGATAACAAGCGGTTGATGGCAGTGACTAATGCCTGGTGGCTGTAGAGGAGTCTGGGGCTCATGGGGAGTTTGAGAGACATGAGGGGCCCCCGATGAGATGAGGGGAGGTGGAGGTCTCTTACATCCCTACACCTGTTTCCATTGAGCAGAGTTGAGGATAAAAAAGGTTATTTTATGTTTGTGTTCGTTTGAAAGTGTTCTTGTTCTTCTCACCCACTATTGTCTGCTATGTTAAATGTTAGTTGTTTCAGCTTTACAGTGTTTATTTACTTGCAGGATTACAGCTGCTTTCGATTCATGTCACAAAATGCTGTCAACAATTTTTCAGTTAATGCTAATTTGGACAGACCCACGCTTTGTCTGTCAAAAACATTGCAAATTCCTCTCGGCTGTCGTTTTGTTCCTAGCAGTGAGAATGAAGCCTGAGATCACAGGAATGAGAAGCAAATTTAGTTCTTGTTTTTTTGTTACTCTGTTTTATTGCAAACATTTCTTTAATTTCAGAATCTGCTTCTTGAACCATGGCAGGTGTGTCTGTGTGCGAGTGAAGGATGAGAGAAAAAACCACGAAGGGGAGAGATAAGTGGAAAGGATAACATGAGCAAAGAGGAAATAGGAGATAAACGGGAACAAAAAGGAATAGAAGTCAAAAAAGCAGAGAGGGAGAGAGCTCAAACAGATTATTTACCTCAGTGGGATCAACAGGGAGACATATAGGATGGAACGAATTTGATTGACAAGGCAGCTGATTTCTCCTAATTGGTTTTGACTGCCTCGCTTTGAACTGCCGGTGTGCTGCGGCTCTGTTTCCAGGCAAACAGCTATCGCTTGCAATCTAGAGTGCTGCTTAATTTCTCAGACAAATATCAAACCTCTCTCCACACTGGATTAGCTGCAATTTAATGAGATTAATTAAGAATAAGACTCTGTTGCTGTTGCTTTTTTCTTTTTGCCTCGAAGCCACAGGAAGCCAAACCTGGCTTTAAGGTTCTTCTGTGCTCCACCTTCCATATCAGAACACCCACACGCACCACCCACATATCCGCTCCCACCTACAGCTCCACATACTTGCAAGAGAAGCAGAAGAAATCACTCCAAGTGTGTTCAAACATTGTCTCTCTTAAGTGCAGAGAACTACCACAGGCGTGAGATAATATCACGTATTTCCAATGCAAATGTGCATTTTAAGAGTTTCCTCAGAGCGACTGAAGCATCTCGACATTAGGCTGATTCCTCCGCTTCTCTTGAGGTACGAACACTTGATCTAAGAAAACTTGTAAGTGGAGCTGATTTGCATTGGAAACGAATGACTTTATCTCACCCTGCAGTTTTTTTTCTTCCCTCCATTTGCTTTCTATAAAATGAAACAGAATATAAGTTTCTATAGTGGAATAAAGGACTTGTTGAGGACTATATTTTTCTGGCACACTAAGAGCCACTTATAGACCTCAGCAAAGATGAGCTCTTCACTTGAGTGGCAGATGCTTTCCCTCGGTGGACTCAGCAAACACCCCAAACCCACAGCAACAAGCTTCTTGTCTTACTGTCTGTCTAGACTGTTATTGACTGCTTATTGCGAGATGAGCCGAGTCCTCCAAAAGGTTCAGAAGTCTCCTTTTGGGCACATGGCAGTTAACCACTCTTCTCCCTAACTTCAGCAAGCTTCAGTGAAGGGTGTAGATGTCATTCAGATATGCTGTAGCCTTTTCTGTTTAGTCTGATATTCTCAAGGGCCATGGTTTTCAAAGTTGGGGTGACCTCAGCAAATTGCTGCTGAGATAAAGGAAAATGAGAAAAAAAACCTTGATCTGTGAGTAGTCAGACATCATCATGTCGTCAGTGCTGACCTGGTACATTCTGCTTCTGCCATCAAGCTACTCTGCCTCTGCTATTTAGCCAGCTAGCACCCTGCTAGCATCCAGCAGACTGGTGCATGTACACAAAAGGAAAAGACCTGATGAGCGGACCAACAGCCAAGCTGACAAAAGCTCACCTGCATCAAAATTAAAGGTCCTATGGAAAACTTCAAACCATCATCACCACGGAGAACCTTGATCACTGAAGACACAGAGTGACACGCAGTTCCAACCAAGGTTACAATAGTTTGGAATTTACTTTAGTTTTTATTTTTATTTCATTCTGACATTTAGTGTTGAATTCCAGTTTAGTTTTAATTACTTTTTAAAGTGAGTTTAGTAGTTTTGTTTTTATTTCTGTTGGCTCACAAGCCTCTTTCCAGCTTAGACAGAAGTAAACAAATAATCGTTTTGGACCCAACAAAATTTTAAAATATTTATTGGGGGGAAAGCAATCATTTAAGTCCACGTCCTTTCCATTTATCTGATGCTTCTTGACTGGGAGTTACTATGAGTTGGAATTTAAGATGAAAATGTTCAGTCCTGACAGTCTCGTCATACTGGTGGTGGCAAATTCTTAAGCTTCTGTCTGTATTGTGTGTTTTTTTTTTTTTTTTCACCTCCCCCTTATCACTCGGTTGAACTGCGATTGAGTCAAATTTGATTAAGATTTAATTACTGAACCAGCTCTCTGCAGAGTCTCACAGTAGTCGCTGACGCAGAAACACTTCTGACAATGATTTCTTAGTCTGTCAAGCATGGATAACCAATTCTCACATGTTTCAAACAAATCACTATTTTGAATTGTGCTGTATCCAGTACAGCCTCTCGCGTGGCTGCACAGTCAGTCTTGGTAATTTGTAGTTTGAATGCAACATTTAATGAATTAAAAACACTGCATTATTTTGTATCAGCATTGATGAATTACTTCAACTCATCTGTTTGTCAGAATGACATACTTTTCACTCCTTAGGACGGCTTAGATGTTACAGCACAGCACTGATCAGTGAAAATGCAAATGGTCTCCACCTCGATTCTCCACCTATCCCTCCAGCGCTCACCTGCAGCTTGGACACACCTGCAGCCTTTTCACTGTTCAGCTCAGCTCATCAACCATCAAACAAACATAAAGAGTTTTTAATAGCGAGTCAAAGAGCTGGTTGACAGCTAAGAATAACCAACATTTATTGTCCTTAGGGGAATGAAGCTTGCATGTTATTAGTGCCACATGAAACAAGACAACAGTAAACACATTGTCCCCCCACAAACAATGCAGCCCCTCTCCGGTCCGGTCTGCAAATATGACACTTTTATTTGACTGGAGATGAAACAAATAAGTGTAATTTCCAATGTGTCACAATGTATTGTTGTGACATGTATCTAACCCTCAAATTTCATCAAAATCCAGTCAGTGGTGTTAGATGTATTCTATTAGACAACTGTATGAATTCATGAATAATATTGCTCCCCCCTCAGGTTCATGCATAGCATTTAAAATGCTGTGATACGCTACTGAGATACATCCTTATCAAGTTTGATTGCTGCTGACACGGGCTGTTCAAATGTAATACAATTATTAAATTCAGTTCAATTTACACTATTTTAGCAGTGATTCAGTGGGTCATAAAATCTCACATTCATTTAGCATCACTGTTTTGACTTGCCTAAGGAGCATTCCACTGTTCTTACACATAAATGTCATTTTACTCTCAGTGGAAAGTATATTGCTATTAAAGTTGTGTAATGATGTCTGTGAATTCAGAACGGCTTCGTCAGATGTGACAAAATATCTCTGATATAATCTTAATGATATTATCAGTGCCATTTTGTCCAACAAAGGATGCAAATGAGCTTCATTATATGAAGTGAAGGAACAGAGTTTTCAGAGCAATAGTACAGGGAAAAAGGATGTTGACCTCTGCTGAATCTTTTTTTTTTCTTTTTAAAATGTGTCTCACAATTAAAAAAGCAATACTCGGCTGCAAAGGTGTGTTTTTGAATTGAATCTGGCTACCTATTACCTTCACCCAGTTGTTTGCTGTACAGTTGTACAGGAAACTGAAACTAGGAAAGTCTCCTGCTTAAAGCTCGTCATGTGGGACCACAGCATGACTCTAACCTCTCCTCTGTTTGTTCTTGCAGGAGTCCCACGCATGGCTCTCTCTGCAGGCAGGAGGGACTGCCTGAGTGCTGGAGACACCTGCTCTAGCGACGACACCTGCAGCCCGCGACTGCGCACCCTCAGGCAGTGTGTGGCGGGGGACGGCAGCGTGAAGCTGGGGCCAGGGGCACGAAACCAGTGTGAAAATGCCATGACGGCACTGCTGTCCACTCCATTGCATGGATGCCAGTGTAAACGAGGCATGAAGAAGGAGAAGAACTGCCTGAGTATCTACTGGAGTCTGCATCAGTCAGTGCTGCATGGTAAGACTGGCATTAACACAGTATCTGATGCTTCTCAGGGCTCCAGACTAACTTTTTTCATCACCGTCCCGGAACCGTCCCGAAAAACAATTTAACCGTCCCAAAGTGAATGCGGACCGTCCCAGAGATTAAATGCCTTTCATGCGGTAGTAATGTTACACCGTTAACTTAAAATACCAGTTGGCCACCAGCTAACTTACAAACAACTAGCGTAACAGCTAACTAGCTCTCCTGTAACCTTCTAGCATTAGCCACCCTTGTCAACAGTGTCATTTTAGCGACCTTAAGTGGATAAAAAACAAAATATAAACGATGTTTACTCCGTTTAGATTAGCTGCATCCTTGCCTCTGACTCAGGCTGACTGGAGTTTGTTAAGAGCGAAGCAGCAGCACTGCCACCCAGGGTGGATTCTGGATTTAACCACTGCAACATGGTGCTGTACTGTGATGAGGAATCGTCACTGATGAGTGATGGACCGGTGCTGCGGCCCCGCGGGAAGCCGACGGGAACATTTCATGAGTGATCATACCGACAGTATGAACAGACGCACGCTGATTAAATCAGCACAAGATTTAGTTTTCATTTGCTAAGTAATGGTTACTGAAACATATATACTGCACATTAAAAAAACAAACAAAAAAACGGAGACTCGTCCCGGAGGTGTCTGGAGAGATGTCTCTGACCGTCCCAAACACGTTTTCTATAGTCCCCGGAACGACGGGACGGCGTTAGTCTCGAGCCCTGCTTCTGCCCGTGAGAGGTGGACAGCAGCAGGTACAGGATGATATTGGAATTATCAGGTGTGTGGCACCCATTACACATGAATCAGGCTTCCGCCTCCAGGCTGAAATGAAAGGGGTGATTATTGTGTCAAAAATAGTTAAAACTGTGGCTCATAGTCCTTTAGTTCCACCCACACTCATTGTATTTGATCACTTTCGTGCTTATTTCAAATGCTTTGCAATACCATTGTGATTTCCCCTTGAATCCCATTATTTTGTGGTACATTTACAATCAAATTTAGGCAATTAGCATGTACTTTAATTTTCAAAACTGAGAGCGAGTCCAACAGTAGGATGAGGCTGAGAACGTTGCGAATGTCCTGCAAGTAAGGCATAAATTTGTCAAATGTGAATAATAAACACATGAAATTGAGATAATTGTCAAATGAAACAAATCAGCAAAGCTCAGCTGCATGTGTTTCATGCATCAACCATCATTATTTCCAGGCTGTGGTGAGTGTGCGAGAAACATTTATGAGGTTCAATGTTCTACATGATCTAAAGGAGTCAGTAGAAATGTTTGGAACAATTGAGGTCATCACTCCTTTAGAGTGAGCATCATTAATTTTTTAAGATTTCCTGAGTTAGGAATCCCAATTTAATATGCCATAGACCTTGACTTTAACTCAAAATACCAACCTACATGTCAGCACAACTGTTGTTAGGTCACGTAGCAGTGATAATGAGGATGTGGAACAACACCAACACTGAAATATTATGATTGAAAGGCCACTCAGAATGTTGGAGAAGCTAACACTGACGTAAGCCTATTCTAGAAGTTATGACTAATGTAAGTCTGTTTGCTTTATATTTCCTGGACCGTGTATAAATGAATAAAGAGTTTATCCTTTCTCACACCAACACAATTAATGCCCATGACTCATCAAAGCTAACAACGATGGGCACGCTTATGGCAGAACCGAGATACAGAGGTTGGGATATACGTTGACAACTGTCTGTGTAGCCTATTATGAAGATTATCCAGCTGAACTCTAAGTGTGTTATCGTAGTTTAAGACGCTTTTCATAATGTGTTGTACAAATGGCGAATGTTAGCATCACTGTGTGTGTATTACATCTGCTGTAATGTTACAGCTATGATCATCACGATACTTGTGTAACGTAGTTTGTATGTCACGGCAGTGGCAGTTGTTGGCTTAACTACATTTCTTATTTTGGTGGTGGCGGCATTATTTTCTGAAACAAAAATAGCTGGTAGCATGACAGGGTGATGTAGCTATGGCAGCATGCTAACGTTGCTGCAATACTAGCTGTATTGTTACAGCAGATGTCATGCACACATGACACGGTGTTGCTAATGTTCACCATTTGTACAACACATGATGAAAAGCGTCTTAAACTACTATACTTACACTTAAAATTAATAATGATAATAAAAAAGATAATCTACACAAGTGAGCACAACTTGGTTTTTATTGTTTCACTAGTGCCACCCTCACTTCCTGAATGTGAATTGCTCTGCTGCTTAACGCACGCTTGTGCATTTCAACAATATGCAGTCAGACAGTCAGTCAGTAAACCCCAGACACATTTCTAGGGCCATTCTCCTCGGCCCATAATGCCTGTCTTGTCTATTACAGCCAGTGACAAGTGAAGTGAGAAAGCTGTTGTCATGGATACAGGCAGTTTTCTCTAAACACAAATACAAGCATCACAGGACAAATTAAGAATCAACTTTACAGCTGTAGTTAGAATTTCTTAAGATAAGACCCAAGGTTTAGACAAAGTCGAGGTAGAATAGGACACAACCATGAGTTTAGGAGCGGATTCTGAAATTGGAAGATGGGTTTTTTTCCTTCTTTGAAAGTTAAGTTCTGTAACGAGGCCTCTGCCTCACATGAGAAAACAGCCTTTTAAATGCTCTTCAAACAAATTGTTTGATTTTTGCTTCTTTGAGTTCCCGGACATCTAAAAACATGAATGCCTCACATGTTTTGACTGAAAAATCTCAAAAGTTCTCTTGGTGGGTCAGTGCATGTGTTTAGTACATTTTACATGATTCTTAACAACATTCACTTTGATGCGTTGAACACACTGCATTTTTTCACCAGGCTGAGCTGCAGTTTGGATGAAGATCGTGTGCCCTCTTTACAGCTCCTTCAGTCGCCTCATGCTGCTCTGAGGACCACCATGTTGAAGTGCTGATTGCCAGACGTGCTTTAGAGCTCAAAAAGGCAGCTAATTGGTTTTTAGCCTCATCTGACCTGTTTTTTGTTGCTGTGTTTGTAATTGTAGGTAATTTACTTCAGAGCTGGACTTCTTTTCAGTTAAGTCCATGCTGGAGTACCATGTAGGCAACTGCCTTGAGGCCCCAGACCCAAAGTGGCCCAAAAGTCACTCACACTGCATATCAGTTAATTCAGTTAACTGGACTGATTTGTTTGGGCATTAGCACCAGTAAGGTGTAATGTGAAGTAACTAAGGTGCAGTGATAATATGTTCAGTTCAGTTCAGTTTAATTAGTCATATGCATTAAAAGTGCAATGTACAGTTAAAAGCAATGAAATGCATTTTGCCCTGGCTCTCACTCAACCCTTAAAAGTAATAAAAGCAAGTGACAGTGTCAGAATAAGAAATAAAAAACAATAGCAATATACACAGTAAAAACTTCAATAGATAAATAAATAATCATTCATTAATATGTGTCTTTATGTGTGGAGTGGCCACGCTTCAAAATCTAGTCTTAAATGCCTTTGCTTTTAATTTGTCTTGCTCACATAGTTTGTATCTATAAATAAAGTTGTATTTATTAATTTTATTACAAACTGATACATGAAAAACGTGGCAACAGGTTGCATTTCTCCAGCCATTTGGTTAATTTACTTTATATTATTTGTTATAGGGAGCATGTGCACTAGTAGCCACAAATGTTGCCATTTAAAATAACGTGCCACAGTTTCGAGCGAGATAATTCCCTTACTGCACAGGCACTTTGTATGTTACTTTTAGTAAGTGTTTGTATCAGTGTTTTGGGCTGTCATGACAACAGAAAGTGACCTCCCTCCTGTGTTGGCAGGACTCAGCCTGGTGGAGAGCTACCCATATGAACCAGAGGAGAGGGGCTCCGACTATGTCCGTCTGGCCTCCATCGCAGCAGGTGGGTGAGCGAGCTCTGAGTGTTTCTCTGCTTCTGCCTTAAGTTACTAATACCAAGTAAAAGTGGATGTAGATAATCAAAACCATCAGTTTGTCACAAAAAAAAAAAAAAGTAGAGATGGGGCCGATTTGATACAATATTGTTATCGGCTCCGATATTGACTTAATAGCTAGTTCGGGTATGGGTGACAGTGAGTCTGATCCATTGAGCCGATCTGTTCACTTTGAGTCTATGTGCAGCACACATTACATCACGTTACAGCGCACACAGCTACATGCTGCTGCAGGCCGCACAGTCTGAAAGCACGTAAGCCACTGAAACATTGTTTGCTGTGACCAGCCTCCTTTAAAATAAAATCCAACTTGCATTTTGCAAGGTAAATGCTTTTAATGTGAAGCTGCAGCTGTAGGAAATTATTGGTTAACATTAGCTGTAACTTAACACAGCGTGTTTTCAGATCTAGATTACATGTTCCTAGATTTCAGTTTTTAAATTGCTGTTGTACTATTTATGGTGTTCTGTTTAAATTCTTTTAACTTGCTAAATTATGATTGCGCTTTAAGTTTTAAAGGAATTGTTATTTATTCCTCTATTTATGTTCTTTACCTTAAAATAAAAAAAATTCATGGTATTCACATTCTCTTTATGCATTAGTTCATGTTTTAAAACAGTTTAACCCCAGCTGGGCCATAGAACATTGAAAGTTATTGTATCACAACCATACAGAGCTCGAAGTAATGATGATAATTAGGGCTTATAATGACTCCAGATGTATGTATGTATGTATGTATATATAAATTGGAATCAGTATCAAAATTGGCACCGATGTATCTGAAACGAGTCGGAACTGGAAAAAAGTGGATTGGTTCATCTCTTTAAAAAAAAAAAAAGAATGAGTCTCAACCAAGTTCTGGTCAAAAGGAAGAAAACCGAGATGTTATTCTGCATCATTTTGATGGAGAAGACGTGGATATGCAGAAGGGTTTGTGAAGTGTTTGATGAGCAACAACCCACACTTTGCTTCGGTCTTGCCTCTGAGCCTGCAGGCAAGCCGTGGGCCTGGTATGTGCTGCTGTTAGCCCCTGAGGCACAGATTAATTACCTATTTGCTTTAATGCAGCTGGAAGCAGCAAATCTTCGGGGGGGAGAACTGAAAGAAATAAGTCATGGTAAGAGGTGAGAAGGAGAAAGAGACAGAGGAAGTGAGAAAAAGAAAGTGGAAGACAGACAAAGCTGGTTTGTTTACTAAAACAACACTACAGTTTTTTTCCTGTAGGGGGTTTGGGAAAGAGATGGGCTGCACACAAATGAGGAGTTGCGTTTTTTTCCACTGGAGAGGACATGAAGTCAAGTGTTTTGTTTTCTCCGATGGCAATTAGTCTCTGGATGAGTGAAGCTGAGATGGAGGGTCTGTGAAACCTAAATAATGACTTAAATAAAGTGATTAGTATGGAAGGCAGTCGTGCTTGCCACACAATATAATAATAAATGTCCTACACACACAAAAATGTTTAACAAGTAGATAATGGTAGATAATGATAGTTAAAAGGGAGACAACTTAATTTAAAGATGTAAAAATCTGTGTATATACAAGGAGCAGCTCAGGTGTGTCCCATGCGGCTGATTAGTCTCCTAATATTCCTGCAGCCCTCGAGACAGAAAGCACAGCAGAGCCACCGAACAGGGGGGCCGTCAAAGCAGCATTTTGTAATACAAATTTTATGATTTCCCACCTGAAGTAATGCAAGGTGACATCAGCACACTGCACATGGTTTTTATACCACGGAGATAAGAAAAGGCCAATGATTTAACAGTGTCATGAGGCCAGTGCAGAAGACAGTTTGCATATTAAAGATAAATTCATTTTGTTCAACAGCTTCCCACCATGATCACTGCAGAGATCAGGGGGCACGGCCACTGTACTCAGCACAGCTTCACACAGCTTTACAGCAGAGTACATTCAACTAGAAGGCAGCAGCATATTAAAGGCGTGCTTATGAAATGATCAGTCAGTGGCAGGTTTAAAATGAAGTCTGACAGCGAGAAACACGAGCAGGCAGACAATCACACAACACAAGATGTTGCTTAAATCTGCTATTAATCGTGGAATATATTTTAAAACAAATGCTAATTTTGAATACTGGTCTATGGGAGAGTACATAAAACCAAAGATTCACTACTTGTTGACACAATAACATACAATTGTTATTAGAGCCACCTACCCTAAACAGCCTATAACTGTTTGTCTAGTTCTTTGGCCCAGCAAAACACATTGCCATGAAGCAATTTTAAGAGAACTTTTGAAATCTTGCAAAATGGAAAATGCGAATAAGGATCGACTGGTTTGGAGCAAATAAACCAGGCTGTAAAGCATAGTTTGGTCAGAAGGTGGCGGTGTAGGTGATGTTACACATAGCTGTAATGAACAGAGTAGAAGAAGCAGAGGTTGCAACCTGGTTGCTGTTCACCACATGTACCTGTTGTCGTTGTTTTTGTTGTTTTTGGTGTTATCATTAGCCATGTTTTTGTGCACTGGGGAAAGATGGCTGAAACAGCTTCTTCCATTCCACTTCTTCCTCTTCAGGGAGCAGAAACAGCTGATAGATATTCGCTATGTCACAGTTTATTCGACACAGCTGTTTCTTTCTCCCATTTTACACATTAACTGTTTTCCGACGAAGGCAAAAACTTTGTTGAGAAAATAAGGACGTTTTCCAGAATATTGCCATTTACATGAACCATTTCTAATGTTTATCTCAAAGTGCGCATCAGAAAATGTAAATAGAAACATGGCTGTAGACTGTCATTACTGACAACAAATATGGGCAACTCTGTAAGGTCTGAAAGTGATCAAACCTGTTCCGTTTCAACTATAAGATACACTATAATGAACACAGATTTTGTAGTCAAACAGCTAAAAACATGCTTCTACTTGTAATTTGTTCAATCATGTTAACATTCAGTAGTAGCTTGCAGTAATCACAGGTCATTTTTTTTAACAAGAGAGTCAGGTTTTCTGTGGGCTCGTTGTGCATAATTGAGTGAGGTCACAGGTGGAATAAACTGTCCTCAGCTGTTAGAGGGAGTATGTGTAGTTTATGTACACAAGTGGAAAGTGCATACATAAAGTGTATGGGGAAAAAGGTAATTCAGATTTAGCGTATGTCCTTTTTAACGTGCTTGAGCATATGTTTTTCGTGACCTCATACATGAGCTGCTTATTAAAATGACACTGCTCATTTTAGGCTGCTTTGAATTACAGCTGCAAAGGATCTGCACTGCGCAGCCTACTCGTAAATTTCACTCGAGCGACTCTGCGGGAGGTCAGAGTTGACATCAATGCCTTGCATCTCGACAAGTCAACTGCCAAAACAACAAAGACGTGATTAATGGATGTTTTTCAGCCCTTATAGCATCTCTCCCTCAAACAGAGTAATGACCCTTTTCAAAGACGTGAGCTGGAGCCACAGCTCTGCATATTTTGAAGAGTATTCAAACAACAGAGTCCTCCAGCCTTCACCAATTAGTCAGCTGACAAAAGTGCAGGCAGTGGTGTTAAGAAAGTGCTTCTGTATAAACACACCAGATGATCTGCAGTAAGAAAGAAACTTTTAATGTATCATTGCCCCTTAAATAGAAGCTGTTTTGCTCTCTAGGATTTTCTGCATCATGCACATTAGTTGTAAGACAAATGGCGTTGCTTTCTTTTTGTCTCTAATGCAGCAGATTGTTCACAACCTTTAAAGCAAGAAGTAAACCAGCACTTGGGATCCAAAATGACCCAAGAACCACGTGTGTAAAGTGCAGAGCTTTATGTGAGGGTGTTTACATCCAGATTGTGTGAGCAGCAGCGCAGCAGACATGGTCTCATTGTCCAAATTTTCAGTTCATTTTTCATTCAGTATAAGTGTGTTCACCTTCAAATTCTCTTGAAGGGATACTTTGCTGAAAGTCTCTTTGAGTATCAAATACTCAGCGTGTTGAGGCTTGAACAGGGCTCTAAAGGATTTGTAGATTGCTTCTTTGTGAAGTATGACTGCTGCACTCAACTACAGAGGTTGCAATAGCCTATTTCCAACAATAGTCTAGTGTCATGTCAAAAAGTAAGGGAAAAAGGTGTTAAAATGTCCAGTTTCTTGCTTTTTATGTAGATAAAACCTCTTATTTGCAATTACCAGTTGTGTTCCCTTTGCTAATCAATTCTCAAATACTTTACTTCCAACATAGAAATGGAGTATATGATAGTAGGGGTGGGAATCGCAGGGTAACTCACGATACAATACAATGTGCCATATGTGGCTCATACTAACGATAATATCACGATACAGCGATTCTAGAACAAGTGATGAATTGTAAGACAATCATATAATGATGCATCACAATATCTGTGCAACTGAAGAATACAAAATGTAAACCGCACATACATGGAAAAAAAATGTTTAGTCTGTCACATTGATAAAAACCAAAGTAGGTTGAGACTTAAGACTTGAAAGTGGCTGGCACGAATCTTTTCACCGCTGTCCGACGTTATCCCACCGTCAACTTCGTCTGCCAGTTGATTTCCTTTCATGTTACCCACGTTCATGTTACAAGCGCCACTCTGAGGGGACACACAGTAGTGATGTTGTTGAGTCAAGTTGGCAGGGAAATCTGTTTACAGCAACTTATTTTAATTAAAATATCAATATTTTTGGTGCCGGCGATTCGATTATGAATCAGACAATATGGCAATTAGAACATTTCATGTCATGATTGTTGTGGCTTCATTAACTGCAATATATGATATTATCACAATGATTTTTGACAAATCTATTTTTGTTTTTATTCCAAAAAATGTGAAAAATTCCGAATATATGTAGATATGTTATGGCAATATTAAGAGATAGGAAAAAAAGAGAGTGGTCATAAAACATTTTGGAATCACTTTACTTTACAACCTTTATAAAAATAAGTTCATAGGGGACACATCTTGATAAAAATGAAAAAAAAAAAAAAAAGGTAATGATAAATTATAAGATATCCCTGCATAAACAAAGGATAAATAAAGAATACTGTATGAATAATTTTAATAACTATACAACAGTAACTTTGTTCTGTAAAGTTTGCCTTGCATTGTATTGTATGGATTATTCCCTATTCACTTGCATGAATAGTGAGGATTACATTAGGTTGACCATATCAAAAACTTTTATTCATGGTTATGACGATTATGCGATATACTGAAATTCACCACGATTAAATTATTGTGAGTCTAAAAACGATCCTTTTCCCATCCCTGTCTCACACGTCAGGATGACAATAGATGCTGTCTTGATATTTTGTCCCTCTGTGATAGCATATTTAGTTCTTTAGTCTTAAGAGTCTATTTGTGAAACTTTTATTTTTTAATTTCTTCTTAACTAAACACAAGAACGCTTGAGGTCTGGGGCATTATAACTCAATCTATATATTAAAGACAGACTGGTAAATTTCAGGATGCATATTTAAAATCCAGTCATTGAGAAGAAAAGTACGCATATATATCACTGTATTTATGTACAAGTGTATACCATGCATAAACAATGCAAACATGTTAAAAGTCAAAATGATGGTAGCAGTATTCATGACTCTTATCCTTCTGTAGACGGAGAGTAAAAGTCATTTTTTCCATTGTCCAGATAGTGTTGATTATGTTAGTGAAAAGGGCGAAGTGGGAGGATTCCTCTGAAGCCAGCATTTCATAACCGCTTTTTTGCTGGCTGCCGTGAAGATCTTTAGGAGATATGTGTCCCTCTTCCTGAGGTTTTTAGGGACTATCCCAAGGTAGAGAAATGTGAAAGAGAGATCAAGTCCAAGGTCCAGGATCTCTGAGATGAGATGAGCCACTTCTGTCCAAAAAGGTTTAACAGATGGACATAACCAAAAAATATGTGTATGGTCTGCTGAAACCGACTGACACTCACCCCAGCAAGACTGCCGCGAACCAGATAATTTGGATTTTGTGATTTGGTGTAATGAAAAAACGAGTTACATTTTTCCAACAAAAATCCCTCCAAAACAGAGAGTTGGTGGAAGTGGGCTGAGTTTCCCATATGTTAAGCCGCATTTCCTCTGATATTGTTACGTTAGCTTCCTCTTCCCAGCGCTGCTTTGTATAATTGGTTGAGTTTTTGTTCATTGAGATGAAGCTCTTATATAATTTTCCTATAATGCCTTTAGTATCTTTTGACTGATAAGCATTAATAAATATCTGTACAATTGGTGAGGGCTCAGCGGGATTATGGGTCTTTATTCCGTTAAAGAAGAAGTGGCAGATATGAAGGTATCGATAAAAACACTCTTTGACCAACTCAGAAGTTTGGCATAGGTCCTCGAAAGATTTCTGCTTGTTATTATGTGGCAAGGGAGGTAATACCTCGTTTAGTCCACTGTCTGTATCAATGATCCAGTGATGCTGGAAGGAAGTGCAGGACAAGACAGTCTTAAACTTGGTAAACATTGTTGTGAGCAGTGGGGTTTTGTTTCCAAAGAACTTGGCAAGTTTCCAGTTCAGGAAGAAGTTTTATGAGCTTCAGGCCTGAACATCAGCACAGCAGCAGGCCATCATGGCACTCAAACTTAGGGATGGGTTACCAAACCTTCGCATCAGACCTATCACAATCTGTTTTAATACTGCCTGAAATAACCACAGATGAACTGTGGGAACAGTCTGATGTCAATAGAATAAAATATTAATTGCAATCATACTTCTAAACGCATCTATACTAAAATCATACTTGCTGAACTTGCTGAACGGGGTTGTTGTCCCATTAAATGTTGTCAAAGTGCATGCTGGGAGGCTTTTCACGACACCTACAGACATGAATTACACTTACGGAGGGGTTTGAGAAGTCATACAGCTGTCGTCCTTCACAGAGGAGCAAACTGCAAACTTTGCACAGTTGTCTGTGAAAATTACAGGTTGCAAGTGTATGACGCACAAGAGAGATTTTAAGTGAAGTATTCCTTTTTGAGTTTTAATCGTTACTTTAATATTGGATGTACTGCAGGAATTTTAGAGGATGGTTGGGCAATTATACAACAAAGGTTGTATTAAACTGTCATTTTAGTTGTTAGTCCTATTCAGACACATTAAACTAAGTCCCAGCATGAAAAATGTCAAAATTTCCATTGAAACTTAAAGTCTGTCACTGATTTTTAAATTTTGCTGGTAATGGAGCCAAAGCAACAGAATGTGTCACTGGCCAAATACTCACAGACTCGACTGCAGATTTAAAATTTAGACATGAAATGAATAATACAGAACCAGGCCGGCACTGGAGCAAGAGTGCTTTCAGCCTCCAGCGGCTCCAGTGAGGAATGGCTCAGGACTGTGGTTGTACTGGGCAGCTCAGAGGTGTAAACGTGTGTAAAGCATGAATGTTAAGCAGGATGTTTCTGGATAAGAACATGCACGCTCAGCAAGACTTCTCTAAATAAATAATGGCTTAAAAAACACAATGACAATATAAAAATGTATGTGCATATTCCGTTTCCACGCACGTGACCACTGGATGCAATTTGTTATCCCACTCTGCAGCTCCATCTCATCCTCCCCGCCTCCCCCCTCATCTGCCTTGCAGTTAAGTTGGGAGTAACCTATGCTTTGTGATGGGTTGTTAGCTTGCTCTCCAAGGCCATTCATATTTTATATGACAGCTTGGCGAGAGGCAAACTCACCAGGAGACACAACTACAGGCAGTTTACAAACTAATGAGCTGCGCTTTCTGTCAGAGGAGCTGAGCATCATCATGGCCGTATTGACTGGTGGGTCGCTTGGGGAAAAAACACACACGATGATGAATTGGGAAATAATTCGGCCAAAAAAAAAAAAAAGGTGGTTATAAAAGGGGCTTTCCATTGTCTCACATAGGTGGCTCATTACTGTGAAAGTCAGAAGAAGCACAGGCACTGAGGGAGGCAGAGATGGGCAAAGTTGAGGAAGAATGGATGGAGGAGGGGGGAGGGTGAGCTGGATTAGAGGGATGAGGCAGATGGAGTGGGGGGTGATGGCTGCACTGAGAGTGGCAGGCGCACAGCCAGGAAGGAAGCTGGCGAGGGAAGGAGGGAGTCAGGTGAGTGAGGGATGCACCCAGATGTAGGGAGGCAGTGCTGGAAAGATAGATGGATGGATGAAGGAGAAGAAGCAGTAATTACAGGCCTTGTTGTGTGATCGGAGAGGAAGGAGCCACTTTTTCAGTGCTGCCACTCTGCATTAACCCAGCAGAATGAAAAATTCAGCCATTAGGCCTCGGCTGAGACACATCCAGTGCCTGGGCTTATGCAACATTTAAACAGCATTCATGTTCTATTCATTACAAGGGGGGTTATTACACATAATCATCATTTTGGTATAGATTGTAGGACACATGTACACATTCTTTTTCATCTGTAAATGCAACACTGCATCAGGGTCTAGAGGTGAGGGCAACAAGTCAATACCAACTCCAATTAGGCCTTGAAATCATTGGTAAACATTGCCTGGGATTTGATTTTCTCAAACAGCACAGAAGGATGAAATGCTCTTGGCCTCACATTTTTGTCTTTTTCGTCTTCTAGAGTCTGAAGTCACAACAGTGAACCGCTGCCTGGATGCTGCCAAGGCCTGTAACATAGATGAGACGTGTCAAAAGCTTCGTACAGAGTATGTCTCGGCCTGCATCCAGCCATCCGCCCGCTCGGGGCCGTGCAACCGACCAAAGTGCAACAAGGCGCTGAGGAAATTCTTTGACCGTGTTCCCCCCGACTACACCCATGAGCTGCTGTTCTGTCCCTGCACTGACACGGCCTGCGCAGAGCGCCGCCGGCAGACCATCGTGCCAACATGCTCCTATGAAGACAAGGAGAAGCCCAACTGCCTTGCTCAGCTGCGGATCTGCAAAGCAGACTACGTGTGCAGGTAGAAATCTGACATGTAACATTCTGACAAGGACATTTTACACTTTACTTTCTAAGTTGGTGTCATTTGACTCACTAAACTCATAATTTGCAGCATCTGTGTCTTCTATTAAAGGATCACAAAGGTGTTTTTACATGCTTGGGCTCTGTTATTGCAAATCATACAAATAACTTAAATGCTAAACCTTTTTCAAAGTGTGCCACAATTACGTATTTTTCAGATATTGTCTTGTGTTCTTCTTCTGACTTTGTCTCAAACAGGTAGATAAGGCACAGAAATAAGTATGTAATTTTTAACAGTACAGTGCTGCTCTGAAGCTCTAATGTCTGAGATTTTAGGGTAACACCCTTTTTTAATGGTTGAAGGAGAGCTATTATACTCATTTTCGGGTCTTTCATTTTGATTTTGGACTTCTATAGAGCAGCTAAACACAACTGACCGAACAGTAAAGTCTGTAGATCTTCAGAAAACTGTCCTCCCTCTTCCTGGTATTTCCTGCATTCTCTCAAAACTGTCTGTGTCTGTTAATTACTCCTCCCCCTTTGCTCATGCGCGCCTCTGCACTCGGTTGTACTCACAACCCTTTTACTGACATAACATAAACACAGCTAGGATACTGATAAAATGTTACTGACAGCTCGCGCTTCTCACTCTTTGACAGGACAAAGCAACGTGCGGTCCTTTAGCAGCAGTTTAGCTGTGAGCTCATGTGCTCATGTTAAGGAAGTAAATAAATCCACATGGAATAAATCCACAAGAAACAGAAATACTGTCAACATCTGTTTGGTGTTTGCATCTTTAGGAAAGTTTAGCAAAATTAATTGTCATTCATTCACCCGAAATTTTTTTAAAAAAAGAAAGAAAGAAAAGGCAAAAAAAGAAGTGCTGACATTAATCCCTGAAGCAGAGAGCAGAGTGCAGCAGTGTCTGAGCATAGCGGGGAGGGGGCAGGCACAGCACTGGGTGCACAAACTGGTTTGCCCATATAAGGAAGTCCAGCATGCATTAACATCACTGAAAAAACACTGTTGAAAAAACACTGTAAAACACAGCGTGCAGAGCCAACAGAAACAGCATGTAGGGCTCAATTCCAAACGCATGAACCTCATTATGTGAGGTTTTCGCATCGTTTAACACGAGTGTCCAGCATTGTAACACATTTATAGGTCAGAAAAGACAGAAAACCATATTAGCTCTTCTTTAAAGGTAGACAGTAAACTCCCACGTGGAGTAACAAAGTTGAGTGAACTCACGTACAGTATCAGCTACTGGGTGTGAATGTTTAGCTTTAATAGTTACTGAAACATTCATCCTGGTCCTGTCTCCTACTGAGAAAACAATGTGGGTCTGTTTCTTGTTAGATATTTGACCAGCTTCACCAACTACATGTTGATTTGACTCTGAGCTATTTCACACTGGAGGCGTCCTCTTCAGCTGACTTGTGCAAGCTCAAGCAGTAGCTATTCTGTGAGAGCTAAATCAGCTCAGCTAAACTGACCTCCTAGCCCTAGAAGCAGTGTCACTGAGCTTCTAGCGTCACCTCTTTCACAAAGGCATGCAGATGGATTTTGCTGTCGCACTATGTTGTGTAACCAGGGCTTTATTCTCCTATGAAGTGCTTTGTTGATGTGTTGGACCTGCACATTAGTTTTTCCCTCAGGAAAATTAATGGCACTGTGTATCTAGGAGGATAGTTCTGGCTGGTATGATATGTTCATTTAGATTTAATTAGTGAGCTGTGTTGAATTAATTCAATTGTTATACTCATTAACCGTGTTTAATTAGTTCAATTAAATTCTGCATTCATTTTTCCTAGAGAAGCAGCCAGGCAACAAGCAACCATGTGAAATAATCAGTATTAAAGCAGCCGTTGTCATGTGGGATTCACATGTGACTTTCCACCTAAAGTGCTCAGAAAGTATTTATCACTGTGTGCAGCGAAGACATCAACAGGATCAGAAAGAAGTCTGCCGAAAACTGACCTTTTTTCTTTAAGATCGGCTGTCTTAATAAACATAGTTATTCTGCGTTAAATACTTGTGTTTGCGAGACACTGATTAAAACATGGATTCCATTCAAATTTAAATTGGTTTTAAATGTCCAATCAATCATAATCTCTTATAAAGTCATTAAAATTCATAGGGTGAATTTCAGTCTTTCACCAGAGACTGAAAACATTGAGTTCTCATACTCATCCAGTCAGCCTTCTCTCTGTGACAGCAAATGGTCGCTAGCGTTTAATCTAGTTCCTCTTCAAATGTCAGGAAGACAAAGGGCTTCATCTGTCACGGCTATCGATCAGGCATTATTCTCCACCACCACCTCGATGGATGGAGTATCTCAAGGCCCCCACACAGCCCGCCAATCCAGCACTAGTCAGCTGGCATTACCCGGCGGCCTGCAGAGGATGCCTTCACTTACTGCACAGCCTATGAGTTTTATGTACATCATTATAATGACATGACAAACGAGGGGAGAGCGGGGAGTTGTGGTACCCTGAGGGGATCCGGTTGCAAATGCCAGTCGACAGGGCCGATGATGAGATATGATGGCTGGGATAGCCTTGCACAATGATGATGATGAGGCTAGATGTCTGAGCGGCTGGCAGGAAAGGTGAAGGAGGGAAGGCAGAGCGACTGTGGGAGAAGTATTCATATTGAAGATCCATATTTGTCTAATCTCCTGGAGGTTAGGCCTGCTAGACACTACCCACAGTATTTAGAGAGCGGTGCCAAGGCCTGTCTATGCCCCTCATTGACTCTTCATAGCCTTACATGCTCTGTGAGACAGCTCGCTGGGGAAGGTAGGGAGAAAAGCAAAAGAGGGATGGATGTCACCCAAACTGACTGGAGTCAAAGTTGAAGTGCTGTGGAGCATAATATCTTGGAGGGTGGATGGATGTGGGAGTATACGTAGGCAGATGAGCGTTGTGGGGTTCAGATCCACATCCTGTTGCTAAGAGAAAGCCCCGGTGCTGGCCTTCCCTGGGTGTCACGATGTGTGCTGCAGCCAAGCACGAGGAAATGATGGATGGCATGTTATTGCTCCCACAGGTCTCGCTGGGCACAGTTCCAGTATGATTGCCAACCTTCCGAGCAGAGCGCCAGTGGCTGCAAGCAGGAAAACTACGGAGCATGTCTACTCGCGTACACCGGCCTGATGGGTAAGAACTAAATCTCTCTGTTTCAGCTTCGGCTCCCCCACTGAATGTGATGGATCAGGAACAAAAAGGTTATAGAGGGGAGCAGACAAGTGCACCGAACAGGACTCAAAAGAATGAATCAGAGATTGTGATGAGAAGTGTGGTTCAACGATCGATAGGGCGCTGATTAATGTGGCTGCAGCATGCCTGGCCAACTCGTTGGCATTATAAGTAGTGCAATTACAACTATTGACCGCTGTTTTGAAAGAACTATCCCTGACGTGACAATGAGTGAGAGCGTGTAGAGGCGTAGCGCGTAGCCTGTTGTACTTTGAATAAAAACTTGACAAAAGATCACATATTGCACAAAAGGTTGTTAAAGACCATTCAGTTTAAAAATGTCATTATGGGACAACAATGCCAACAACGGCCTCAAAAAGAGCAAAAAAAAAAAAGGTTGTTTGGTTTGTGAGGGACTGAAGGAGACAGATTAAGGAAGACAGAGACATAAAGCTGTGCAGCAGATATCGGCCATTCTAGGCGACTGAAGTAGAAGTGAGACACTGAGGTGTTGTTGTTTGGAAGTCTGGGCCTGAGAAAATCGATGGAGGTAAATCAGCACTTTTTGCCACACTGCCCCAAAGTGCAGCAGTTCTATTTATTTTAAATCCTATCTCTTAAAAATACAAGCTTCAAAGCTACATTGCCCTTCGCGGAGAATGACTTCCCAATCATTTTCTTCTGAAAGGCTCCAACAGCAGAAAAGAATAAAAAGAGTACCTGTGAGAGTCCTCTGTGATTGTGCCGGGGACGCTGTGCTTATCCAGTCCACCGAGCCGCCTGTCCACGTGGATATGCATGTAGAACTTCATATCAGAAGAAATGCTAAATAACTGCTACTGTACTTGTTTGGACTTGATCAGTTGTAGCATCAAATAAGACTCACTGAGAGATCAAGAGGAGGATCATGATAAGCAATGGGCTCTGAGTCTTTCCATTTATATGATGGATATATCCACAAAGAGAATCTCATTTGGAAAAAATTGCCTGTTGCAAAAGATCTTAGTATTTTTAGCACATGTTATCAAGTTTACACCCACTCCTTTGAAATACAAATACACTACAACTTTACTGGGCTCATTAATGTCAGTGTCAGTTATTCACTGAACCAGTCAGCACTTGATCAGCAGGGTGCCGACTTGACTAACCTGACAGTCTGTGTCTCCATATCCATTCAGTCATGTGTGCACTAATAAATCAGTCTTGTCTGATTAAACAATGTTGTGATGATAGAAAATGTACATAAATGCCTTGATGTAATAATAGTTGGGGTAAGGTCGAAATGTGGCTGAGCATAACAAGATTAAATCAGACAGATTTCTGCTCAGATATTCTATTTGCTGGGATAATTCATCAGTTAGACTTTTGCCTTCAAGTATATGTTTACAAAAAACATCAGATTTTTAAATAATGCAGGGCAACAGGTAGAAAAACAGGTTCAACTGAAAAAGACATGACTTCTTATCCATTTGACTTGTGCTCAGATTCTTTCTTGTAAACATAGCATCATGTGAAGTTGTATTACTTCAGTACGTCTGTAAACATACAGAGCTGTGTTGTTCAACCTGTCCTCCTCTCAACAGGAAGCACAATAACTCCCAACTACCTTGACAACTCCACATCCAACGTGGGACCCTGGTGCTCCTGCGCAGCGAGCGGCAACCACAGGGAACAATGCAACGACTTCCTCGCTTTTTTCCATGACAACGTCTGCCTGAGTGAGTAACAGCTGCACAGAAAGACCCCGTGGCAACGCAGTCACAATAACAACCAGGATAAGTGAGACAATCACAGTCTGTGCGCGATGATGTGCTATAACACTTCATGCCAATCAGCCTGACCCACTTCATGAAAGTTTTTACATATGACACTCACAACCAAAACTGTATTAAATTAAATACACAGACAATCAAGAGTTTACAGCTTACAGACCATTTACATTACTTTCCAGGTTTTTAAAAGACCAATTTTGATATTTTTTCAGACCTTATATCCTTAAACGACACACACAAAACTTTTAAGTGGATAATTTCAGTTTAACACTGATGGCTCTTAATGACGTATATAACATTCCATGGATTTAATCTAAAGCCTGCCACCTGGTCTGGCTCCAAATATTAAAGCTATATTTTAATCAGATTTACTGTTCCGAAGCAACTAAATCTGGTAGCTGTAGATTAAGTGTAGGCCTAATGTAGTTGTATGGACCTAACTGAAACAAAGTTTTTACAGAGAAGTTGCATCTTTCTTTCATTTGCTGCCAATAACTGCATGTGCTAGACGGATCAAGATCTTCACAAAACGATGGAGGGGAGCTAATGCCACTTTCGTCCGACGGAGCTGCCAGAATCAATGAAGAATAAGTCCCTCATAGCTGCTTTTAATTTACTGTTTATTGCAAATGTCTTCCAGAATTAAAATCTCAAGGGGTTTACACACTGGGTGTATTTTTTCGTGTGAGTCAGAAGTATTTTTTCAACTGCTAACTGGGCATGAGTACTTACACACAGAAAGCAAGTATCATGCTGCAAAAAAGCAACCTTTTTATTTGTTGCATCAAGGTTGATTTTGCCGAGCTTGCACACTGCGAACAAAGGCCAACCAAGATGGTTGTGCTGTACGTCCATCTCCCACTGTAAAGCGTAACTTTTAACCCAGAATGTGGCCAGCACCATTTTTCAAGGAATTTCAGGCTGTGGTGGACTAAAAAAACCCTTGCTATTGAAACTATGGAATATTAAATAAAAGGAATGTTCCAACAAGATGGATAACAACCCTGGTTACCTGGCGAGTGCTGTGGTTTTTGGATTACTACATGTGGGGAGGAATAGGAGCCTTTAATAAGAGTCTTTCCACCGCTGTGTGCGGTGTGGACCTGAGACCCAGCTATGCATAGCCATATAGTGCATACCAAGCTGAGTCTCATGTTGAGGATTGATGAGGGAATCTTCATCACTGAAGGATGACTCTGTTTTTCCCTCTTCAGAGTGAGCTGTCAAAACTATTTTCGTAAATTCGTATTCCCATGTTTCCAAATAGTATTTGGACTCATACCCTCAATATTAAATCCAAGATACTGTCCTGTCAATCAGTAAGAAAGAAAGCAAAGTTATGCCCTCGTTGTCTGACTGATGAGTCATTCACCACCGCTTTGTTCCATTTTTCAGTATCTGCAGGAAGTACAGACACTTGTGACACAGCAGTGATACAGCAGATGTCATTCATTCCCTTTCTATATGTGTTTACCTCAGTCAATAATCATTTCTATCTGAGTGACATTCATGTGACATTAATGCAACTTTACAGCTGGCAGCACATTAATAAGTTACCACATATAATATCTGTTTGTTTGGATTATGCTGGGAAATTTATCAGTGTGAAAAAATCCTTTTATGACAATAGGAACATGTCTTTTTTAGTGGCAGCACAAAAGACATGAGTGAGCGATGAACCACAGTGATGATACACAAGGATTATCCACAGATCCTCTGTAGTCTTTTACCTTTTGTTGTAGCTTTTATTCATTCAACAGCAAAACAGCCATGATGACAGGACAGCATCCCTCTGAATGAGTGATGGCACCAGTGACATTAGAGTGACACCGGTGACAGAGTAATACAGACTGTAGCTGCTGGTGACACAGCACACACTGGAGTTTATTTTGAGTTATAATTTTTTTCTAACAACAAAAGGAGACAAGTCCGTACAAAGCTGTCGGTATGAATCACAACATTAATGACGGACCAGTGACACGGAACAAAACAAACTGCAGCTGCTGTCATGTGGTGACAAAACAAAACCTTAGCGTTAAAAGTTTATTCAGCGTTCTGTCTTAGTTCAGTCATGACCCCAAAAAATATTGACTTCTCATCATGCCAGACGTAAGTCTGCATTCACACGGCTGCACTCCACTGTCGTTACATGCAGGGTCTATTTCAGCAAACAGTTTGCATCTCAAGTGTAAAACTTACATTTGGGTGACACTTTAGATTAGAGTTACATGACTAATAATTACATCCAGACATATTTTTGCTGCATGTAGTCAAATACATCATAATATAGTTTCTTATTTGCATTAGACAGTCAGAACTCTAAGGAGCATCCCAGTGTTCCTACATGTCATTGTCCTTTGTCAACATCAGCCACTTAGGTTACATAAGCCCCGCCCATTTTTTTACAAAATAGCTTTATCTATGAGACATGGTGTTTGTTGACATTTTGTCCATATTCAATAAACGTTACAGAAAGTAGCTGAAAATGTGTGACAGCGTTAGTTCAAAAGGGCGGAATAACTTTGGTCTCAACAGCCCCCCCCCCGTGATGTTTGTCCAAATCAACGCAGACGTTCTCTTTAGAAGGGTGAATTACCTATAGCTAGCAACTTTCACCTGTCCTATAGTGTTTCTATCCCC
>JAPQLA010000007.1:4274877-4290246 GCA_029822935.1 Naso vlamingii | reverse complement strand
AGCTCCACCCCAGCAAACAGAGAGTTAGTTGCTTCTGTAAGAGATTGTTGATAAGACGTAACTTATGCGACGGTTGTGTTGTCTATCTAAATATGTATATGTACTTCAGCAGTTGTGTGATAAACTGAAACGTTCTTGACTTGCAAAATTATCTTTTAAATTGACAAACATCATGTTTGACATTGGTGGAAAAATTTAAACGGGATCAAAAAATTATTTGTCCATCTCCACTGATTAACATTTACATTTTTTGCCAAATTAAGGTCCCGTGGCCCAGAAGTAGAGGGGCGTTATTTAGCCGCTTCACATTGTTTTGCTGATATTATCAGTTGAAATGCACCTATCACAGATATATCGATATCGGTGCATATGTTCTCCAATATGTGTCAGTATTAAAACTGTTTTTTAAGGCCAGAAAAAATGCTTGGACTAGTGATTTAAAATGATGTAATTACATGGTTTGTCCACCAGAGGAACAGTCCTTTACTTAATAACTAATTTGAGAGTTTGCAAGAGGATGTGAGCAATTTTCAAAATGTAACCTCTGCTCAAAATTTGGGATGCAAATTTGTTGGTATTTTTGACATTTAATATACTAATGATGAACCAAATCATTAGAAAAAAAAGAAGACTGACAGATTAATTAGTAACAAATAAGGCCCAAACCACTTAAAGCCTGTTCTCCTTTCTTACTATCTATTCAGGTTAACAATCAACACTTTAATTGGGTGACCTAAAATAAGCAGTGACATGTGCTTACGCTTGATATTCACACAGCAGCTGGTGAGAAAACGTCCAATTTTTCAAGAACTTTGTGAGCTTACTGCTGCCAGTTTAATGTCATCTGACAGAGGATGTAAGACTTTCACCTGGAAGCCATCTGATTGAATCACTCATCATTCAATTTTCCTTTTTATTGAAATTTTCTCATTCACCAGAAGCCAATTAGACGTTCCGAGTAACCAAGCTGGCAGTTCATGCTCTCTGCAGCTGCTTTCCAAAGGGATTCTTTAACTGGACTCTTCAGATTTTTTGTACTAAGACGTTCATCCACAAATGTTGCAAGTTAATGAAAAGCCAGTGATAAAACAGAGGCAGAATATTGCTCATTGTGAAGGAGACCCAGTATAAAAGAGGGTTTACATAAAGCTCTCGCATCCAACAGAAAGAAACCGTATCAGTCATGACAGGCAGTGTCTATAAATAGGAACAGTGTGATCTATATAGCAGCACAATAACACCCATGAAAAAAAAAAAAGAATCGGAACACAATAGCAAAGAGTTGCCTCATTACCATGAACACAAATAAGCACAGGCTGAAGCACGGCCAGGCGAACGTCTTGATGCTGAACATTCTTTGCTGCCGCCACAGACATCAACACCCAGAAACAAATGAAAAACACCAACGAGCCTCTCGTCGTGCTGTCCCGATTTGTCATGATTAGAAACCCCATGGAGTGAAGCATCTGAGAGCCAAAATGCAGCTTTTGTGAGTGTATTGACTGCTGGATGTGAAAGCAAATTTCCCTTTGGGGACAATAAAATTCAATCAATCAATCTAACACGTGTGGCAGTGTTTGCAGAGCCCGGCCCTCTGCGTGTGCATGGATGTGTTGGGTTAGACGAGACATTTCTGGGTGGAGAGTGGGTGTGTTTCCCACAGCAAATGACAGTGCACAGGTAAGGGTGGGAGTGGATGAAACATGGTGACTGGGCACCATTCACACCAGACAAAATGGCAGATGCATATGTAGCGGCGAAGAAAAGGAAATATAGTCCAAGTGAGGCAAAACGGCAAGCAGATAAAGCTTGTTCCAAGCAGTTAACTTGTGCTGGCTTGCTAAATTAACCACTTTTCCATTCAAAAATATGTAATATACATTTGTAGCTTGCTGTGTAGATACAAAGAGGTATACATATACGCCAGATACTTCTGGTGGCGTTGAGCGCAGGAGAAGGGGCCCAATCTGAATGTTGTGTTTACAAGCCACAAAGAAAAATGCCACTGACGCTACCTCTAACGCCTTGTTTTTACATAGAAAGGGAATTATCATGATATTTGAATGGGAAATTCCTGTAATATCCAATTAGCTTGTGAAACCTTTCATAATATTTCGGTGTGGAACTTGCCTCAAGTACATTTCGTGGCGGATTTCGGAGAGGCAATATGACAGCGTGTTAGCTTAGCTAATAGGCTGCTTACTAGCTAATAGGATATCTTTCCATCTCTAAAGAAATGCATTTCCCCACGTCAGACACTAGGAGGCACTTATCTGTGTATTTACAAATCTACAGACACCAGTCACATACGTATATGAAAATGAGGCGTTAGGTTCAGTTATGCAGGACGGGATGCGATGGAGGTGTTTGTCTATACTCTGTCCACACTCTGCATTTGTCAAAGCTTGCGGATGTGGACTCTTGTATGTGGTGATTATGCACCATGAATCTCGTACTGAACGCCATTAAATCTCAGAAAAGAAACAATGACAAAACTACGATGATCTCGTTACGAGCTCTGGTTCATGTTTTGTGTCATCTTGTAAACACAGCTGTCGGGTTTTAAAAACGGTGGTTGCCGGCGCTGGCTCCTAAGTTCGACCAATCTATGTACACTCACGTCACTATAGTTCCTCATATGCTGTGAAAGGACCTACTCTGGAGATGGAGCTTAAAAAGTTCCTTAAAATGTTGTTTTAAAATCTATAATAGTTCACCGTTCCTACGGTGCAGATGCAATAAAAAGGTCCAAAAACACCAAATGATGCAGCAGGCCGGGCGATGCAGCAGTATCTGTCTGAATCAGCAAACAGCATGCAGACGTAAAAATCTGCATGCAGACAACATCTTTTTTCATAAGTGCAGCTCCTTCAGCAGCACAAAGCAACAGAATTGATTTACTGGATAAAAAGCAGATGGAGGAGCATCTGAATGCTGCAGTAAACAAACTTTATAGATTCAGTCCAACTCCCTCATGCTCTCGTCTCTTGTCTAACATACAGGAAACTTTAGCTTAAACTGTGACATTTGGCTTAACTCCAATGCTCTATTTTGTCACATTCACAATAAAATGTTTTTACTGGACAACTTGGAATGGTCCACAATTGACTTTTTGTGCTACTCAGCAATAAGCCAGCCTGATAAAGTAGTTTCTGTCTGAAATTCAGTGTGAGTGCAGGGATGGAAGTTTCTTGGTTCAGTGCAATAAGAGTTCTGTAAAGTTTCATCAACTTGGATTGTAAAACATTTTTGTTGGCAATTAGAAAAAAGAAAAGGAAGGAAGGAGGGTCCATGTTTTTAAAACAGAGAGGGTAAAATGATAAATTTTCTTCTTCTTCTGAAATATTTGTAATATTCAAATTGATTTTTTGGGACCTTAGGGGCAAAAGAAGCTGTAAACAATAGTGTATATTGAACAGACAAGATTTAAGTTGCCTATTCACACAATTTGCAGACAAATAGCAACATCTGAGCTAGTCACTAACTTTGTCTGACTCAGTTTGGTGTTGGGCAGGTTGTGTTTACCCAAGATTTATTTGATCTAAAAAAAAATGCCTGCTGCTACTAGAAACGAATTAATGATTCAGTGAGACAGCACCAAAAAAAAACAGTTAAGAACTTTACATTAGTACAAAGTCTGTACCTAAAGGTCACCAACAGCAACGCTAAGCCAGAACAATCTGTTTTTATCCATTCTGTCATTTTAAAGAAAAATGTATCATTTTTCCTGTTCACAAAGGCTTGGCCTTCATTCCTGTTGGCTGTGATACTGCTTTACCTGCAGAACCACCTCTGAGGTCTGGGAACGTGGCCACATCACTACAATAGAGTCCAACAGGGCAACAAACACAAGCAGCGAGATGATCAAACACGCAGTAAACAAACATGTTGCTACTTCCCCAAAATTGAACTGAGGTTGGTGATTAAAATGTTATTGTGGGCGACAGGAATGCTGGCCAAAAACTGCAGAAAAAGGTCCAATATTGGAGGGAAAAAAAAGTTTCTCTTTATTGGCATCAAATTGAACAACAGAGCTGAGTCTACAAATTACTATCTGGAGTATTTTCCAATGACGACACTGCACAGCTGGTCCAAGGTTTCAAACTAGTTTCACTTTATCTTGCAAACATCTGGACTGCTAACGTCAGGTTGAGAAGACATGAGAATTCTGAGCACAACCGTCTTGGACGGAGTCCTGCACAAGATACAATTTGCCCAAATCTCATTATGCTGCACTGCGAGTAGGCAGCTGCTGCACAGTAAACAGTCAGCACTCCACAGATAACCAGGAGCCAGAGGGGTTACAGTGCAAGTCGCCTACTTGTTAAATTGGCTCTTGGTTTTCTGCAGGGTAGTTAGATTGTGTGTGTGTGTGTGTGTTAGTGTGTGTGTGTGTGTAAGGAAGCAAATATCTGACTGCAGCAGAACAAACTGTGCATATTAACCTCATTATGAGACGTGAGCATGGAGGCAGATACACACATGCAGGCAGGCAGGTGGCTTGGAGACACCTGCACATAAACCATCATACATGTGTGTATTTTCACTACCACACATTGATTATCGCAAACAGAAGAAATAGAAAGAGGCACACGAGCCAGTGCCTGCAGCTACAAGGGAGAATGTTTGAATTAAATGCAACGTGAAGAAACATTATTACATTAACAATCACATCACAAGCAACTGCAAGAGTGTGAGCACACTGATGCAAAACAAACATTAGATTAATAGGCTGATTATTAGAAAACAAATAACCAACAAGTGATTGATTATCATCTACCAAGCCAGACTACCATGTAGGGCTGGGCAATATATCAATATTGTATCGTGTTGTGATATAAGACAAGATATCGTGACATATTTTGGATATCGTTATATTGTGATATAGCGTAAGTGTTGTCTTTTCCTGGTTGAAAAGGCTTCATTACAATAAAGTGGTTTGATTTTCTAAACTTAACAGCCTGTTCCCTTTGTTTTTGTTTTTGTTTTTTTTTAACCTTTACCCACTTATCCACATTACTGATGACTATTAATAAAAAAACTGTCACTGGGTTAATATTTTGCGAAATCACCAATAGTCTTCCTTACAATACCGTCTCAGTATCAAGGTATCTGGTCAAAAATGTGGCAATATTTACTCATTTTATCACCTTAGCCGCTCCCACCCCTTAGAATGCACAACAAGTCGTCAAACACAAAATACATGAACAATAATTATCACTATTGGCCGAGATGAAAATTCACTATCATGATAGGTTTTTCAGCTGGATGCACCAGGCCGACTCCAGTGTCAGCGTCTCTCATGTTACTGACTCCTGGACTGTTGATCAGGCATAACTGTCATCTTGGATTATGGGAACTCACGAAGGGCATTAACATTTAACAGATTAAAAAACTGAATCAATTACTAAAAACCACACCAAACGATATTTTGGAAATGAGGCAAGCAAACTAATCTCAAAACATCACTGTTTTTTGTCACCTAATGAAGACAATCTACCAAACATGTTTTATTTGGACATCCAGCAGACAAAAGGGAACATCAGCGTTCATTTAATGTTTTTAACTGCCCAAGGAATGCATGGCTAATATTCTCTCCCGTCTTTGTGAATATGTTTTGGTCTCAAGAAGAAAATATCTGGCTCTTAGCATGCTACATGCTCCACTACATTCACCAGCAAATCTTTAATTTTGTTTTTCTTACATTAAGTGCTGAGCAGGTTTGTGCACCAAAGGATCTTTTTTGTCACTTCTGAGAGCAGTGAGACTGAAATTTACCAGTGAAGGTAAGGCCCTAAAGATACAAGGAGCTGAAAGGTGTTAAAAGGGAAGCCTGGGCCAGGTAATCTGTGTGGGATTATCACTACGACAACACCTTTCACAAATAACTTGTCAGAGGATTCACTGTAAACAGATGAAATACTGATTATAGCAGCTTGAACAAATGACCTATAGACTGATTGCTGATGAAAATAATCATTAGTAGGAACTTTAGAACTTTTTGCTGTTCCAAAATACTTGCATTCTCTCTCTCTCTCACACAAACACACACATGAAGACACACATTGCCTCTCTCTCTCTCTCTCACATACACAAACACACACAGAAGCTGTGTGATAGATCTGTGCGTGAGCATTCTCAAAGTGAGCAACGGTGTGCCAAAGAGATTGAGTGCGTCAGCAGAGCGCGCAGAAAGGAGGATGGGTAGGGGGGAAGTTAAAAAAAAAGCAAGATGCAGGAAAAGAAAGAGAAGGGAAATGAGACGAGAGAGAAATATTGGAAGATGTTGGAGAGGAACGAGTGACGGCAGTAAAAAAAAAAGCTTGAGCGAGCACAGAAAAAAAAGGAATGGGAGCAGAGAGAAAGGCAAAGACATTCAAAGAGTTTGCCCCTGGGAGAGAGGATGGAGTGTTGGATTACACACACACACACACACACACACACACACACACAACCTGCGTGCACTTACCATGCCCATGTGGATGGACATTCACGCACATGTGTTTCACACACTCTGCACTACATTGAGCTGTTTATTTATTGATGCGTCTGTTTAAAAATGCTGTCGGTGGGAGAGCTCTCAATCTTCCCTCAGCATCACTGAAGGAAAACTGCAGAGTGAGGGGGAGGGAGGAGGGGGAGGGAGGGGAGGGACGGAGGAAATCTTTGTCTGTGAAGCAACGTTAGCTGCTTGCTGCTTCTCTCTTGCTTCATCTTTCTGGCGATGAGGTGGGTGTAGAGGACACACACTGTGAATACTGACAAGGGAGAAAGCTTTGATCTGTCTCTCTCCCTCTCTCGCACTCCTCGTCTTTTTGTCTCTCCTCCTCTTGTTTCTAACTCCATCACTCCCCAAACTCTCCCTCTTCGTCACTGCCGGCTTCCTGCTGTCTGTGCCACGCTCCTCTCTATCCATCCTGCCCTCCCTCTTCTTCTAAATTCAAGTATCTCTCTCTCTTGTACGTACTGTATGATTTCTGTAACTATACCTCAGTGTCAGCACGCTAATCAATACTCATCAAAGAAGAGTGGACAAAAAAAAAAAAGGAGAATGAAACTGAAAATGAAAACAAGCTTCACAAAGCTTGTGATGAGAAAAAATTTAAAAAATGAAGTGAAGAGGTTAGAAATGATGGAAACCTTCAAATGCAGCAACTGCTGCGAGGATTCACTAAAAGGGCATTTGACCATCGACACAGTGGAGCACTTACAACATTGCTGCTGAAGCAGTCAAGAAATGCATTTTATAAACAGGAGTCAGGAGCCTAATAACAGCTTCTTCTGGTGTGCAGTTGTCGAAAATGTTTGGCAGGCTGTCGGTGCTCTCATATTCCCGTCACTAACAGCTGAATTACATCTGGGCCACCTCCAATCAGTCTCCGTTCTGTCTGCTGGTCAGATTTAATATGGAAACAACCACTAGAAAACCATCCATTACGCTGTTTACACACACACACACACACACCATGTTTGTATGTCATCAGTAGACACACGGTACAGAGAGAAGACGCAGTTAATTTACGGACGACAGTAGTAAAAACAGTGAGAACAGATAAAAATGTCTGTGTGTTTGATGCATGTGTTAGCTGGTGGTTTATTGACTTCTGAGGTGATAATTTTCAAAGCACAATTGCAAGTCCTGTACTGAGATTTTAGGGTTAAAAACTCAACTAAGTCTAGTGTGAGACTGTGAGAGACATTCAGTCATGACAGCAGAGACTTAAACTTGTGCTAATACAGAGCTACAACATTTTCATATGCTGTCGGATGGAGAGCAAATCTGCTAGTGAGCTTAAGTTGGAGGTATCAGAGGTGTTTGACTTGAGGTGAGAACAAAGATCGAAAAGATAAGACAAAAGTGGGAGGAAGAAATGAATAAAAGTACGAGAAAAGTGAAGGAAGTCTGAAATGAGATGAAACGGAATGGAAAAGTACGGGAGCGAAGGTTTGATGGTAGTTCTGAGCTTATGATAAGCCCTGTATCGGCACCATGATGGGAGGAGGTGTGGACGGTTGGATGTTATTAGGCCAAATGGGGGTCACTTGCAGTGCAGTGGGGTCAGAACGGTAAGCCAGCCGGCAAATCGTGAGCAATAAGACACTGACGCTGATCCAAACTCTAATTATACGCACCATCTCTGCGGAATTAAGATTAGCCGGGTTTAGAGGCGTCTGGGGAACTCTGAGACAAAAACCCTCGTGTTCTCACACACACACACACACACACACACACACACACAAACCGTAAGCTCTCTCTCTCTCTCACACACACACACACACACACTAAAAGGAAAAAAAGGAAAGTAAAATGACACCAGTGCAAACAGTACACTGAAATGAAATGTGGGAAGCAGCAAGATTAAGATCCAACCAAAACACCTACACTTATTACACCTGCACTGAAACACTGCATGTGTGTTCACAAGCACAGAAAATGGCCCCAAAACAAGCCATAAAAACACATGAATGTTGTTATACTGTACTTGTCATGTGCACACATTTAAGTTAGCGGGTTATTTCCTTTTAAAACCAAAAGCTAACATCTGCTGCAGCATTAACACGGATGTGAAGGCACAAGCACTAAGCTAGTCTCCTAGCACTGAAGTAAGAGTTGCACAAGTACCCGGCTGCCGATGCTGCAGTAGCTCTCCATTCTTCTTCATCACATTTTGATGAATCCGCATCCTGTCAGGTTCGAGGAGACTCTTGTTAGTTTGACTATGTGGACGAAACCAATAACAAGGCCTTTTCTCACCAGGGATGCATGTTTTCAAGAGTCTCTGCTTCCTGTGTAAGTGACCTTCAGTGCTGCCTGCTGCTCCTCTTCTCTTTTTCTCTCGTCATCTTAACTCCCCTCTCTTTACCTCTCACTTCAGGATTGATCACCTCAGAAGTAGGTCTTTTGTTCTAGGCGGTGGTGCGGCGAACGCTGACCTCAGGAGAGAGGAGGAGATGGAAGGCAGCTCTCAGAATCTTAAAGTGTTGCTGTAGTTAATCTACAGGGGCCTCACAGCGCTTTAAAGAACACAGTTAAAGGTGCTGCTGCCTCTGAACACAGGAAACACATTTCCTCATTCCTTTCTACTTGTTTATTTGCATCATAATATTTAGCTAAGCTGATGGCTATAACTTCTTTGTTTGCAAAGTTACAATGCGCAACCCTTGTGGGATGATCGCACAGCTCACTGCTAAAAATTTATTGCTGCTACAAAACTTTATTGGTCAAAGTCCTTAAGAAGAATAATTTCAAATAGTTCTAGTGTTGCATCATTTAAAAGCTGCTTCAGACACTTTCATTAAAACTTGCTCTTGTGAAGAGTTTATGGCTTACATGGTCAGAATTTCATTAGTGCTGGTGTCGAGGGAGAATTTTACTATTCGTCACTATCGCACAAAAATTTCATTAGTTTTGCCTTAAAAAAAAGGGTGTAAGCGTTTTACCCAGCTAAATGCTGTTTCAGAGAACTGCAGAGAATTAGCGCAGCATTGGTTTAAATGGACAGCTTTTAAAGTTATGAGCAAATGAAATGCAGGATTTATTAAAATGAGAGAAAATGTAATAAAGCCTGATCCTTTGATAATATATTTCCTGATTATGTGATCTATCATTGCATTACAGGGCAGATGAGTTTTCCAATGTCATTGTATTCGCTGGTAATTGGCTATATTAGCATGTTTTACTGCTACAGCTTTGACCCATTTAAGAAGAGAATACTGAGAGATTTCTCTTGTCTTTAACCCGTCAAGAAACACCGGGCCACATGGCAGCAGCTGCAGGGAGAACTTAGGGGGGAATCTCACAGCCAAGATGCAGCTGAAGGCGGTTCTGAAGTCTCGCCAGGGGACTTGCTACGTGTGAGCCGACAGAACAGAATGAGGGTGAGAAACGACGGCGCGAGGGTGGGTGGGCCGAGCACTGAGACACTGTGCAGGCTGAGGTCACCTTGACAAATCCATCTCCACCTCCAGCAGGGAGAGAGACCGCAGGAAGAAGGGGGAAAATAACCGGTTTCCTCCCACTTAATAGTGTTCTGCGGAGGGTGAGATAAGGTAAGGGCTCTCCCTCTCCCATCTTCTGTGGTACAGATGCAGCCATAGTGGGACTGGTGGGAGAAGAGATGTCCTGACATCCCTGACAGCCAAGACAAACAACAAATCTAACTGAAAAGATTCTGTCAAAAAGTTGCAGCTCAAATGAACTTTTACTTTTTAAAAAAAGAAGAGGTGACGTTTTGTCTGTTTGCCTGAGCTGGGATCGGTGAGAAAGGTGTTTTTTTTTCATTGTTTTTCCCAAAAAAGAAAGGCACAAAGTCATCCTTTGATTCCTTTCTTATTTTTCTGAGCCTCTGAGAAGACAAGACATCAACCCTCTTAATGTTTCGGGTCGTCACCTTCTCTCTTGAGAGACACGAGGCATTCTGTTGCGCTGTCAGTCGTGTTTTAGAGAGAAGGAAGAGAGCAGGACGCTGTTTCTGCATCATGTTTACACTGCAAAGCAAGAAAGGTACATTTTAACCCACAAGTGACAGTTACAAAACAGTTAATAAAATGCTGGAGGTGTCTCTAACAGTGTGGTGTGCCCCCAATGCTTAGACTTCATAAAGCAATGTTGCATTCTTGCTGCACACTACCAGCACCGCACACTGTACCACTGAGCCATAACGATGTCCACCGGCTCAACCGTCTGCCTGCAAGGGTGCAATTACTCTCGCTGAGCGGCGGCGTGGCTGAATCCATTTTCAAGGGTACAGAACGGTGACATTGATCCACTTCTATCTTTTCTCAACTTTACAGAATTTCTTTTAAGAGTTCAAGAACACCGTGTTTACTGGATCTACACGGAGATATTTAGGCTTTTGAGTCTTGTAGCTTATTCTGTTTCATCAAGTAACCTTAAATGTGTGGAATGTTTTCTTAAGGCTGACTTTACATTTGACCATCTGAGTGTTAAATCTTCAGACAGTTACTGAGAGAGTTGGATACAGTGGGCACGGACAACAGGAGTTTTTGGCTACATCCATATTACTTTAAATTACTAAATTTAAGATACATCAATATTGCTACGTTTCAGCCAGGCATTCTCACTAATCTGGCGTCCAAGCAGCCCTAAGACAGAGCAGTTTGGAAATGCTGCTGTCCCTGTTTTTACCTTCGCCAAGAAGGTGTTGTTTTCCGTGCCATCTGTTTGTTTGTCTGTTAGTGAGCAGGATTACAGAAAAACTACTGAGCCAATTCCCATGAAACTTGGAGGAAGGCCGTAGACTGAGCCAAGGATGAACCCAATAAATCTGGGGGTGAATCGGATGTGTTGTTGCACCCATAAGGGGCGCTACAGCTGTGTTTCTGACTCGAATTGGCCGAAACTCGGCGGCCATTTCTCTGATCAAGGCCAAACTTGGTGCGAACATTGTTGTGGGCTCTGCCTTGAGTTTGGTCACACAGAGAAAAAAATAACAATGCACCCATAGGCTGCACTCTCCCTCTCCTGTGTGTGTGTGTGCGTGTGTGTGTGTGCATGCGTGCACCTGCACAGGTGCATGTCTGTGACTATGCTTGCCTTAGCAAAGGTATGCGCTCTTTGAGTGCCTTTCTATTTTTTTTTTTTCTTCCCAAAACTGTGGTGCTGCACTTTACTGTGAACGAGCAGAAACAGAGGTGTTAGAATTCACACCTACTTTTTAGTGAAAGCTTCTATCAGAGGATCAGAATTAGGCCTACATATCTTCCAAAACTCGTCTTTCTTGTGTGGGAAGTCTTTGCCCATGGCCATGGCTACCTCAGGTGATGGATACTGTTCCCAGTACTGGTGGAGTATTTCGCCATAATTGCTCTGGAGTAACAACTCCACCTCGTCATCTGTCCACAAGAAGAAATCTCTGCTCTTGCTCATAGCCATCACTGCTCGTCGTCTGTAGATCTGTCTTCAAATGAGGCGACCATCTGAGCAATGCTTTCTGTTTACACTGGCTCCTGCATGCTCAGTGTCCCTTAATGTTCATGTGATATGCTTTTTAAGATCCGTTAGAATGGACTGAGATTAAAGCTGCAATGGTGCTTAAGTGCTCATACGGTCAGTGATTGTTTTGATTTGAAGACTATGTCTTAAATTCAAGACAGTGATGTCAATGTGGCCTTAAAATCTTGTTGGTTTTGAAATTGAGCGGCGTCAAACACAAAGCGAAACTTTACAGATGTTCTTCTTAATCTCCAACACAATCATCGATTAAAATAATCGCACACTTTAGAATATAATAGAGATTTGAAGTGCCATAGGGAGCAATAAATCACCTCAAGTGATCTGTCTTGTGTGATCTCATAGGGAGGCAGGTGCAAACAACTGAGGCTGACTAATGCTTTCCAGGTGAGTTTGGATGGGAAGATACTTGGGATGATGCCGGCAGTATGGGTTGTCTATTCGGTTTTCATATGTGTCAAAAGAAGGATGCTAAATTTCCATTGCTTGGCCAAATTGTCAGCTGCTCTGGGATCAAAGGATTTGTCCCCCTCGTTGGCTTTTGTAGTCACCTTTTCAAAGTGTAAGCAAAATGTGCGACAGTAATAATCATCCCAGTGAAACACAGCTGGGCTGTACAGAGTTATGCGAATACATCAAAGCTGATTTTAGTCACCAGGTTACTTGAGTGTCCTCCTTCAGCCTTTCTTAAAAGCAAAGGTTGAAAGATTTTGCCTTACTTTTGTCTTGTCTTCCGTTTGTCATTACCAAATTGTAATAAGTCTGATGTGAAATCCATTTTTGATAACAACAGGAACACAAATATAAAAACCAAAACACCAACTGCAGCTGAAATCTGCACAGTGTTTATATCACAAAGACCTTCACTCATATTAAAACACTGCAGGCAACCACTGAGGAATCTCACCTTTTAAAATTGAAGACCAGGCAGACTTCGACACCATTTAAACACAGAAATGCCTTCAACCATATTATCGACTCAGACAATGAGATTATAGGGATGAACCAGATATGTCTGACTGAGGGATGTGATGGACAAAGCTGTAACCAACCTCTGCACAGACAATTCCTCCAGCTCACCTCTGTAGTAAATGTAAGTAAATGTTAACAAACTTGTCAGATTTTAATGCTCTGGTTCTTTTTGTCATTTCTTGCTCACTTTGTACACTGTTCTATTTTCACTTAGTGTCTGGGCTGACGATAAAAAAGAAAACCTGAGCAGATTATTAAAAATTACTGGATGTCCCCAGGCTGTGTTAGACCTAAGCAAATGAGGCTAAAGATAAGGTTTAGCTGAATTAAACTCTGCTCAGCTTGGTGTTATGCTGAAGTCTAATCACAGCTCCAGATTGTGAACAACTGGAAACACTTTGTTGTTACACCTTGGGAGCATTCGCACATTAGTCCAAAGCAGCTCCCCCGCAGTGCTGAACCTGTTTACACATCCTAATAATTAGGAATGTTGTTGAAATTGTGCACTTGTAGTGAGGCGCATGTTATATAACAAGCTAAACCAGATATAAAGAATCTGTGGAGGCTTAAAACTGAAGGTTCTTTTTGCTGAGGATGCCTTCGACCTTCACTATAACGTCCAACACCCAGAGAAGCCTGACACCTACAAACACTGTTTATTGAAATCTCTACAAAACATATCAAGCAGAACTGGATATTCTCCTGTACAGGAACATTTTTGCATGTACATTCCAGCACAGCTCAGAAGACATTCCTACATGAGCATGAAAGAGTCAAATCCAATAAAGAAGAGCATCCCACTCGATACACCAACAACATTAAAACCCACAAACCCATTATTGACACGAGACACACTGCCTTACCTAAAGCTTCGATACAGGTACGTTTATGTGATGTTAGAAAGAGTACATTTATTGTGTTAGTCCAACTAGACTTTTAAAATACATGTAAACATGTGAGCATGTTGCCAGACAGAAATCATACTAAGTCGAATTTCTTGAAGTCGGACTAGTGGTGCGTTCCAGATGGAATTTTCGAGTTCACAGTCGGACACATCATCATAAACGCCCCCTTAAATTGGAACTCCAACTCAGAAACTTGGAGGAACTTCAGTTACCCCGAGCTCAAAATCCAACAGGGCAGCTTGATGCATTACCGATAAAAAAGCTGTACATTACACTGTTTATTAGCCAATAGGTATTGTTTTTGTGTCATTAAATCTGTCAAACCGACATTATTGTCCCACTTCTATCTGTGAACATGTTGTTACATTGCTTTTACATGCAAAAACCGTCAGTGTGTTGTAACTGGCTGGTAGCTAACAGTGCTAGCAGCAACAATAACTAACAACGGCTCCTTGTAACTGGAACACGGTCAATTTGGATTAGAGGTCAACCCCAGCTCCAAATTCTGACAACACACCTACATAATGCAGCTGGGGATTGATTTAATCCTTTCATTTTTACTCCTCAAGTGACTGCGAACTGACAAAAGTGTTCTGTGTTCATGAACCAAAGCTCTTGTGACGGTTTTTGACCCGGAAGCTGAACAGCAAAAAATTTTAGAAGGAAGCCGAGAAGAAAACAAAAATAAGGTATCAGTTTAAGTAAAGCACGCAGTACGTATGAAACGTTCAACGCTTTTAAGGTGTCCATGTTTTCACTTTGGCACTTTTTTGGTTTGTGATGTAATAGGTCAACCAGAAAAAGATCACATGGCAACCAGATGAAGAGGGGGATTATTGCCACCTACCATAACAAAGTCTGACATGCTTGTGTTAATAAATCAATTCTCCACAGGGTCTTGCATACTGTAACAAGGACAGCAGTCCAATTAAATGGCCTAACTGAGCTGTAACCGTAGCTATGGGTACACTGTGCATGTAAACACACTATCTCAGGTGAATCCATTTATCAGCACAGACTCATTTCATTGTTTCTGGCAGGAAAATAAGCAACACACTCAAACTGAATGCTGACTTTGAGTACATCACTAAAAAAGCCAAGCAGGGAATATTCAGTCTCCCACAGATTTATTAAGACATCACTGAAAACATCCTCACTTCACCTGAGTCTGCTCTGACAGCAGCAGCTCAGCAGCTCAACAGATATCACAGGCCTCTCCCACCGTCAGCTGAATCACCGAACAACATGCACATAATCAAAAAGGCAGGTTAGATTATATCTGACTCATCTCACCATGATCACTATCTGTTTTAACTTCTAAAGGCTCGCCACAAGCAGCTTTTCTCTGCCTGTCGCTGTGTTGTGGTTTTTACTCATTGTGTAGTACGTTACATGTCTGCATTGTTTTCTCAGATCTTCAACTGCCTTTCTTTTTGGAACTAGTAACTGGTGTTTCCTTCAAGGCTGCATTTTGTTTTACAGCCTTAAACTGTGGAAGACCCACAACAAACCCTTCAG
>JAPQLA010000007.1:4205478-4216369 GCA_029822935.1 Naso vlamingii | reverse complement strand
GATTACACTGAAATATGGAGTTAGAGGCTAACGTTAGCCTGTAATGATGCTATTGGTGGAACTTACTCGGGCCGAAATGACAAAAGTCATGTTACAGTAAACGCAATTTAATTTTTTTTCCCAGGTAATATAACTGAATGAAGGAACAATATTACCAGAGATGTGATCTAAAAGGATAAAAAGACATTTTTTTTTATTGGATTTGGATTTTCTCATGGATTTTGAAACTCAACAGTTTGCACAATAATAATTTTGCACGATATTTATTCAGTCTACCTCACTGCCTCTCTAAAAACTTAAGCAACATGTAACTTGCACACTCTCTCTGTATGTTTTATTCTCTGGGTTCATTTTATATTTCAGTGTTTTCAGTCTGAGTTTATATTTTCAGACTTTAGAGTTTCCTCTAGTACACATTCTTACTTGTTTATGTTGTATATTTTTGGTACATTTTCAACACAAACACTTTTATTTCAATGTTAACTGTTAGTATGTGTGATGAGACTGAATAACTTTTTGCTGTTTCAAGTGAATTTCCCAGTTTAGGATCAATAAAGAACGAATCTAAATCTGTGTGTTTTTTCGAGCTGGACACGAGCTGAAGACTAAAAGTCAGCACATCGCAGTGTTTTGAGTTTGATTTCTATTTTACATTTGTGTGTTTTGAGTTCGTCATCTTTATGAAAGTGAAATACAACATTGTTCATGTTTTAAAAACAGAGAAGCTGCTTCTGAGCTATTAAATCCTTTTTTTAAAACTTCCCATTACAAGTAAACTGATCTACATAGAGTGTGTAAAGTCTGTGGACTTTCCCTTTCAGTATAAATACACATACAAAAAATTTCATTTATATACAATACACCATTATAAATCAGTATTTTCAAAGGCAAGGCAAGTTTATGTATTTAGCACGATTCAGAAGCAAGGCAAAAAGTGCTTTATCGAGACAGAGAAACACATTAAAATGAGACATTTAGAAAACATTAAGACTGGCTATTATCTCAAATAATTAAAAAAAAAAGCTCTAAAGCTTTCTTACCTGGGCAGTGGATGAAGGACCAGTTGTACTTGGCCTCACCGGGGCACATGCTCGCGTTGAGAGCCGGCTGGGGGCTGGCTGGCAGGCCAGGGAGGGTGGACGGGGCCGGGACGGAGGTCTGGAAGGGCCCGCGGTACGAGCCCTCGATGCACTGACCTTTACCCGTGTTACTGGGGTCTGTGCACCAACCACAGCCCGGCTGGTCCAGACACTGGCCACATGTTCTGTAGCCGGAGCAGTTCTCCGCTGCAGCAGAACACACAACACAGACAGTTCAGTGCTGTGAAGTCTGATACTATTATTGTTGTTTTAAAATAAGCAGGTGTGATAGAAACGGAGCTGTCGCTGTTTCCAGAATCAGGCTGTTAAATACAGAGCAAGAACAGCACAGTGCAATGCCTACTTAAAAAAGGATAGTTTGAAATTTCAGGTTTTATGTATTATTTTTCTTCTCAACAGTTGGAGGAGGAGATCTGTGCTACACTCACGTCTGTGCATTTCATATGTAGCTGGTGCTCATCGGTATGAGAGGGGAAACAGCTTCTCTGGCTCTGTGCAAACTGTTACAACATGTCTGACATCACCTTGAGGAGCATCTCTGAGGCCCACTGACATGTCGTTTGTTTATCGTGTGCACAATGTGAAGAGTAAAAAGTTTTATCTGTTACATACTTCTTATAGTAGTTACAGGAGATAACTGCCCATCAAATCACATTTTCTAATTTCTGTTTGTGTATGAATGAATCAAACATAGATCACATACATCTTGTTAATTCTGTGGACAGTCAGGCTCGCTGTCTGATCCAATCTTTGTCAAATTAAGCTAGCAGGCTTCACAGTTTTTAGCTCCATGCTTTAATCATTCTGTTCCGTTTCTTGGCACGATCGAAAAGTTTACACTTCCACGGTAAAATTTTTATTAATCACTAACAATGACACGCAGAGTAACAAAAAAAACAACAACAAAAAACCTTATTGAATTAAAGTAACAAGAAGGTCAGCTGCAACACCATCAACCAAAAAGACATTTTAATCCCTTTTTTAAAATTTAATGTTTAATATTTTATGTTACTTTTTTAATGTTATTTTTGTATCTTTCCCTCGGTCAGTCACCTTCCTGAAGTGACTCTCCGCTCCCTGCACGAGCAGCGCCCCAAGTTTAAGAACTGGGAGGAGGGGTTGTCATGTCTGAAAAACAACATGAAACACATTTCTTCTACTTCCTCTTCAGCTGTGTGTCTGGGCAGCAGCCTTATTCATAAAGCGCTGCAGGAAACCCTGAAATATGATTCACACAGCAACAAATATGCAATCATGATCAATATTAAAGAGTTATACTGCTCTTTATTAACAGGCTATTTCAACAAATGACATGTTTACAAGAAGGCCTGTCATCACTTTCATCTGCAAACACACAAACACTCATAACACACATCCCAAAGCATTTTTAATGACTTTACAGTAATTACGGTAATGAACTTGACATTGTTGCTGTTTTTAAATACACTAGCAGAGCTTATTACCAGATTACTGCCGAACCTAAACACACCGACTTCCACATCTAAAAGATTCAAAAGTGTCAGTGTTGCTTTACGCAGAAAGAAGCTGATTAATTTGGTTTGTGAGGAAAAACAACAAAAAAATATGTTAACATATTTCTCCTTTGTTATTTTTGCTGCAACACTGTGTTTTCCTCGTGAAACTGATGTTCTTAATTAACAAATTAATTTATGTAACAAACACAGCACCATCAATAAATGTGTGCAAGTAACTTTGTTTCCAGCTTTCCAAAAAGTTTCAATTATTAACACCAACAACATGCTGAAAAGTCTCACCAGTTAATTCAGCTCGTTCCTGAGCCGCTGCTCCTCCTCCACAGATATTTACCCGCGTTTTAATTCCTAAGACTCAGCCCCTCGGGAAGTTTCTCTGCCTGAGGCTGTGAGCAACAATTTGTATTTAATTGACCTGCCAGGTTAAATTAATGCTAACTGTTCACTGCACATGTGCAAAAACAAAGCACCAGTTATCAAGCTACTAAAGCAGATTATTAATCGTCGTCTCATCTACTGGAGGGGCCGTGGTTTAATGCGCTCGGCTAAATTAAGGTTAAAAAAACAAACATTAACATAAAGAAGCTCTTTTCCAGGGAGCCACAGTTGTTTCAAATGGTGCCTTGAAGGCAACACTCTCTTAAGTTCGATGAAAATCGCTACATTTGTTCAATTGGTGGAGAACATTAACTGCAACCGGAGCGTTTCGTGGGCAGACTGCAGATTTATGCTTTTATTTTCACGTCAAGTTTTATGTTTTCATAGATTGATGCTCATTGCTCCTGTGTGGCAGGGTGGTGGTTACGCGCGTAGCCGTGTAGCTGCAGCTCAATCAGAGGTTTAGACAGTATGCTGCTTTGTGGTGTCTGATGCTTAAGTATCAGACCAAAAGTGTTTCTGCAAAGCGTTTTTCAACAATTTGTTTAAAATGCACGGACAGATTTGTGCACACTCAAAAGTAAACATTTTATGTCAAATCAATAGATTTCCACTCTGGAGACACCAAAGCCGAGGCTGGAAAAGCAAACACCAACATATAGGCTCTCACACTGAGCTATGATGAGATCAGTGAGTCAAGTCAACTGATTAAAAGACATTATAGATCACAAGCAAAGATTCAGAGAGATGTAGTTAGCAGAAAGGAGGGCGAAGCCTCGTTTTGCTGCTCCTTTGTCTCTCTGAGCAACACAAAGACTGATTCACCTTTTTATAACAACAACCAAGACGACTGTAAGTCTCACAATCGCTTTTGGTTCATGAAGCAGGAAGGCACATTACATCCTCCACTTCGTCTCTTTCAGCTGTTTCACAAAGCAGAACAAAACCATTTGGTGATGCTGCTTTCAGCCGTTTACGCTCCGAGAGTTCAAACTGAGACACGTTAACAGTGCCGAGGTTTTCAGCGGCTGCTGTCCTAGAAATCAGCTTGTGTAGTTAGCAGTGGCTGTTCTGAAACCGCATACTGCATACTGCATACTGCATACTGCAAACTGTATGTACTGCATTCTGCAAACTGTATGTACTACATACTGCACATACTGCATACTGCAGGAATGATCAGTATGCCGTTTGTTCACACTGTGGTACACAGGCAGGTTACCCAAAATGCATCACACACAAATCAGCTGTGATAACTGATAAGATATCGCTTTATTTTTTTACTTTTGTTTCATTCATTGATTCATTCATTCATTCTGGGGTGGAGAGTCTTTATTTCATTCTAGAGCTAAAAATAAAATCCCTGATTTTTTTTATAACACATTCAGTTTTCATTTTTAATTGATTTTTTTTTTTAAACTATGAAAGACAAAGAAAAGTAACTGGAGCTCAAGTCATTTTAATACAACACAAAGATTATTAAACTAAAAGGCAGATTCAGTAGGATTTGTCCGAACTGTTCCTAAACGCACCAGAAAATGAGTTGATTGTTGAGTCTCATTCCCAGAATGTCAAACAGAGACATTTTGGGCTGATAAAGCGTCCTGAGCTCAGCCAAAAAGACAAAAGCATTCAAACTAAAGTAACGAGTCTGTTTGGAAAATAAAACGAGGAGAGTTCAGATATTTGTGTTCAAATGTAGAGAGCAAAAGTCAAAAGCTGTCAGAAAAAATAAAAACTCCTAGTAGAGCACAGATACCTGAAAAAGCCTCCTAAGTACAGTCATGAAGTATTTGTATTTCGTTACTTCCTTTGCAGTTTTGAAAAGAGCCTCAGTTAAACTTCTCCTTAAATAAAATTGTTTTTATACACGTCAAAAACTACCACTGACGAAAGTAACGCCAGTGGACATCATCTTGCCTCCGTCGAGCGTCTTGCCACAGAGTTTTTAAATAATTTCTTTGGACTTCACTGTTGTTCCCTAACAAATGAGTCAGGGGTTTTTCATTGAAGTCTACAAACTGCTCACTTCTGCCTATGAAAAAAGAGGCTATAAATTACTCTTCTGTATTATCTGTACTGATGTTTTAAGGGGAATTTAATATCAGAGTCCATTTTTAGGGCATGTTTATATTTGCCAAACTAAGAAGAACAAGAATCACAACCATTTCCATGTTAAACTTGAGCACTGAGGTAAGTGAACACAAAAGGATGTCTTACGTGGACAGGCGCTCATGGTGTACCACTCCATGCACTGCCCGAAGGGGAAGGAGGCCACGTAGGCGTTGGAGTCGACGCACTGCTTCATGTTGCTGCACCACATACACTCGGAGCTGCTGCTGGTGCACTCGCTGCAGGTGGATCTCATGGCGCATGGTGTCCGGCACTGCTTGGCGCTGTGGTTGGCTGAGGAGCATTTTCAACATGTTATGGTCAAGTGAGTGCTGTGTCAAACCTCCTCTAAAAGTTCTGCTGAACTTTACTGACTATCAGAAACACAGTGATACGATACAGGGCCACGCTGACATGTGATTTTTGGGGCTGATGCCAATATTAGCGAGCATGACAATTCCAATATCCCATGTACTGGCCAATATTTTATATATAGGGTGTTTGTTTTTATATATATATATATATATATATATATATATATATATATATATATATAATATTAGCTAAATGAATGAACTTTATCCCAAACATCAGTACACTGAACAGCAAATGCTTCTTTTGCTAGTTAATAACTAACGACCTGCCATCTGCTGGACAAACTATGAAAGTACACCATTTAAATCACTAATCCCAGACTTTCTTTACGGCCTTACTAACAGTTTTAATATCGGCAATATTGAAGAACAGATACATTGGTACTGACAGATGTGCGATAGGCTGATATCTGCCGATAATAACTGGCAAACTGATGTATCAGTCAGGCAAAAAAAACAAAAAGGTAAAATACAGAATTCAGATGCCATTTAGCAGAAACTTGCGGTGACACTATTTTTACAAGTCATGAAGACACTACGATCTGTTTTTCAAATTAGTTGAGGCCTCTGTCTGCCTTTTATTTTCTGTAAGTATGCTACTACTGAATGCTAATTGTAGCAGACAAACTGATATTTCTGTTTAACAATATTCAAGTTTATTAATATGCATGTGACATTTTTCTCGACAGGATAACACAGAAGAAAATGAAACGACTCCTTTGTTTTGATTCATCACATCTGCTGAACCCACCTGGCCGCTCACACAGGCTGCCGTTCACTGGGTTGATGCATGTTTGTGCTTTCAGCCCGCTGGACGCCGGCTCAGCCAGGTAGCCGCAGAAGCCGGCGTCGCTCGGCTCGCCCGGCAGCCACTGCAGGGTGGTGTTGGTGAAGGGCGACATGTCCTCCCAGCACCAGTACGACACGTTGATTTTCCTGAGCCCCACCCACGGCGTAACTGTGGCCTTGTACTGCAAACACACACACAGGATTACAGGATTACACACACTGGTCTCTTTAAATTCCACTGCTCTTCAAAGACTGATTGTGTGAAAGTTTTCTTGTTTTAATTTTTGTCAGTAGATCAGCCCCTTGAAGGTGCTTGTATGTCACATTTCAGCACCAGTTACAGCACAACTTCTTTGTAACGGTAAAATGACTGCTGTTTGCTGTACAGGGCTCAAATGATATCAGATTTTTTGACACCATGCTGACACTGATGTTAGGGAGCATTGACAGATATTACATATATAAATAATTTTGGCTGAATGTGGTTATCAAACACTTGTGACAAGGACATGTAATGGAAGCAGGTTATCTTATATTTTGCTTTATTTAGTTACAAAATAACGGACCCACCTCTGCTGGACAAACCATGTAATTACACCATTTTAAGCTGTCTGTGAATGTTCTCATTCGTCCAGGTCATAGTTAACTGGGCAATTAAATCAAAGCCAACCGGACTCAGTAATTTTTTATTATTTCTAAGTCCAGTTGCCTTCGATTTAAACGCCCTGATACACCATTTTAAGTCACTAGTCCAAGCATTTTTATCCAGCACTGGAAAAACTGTTTTAATATCTGTGCATATCAAAAAAATTAAACACCAAGACCGATATATCTGCAATTCGTCTTTTTCACACGCCAGAAGCATCACTTGCGACGGATTTTAGAATTGTTTGGAAAACGGTGGAAAGTGTCACTCTGACAGGACGCCCTCCTCTTGTAAGAATCACACACGGGGACACGGCAGCAGGATGACTTCTTTGCAGGTGAAGTGAAGCCTCTGGTGTCGCGCTGCTGTGAAATGTCTCTGCCGCGCCTGCCCGACTGAGCCCAGTTTTGGAATTATGGTGGCACCCGTGTGAAAAAGGCGAATAGGCCAATCTCACTCGATAACATCAGCAAACCAACATATCTGTTGGGCTCTTGTACTTCATGAACAGAGCTGATATCTGGCTGAACTTGTAATATGGAAGTCAAAGACTGTCTGGAAGCATAATGAATGCTGATTTAGGGCATGAAACTGTTAGAAAACAGATTCAGACATTCGTGTTTTTGACAGCAGCCACAGCTCTCGCCTGGTTGTGAGCATAAAAAAAGCAATATTTTGTCTGTACTGACATGAGTTCCTCTGGACTGACTGACAAAAATGAAAGCTTTACTTTTTTTTTGACTTGGAGGCTCTGTTATCCATCCCGTCTCTAATCAATGGCCATGCTGTTGCAGTAGTAGTAAACAAAGAGAGCTCGATCTCGCTCAGACATGAGTCGAATTACTGTTCCATCGGGATTTAATTGCATTTCTTGGATTGACTGATTCTGTCTGGAAATGGTCTGAACTGCTAAACAGAACAAACAGCATCAATATAACATAGCAGGGAGACTTGTGAGGCATCTCTCAGAGTCTCTGCGCCTGCACGGCTTTTATTGTTGAACTGGATGGCTTGAATACCAATTTTCCTTCAGAGAAGTTCAGTTTTATTTCTCACTACCTACCAGCAAACTTAGACCAACATTATAGACAGAACTCTCCTCATTTAAAGCCTTTCTTTGGGATCTTGGCTAAAATATTTTTTGTCTTTGCCTGCTTCGACATTACAAATGCCATGCGGCGGCTCCGGGGCTCTTTGCAGAATCATAAGTGGCTTACACTTTTGCATGGGTGGCTTCAGTGAGGGATGGCAGCGTTTGTGCCTGCTGGGTGAAACTAAAGCAGGAATGCAGATGACACCATGTTTCATTTAAGTACAGAGTGATTCGTTAGAGCTGACCTCTCTCGCGCTGCTTTTGACACATTGGGGATTATGTAATGCTCTTCAGTGAACTCAAGTGTCAACACACTGAAATATTTAGACAAATTTAGCTGTGATTTGGTCAATTATGTGGCTCCTAAAAACACGTTTTCCTCATCAGGATGGAAAAAATGAAGACTTCTTTCTGCAAACTTCTTCCCCACAAATTCAGGAAATGCGACGGTGTTAACCACATGGACTTTAGGAAATGTTTTCTTTTTGTATGAGCCTTTCTGGACATTTTGTGGCAACATTTTAGGTATGAAATTAACAATATTTTTCAAAATTTATAAATGTGCTGCTTATGCTCTTGATTCATCAATTGACTGGTTTCTTATTTAGTGGAAAAAATCAGGAAAAACGCTCGTAACACAGGCCAAGGTGAGGAATGCCTCAAGAGTTATTTTGTCCAACCAAACACCAAAAACCCAAAATATTCAGTTTGAGTAGCTGCTTGGGGATGACTGAATTCACTCGACTGAAGTAGAGCTACAACGATCAATCAAATAACTGGTTGATAGAAAATTAATCTCCAACTATTTGAATAACTAATTAATAGTTTCAGTTAATTTTTAAATACGAAAGGAAAATGAATTGCTGGTTTAGTCTCTTAAATGTGAGGATTTGCTGCTTTCCTGTGTCATTTATGATCATAATGAGGAGAGTTTTTTTATTTGGGGCTGTTGAGAGGACAAAAGACGCAATCTGAGGACGTCACACTGGGCTCTGGGAAACAGATTTTTCACACTTTTTGACATTTCATGGAATAAATGACTAATTGTAAAAGTAATCAGCAAATTAGTCAATAATGAAAATAACTGTTAGTTGTTGCTCTAATACTTCATGTTAACAGGTTACATGAGATGTAATATAACATGGTCCAGTGTTTGCTGACACATTTAATCTGAACTATTGTCACGTGTAAAAGTAATAAAAACATCATTCATTCATCTTCTCTGATGGCTTCTTTTCAGCACCGACCCGTTCAGTGACACGTCTTCAGTACAAAGCTTCATGAAAATGGATATAAATCATATCGTCATTTATCTGTTCAGCCCAGTTGTTGCAGTTATTAAAGGATTCAATAATGTTCATTTCTTTGAGAGTTTATCTCAAAAACAAATTCTCCACATGTCCAGTTCTGCTGAGAGGCTGCTGTTCTTTGGAGGGAGATAAATATACATCTTCACACTTTCAGCCAACATCTAGATTTCTTTTGATCTATTTCTGAGAAGGTTTGTATCACTGCTTGTGCCTGTTTATTTGTTCAAAGTATTTTAAAGAGCGTATGTATTTTTTTTAGGCTATAAACAGATTATAATCAAAACATCAGCTTTATGTCAACATTTGTAATTTTAACAGCAAGCAAGAACAGCTGATAATACTCAAACCGAAGAATGTGAAACAATAGAATGGCTGGTTTTACTCTTGAAAACTGATTAAAAAGATTTAAATCTTATTTGATTTATTACTGTCTTCTGCTCAGTAACAAATCAGTACTTTTTGTAAAGGAAAATTAATCAGCTCCCCAACTTCGGAAATTAAAAAATTACATTAGGCCTGAATTAATCACAAATAAATGCTCTCAGTTGTTTTTTTTGGTTTGTTTTTCTAAAGCTCAGAGCTGCAGCTGACTGACTGTAATTCACTTTTTTGAGCTACAGCACTCTCAGTTCAGTGACTGCAGAGACTGTATGGATACATTTAAACTGGACGTTCACATTGAGGCAAAGGTTGCAGGATCAAAGCTAAAAGGCCAAACTTGTATCTTCAAAGACAAAAACATTCAGGACTAAATAATCATGTTTGCTGCGCCTCCTAAAATCAGCCAACACGTGCAAATGATGTGTTTACTGTGTGTGTTCAGTCTGCACAGATCAAAGCTTACACACAGACCATTTGCCGTCTTTCACACATCTGTCTGTAAATATGTGGCCTGCATCCGATGCTCGAAACAGCAGCGTGCGATGGTTAGTCGATTGCTGGGATAGATTTCCGTGTGTGTGCTCTAACGGAGCGAGTAAGAGAAGCCTGAGCTCTGAGGAAAGAATCTGTTAATGGAAGATTTGTTTCACGCTCACTGGTCCAAAAATCACAGACAGAAAGAGTCCAAGCAGAGCTCACCTGCGGATTAAAACGACAACGTTTCAAAAGAGGACAACCAGCACAAAGACGTCCGAGTCCTGAGGCTCAGAAAAGTCAAGTTTGTGGTCAGAAATCAGAGATAACAGATGAAATACAGAGAGTTTCCTTGTGCACGTTTGTAGTTTCCTTCTTAAATAAACACATCGGGTCTGTTTGGATTCTTTTTTCCCGTTTCTTTTTTCTTTGATCTGTTCACATGAACCTCTGCTTCAACATGAACATGAACAGGATATCGACGCTCATCATCCTCCTACTCACTCACCACCACGCTCATAATCTGCAGCTCCTTCAGGACGAAGTCAACCTTCTTCTGCGTGGTCAGCGAGGCCAGCACAGCATTGTGGCTCCTGCAGGCGAGTTTGGCGTTGTCGTACGAATCCTTCGCTGTGATGAACTTCAGGCAGGAGTTTCCCACAAGATGCCAACTCTCACCGCACACGTTTTCTGGGGTGCAGGAAACAGATGTTAGAGCTGGTGATACAGATGCTACAGGTC
>JAPQLA010000007.1:4118298-4130145 GCA_029822935.1 Naso vlamingii | reverse complement strand
ATCTCTGCTAATAGTGACAAGTCAGAAATAGACTGGTATGCTCTTTTAACATTCTTCCATATGTGTGCCTGTTCAGTATTAGGTAGCTTTCCTGGATTTTTTTCAAATGAAGATATAAAAAAATGCAAACTCAGATGTTGGTCTACCTCAGGTTTGCTGAGGCTGGAGGACACCAGGCACCCTGAGCCGACATCTAGGTCCCACTGCTTCCTGCCCTGGTTGTGAGGATCCAGAGCTGAGATTCGCCCATCCAGGGTACTGATGATCACAAGAGATCTGTGGATACAACACAAAGACTTTAAACACTCTCCAAAAAAGAATTTGCAGACACTTATTGCGGCTTAACATATTCGGCAAGGCTGGGCGATGAATTGATTTTATTGATTAATTCAAATTTTGTGGTTTGGGAAGATTTTTTAAACTGAAAATCAATTTTCTTTTTTTAGGGTTGTGTTTAGTTTCAGGGGCCTCAAAATTAGATTGTTCTGATTTATAATGATGGAAGAATTACATGTAAATATGTTTTTGTTTTTTTTTTAATTACTGTAGGCTTCAGTGCAAATGTAAATAACTTCCCCTCCACTGAAACTACACAGTGCACTTTTACAGACATGTTAGCAGCTTGCACTTAAACCACAAAAGGGAAATTCAGTTTACTTTTGTAAATTTTAATTAAAATAAACGCAAAACTTGATCTGAGTAATCTATTTGTCATTTGCAGTTTGTTTTTAAGAAGCAGAAAAAAATGGATTAAAATCCTAAATTGAGTTTAGTGTGAAAAAAATCTGAGATTTTATTTTTAGACCTTATCACCCAGCCCTAATGAGATGTTTTTTTTGTACCTGAAAAGCAAAAGATTTCACCAATGTTGTCCTTTAAAGTGATACTTTCCTTCAAAATTTTGTTTAGTATATCAATTACTCACCCTCTGATGTCTTGAAATGAATCATTTACTTTTCCCTTCCAGCATACCTCTACCGTAAACAGGTTTTTTCCAAAAATGTGAGCCACTCACTTAAGCAGCATTTTTCTGGCAGCCTATGGAGATAAAGTTTCAAAACATCAAAACCATCTAAAAACATCCATCTAAAACTCTCAACAGCTTCGTGTGGTATAATCCAGGTCTTCTTTATCACGTCGCAAACTCAATACTTCCAAAAAACTTTTATCTTGGCTTAAAAGCTACTAAATCCAACACATCCCATCAAATGTTTTGAGTTTTGTGTTACAGTTATTCTGAACTTTGTTGGACCCCAGCTCGAGTAAATATGGCTCCCCTAAAACCGCAGAAACTCTCTCTCTCTCTCTCTGCACCAGACATTTTTGTTTGCTTACAAGTTTGGGAAAGCTTTTAAAATATAAGAAAAGAACTTAAGAATAGAATAGACAGAAGCAAAACCATATTTATTCGAGCCAGAGTTCATCGACGTTACAAATAACCGTAACACGCAACTCAAAATACTGGATTGAATGTGTTGGATTTAGCAGCTTTCTAAGCAAAGTAAAAGTGTTTTACTGGAATTATACCACATGTAACTGTTAAGATGTCTGGATGAACATTTTTAGGTGGTTTTGATGTTTTGAAACCGTTTCTCCGTAGGTTGCCAGCAAATGCAGCAAAAATGAGTAGCTTGCGTTTACCGTGAAATAATGCTGGAAGAAAGAAAATTATTTTATTCACTTCAAGACATTGACGAGTGAGTAACTGATCCACTACACAGTATTTTGCTGTGAATTATCACGTTAACTTTATCTTCCCAGTTAATATCACCATAGTCAAGAAAATAAAGGGCAAAGAATTCAGTGGTGGTGCAGATGTTGTCTTTCTCTCTCTAGTCTTCACTGTGTTTACCGAACAGGGTGACCTTCAACTGCAACCAACAGCACATGTGTCACGACAAACCTCATCCTGTCAGCCAGTTTGGGTGACATGCTGACTAAAGAAAGACGGGATCAGTCTGAGGTCTTTTCAAACCTGATCAGACCTTTAACACACATCCACTTATTTCCATGAGAAATACAGCATGACCATAAATTCTCCGTTGTTAAATCTAAATAAGAATCCACCAAAAAGGCGCCTTCTTGATTTGCGTTGCAATTTGTGCAGCAAAAAAAATCAAGGATGGCTGAAATGCTGGATGAAGAGACGCAGACTACAAGGACTGTAAACTATGCAGAAAGAGCTAAAGGTGAGTGAACTTTGTAGAATATTGATGTCTGAACTGAATTAATAAACTATGCTTAATTTCTCACAGCATAACACTTTATTTTTCCCATTTTTGTAATATCACATCTATCAGTCTAACCTTGATCCCACAGAGCAGCAAACAATTAAATAAAGAAACAAAGCTTTTTTTTTTTTTTTTTTAAATGAGAACTGAATTTTTCGTTGTTGTTGTTTTTGTTTGTTTTTTTACATACTTATTTTATAACAACAGACTTCTTCCATTTTGCTGACTTCCTTTTTGACTCAGGGAGGACGTACAGTCTGCTGAACCTCAGTTATGGAAGGAGCACAGTGATGATGCTCTGGCGTAAACACTGGCTGTTTAGAGTACACGGGGGATTTACTTTGCTCAGGCTTAACACTGTTATCACTGCCATAAAAATTGGCTCATTTACACGAAAAATCTCACATTTAACTTTTATGTGTCGACAAAGGTCATCTTTTCAGAGCTGATGGATTTGTTGGACGTTTCTGATCGATCTTGCGTTTCTTCTAGACGATTTAACATTTGTCGAAAATTAGTGTTCAAAAAATTTTGGCCAAACCGCCCATGGCGTCAGCTCAGAAAAGTACAACATCAGTACTGTTCGGAAGACAATGAAACCCTTCAGAGACTGGAATAATTTCACTTTCACAGATCGTTGTGAGTTTAAGCCCAACACAAATTAAACTTTGTCTTCTTAAACCAGCTGGATATGATGATAGATGTTTGAGCATCACTGGTAAAACTTTCTTCGGCTCCTCAAAAATTGGTTTTCAGGATTCCTGTTACAGAATACTGTTGTTGCAAAACAGAGGATGTATTTTCCAATTATTTCATTCAGAAGCATTGTTGGCAGAGACACAGTGAGCAGCTAAAAATAAGGTGCGAGAGGAAAACGAGATGCGGGGGGTGAAAGTGTTTTCCCTCATATGATGTATGGGTTCAGAATTTCTCACAGCACCAGTTTGCTTTACCTCTGAGAATTTTTATTATTTTGTTGTGATGGATTTTTACCCCCCCCCCCCCCAATTAATTCTATAGCTCTACCAAAAGATATGCTCGGTGAAGGGTTTGTCTTCATTAGTAGTAAAGCAAAAATCTCCATGAGTGTTATTTCTCTTAAGTGCCCACACAGCAACATTCGTTAACAGCTTTCCTCTCTTTAGTCTGGTAACTCCAGGCTAAATTCACTCTAACTGACTTGAATTAATCGAGACGTGCAGCCCCACCCTTCGCCTGACTCTTTAGGGTTCTGCCGCATTGCTTGTCAGTTCTGTCCTGAGCTTTGGCAGAGTTACCTCCTGACTATTGATTTGTATCTGTCTAGAGGTGATGCTGTCAACGGGGCTTGTAGCTTTATTTAACCAACGTGGGTCGGCTGAGCACACATGTCGTCTCTGAGCACCCACTGCTTCACTTCCACACAGCTGGGACCCAAACAGCTTCCCTCTGTTGGCCACTGGGGCATATGGGGTTTTAACTGCCTCCCTAAAGGGCAACTAGACAGCAGTGGCAGAGGGAAGAGACACGGTGTTAAACTTGTTCACTTTCCCAGTTTAGGCAGAGAAAATTAGGAAATGAATAAAAGGTAGATTTGTCATTTACCTTCATGTTTCATGCACTGCGACAGTTGTCAACTAAGCTGACTGTATTTTACATAAGTATCACCTCTGCTATCTACGCTGAGAAGATTAACTGCTATTGACAAGCAATAATCCTTATTGATTTCACATACTGAACACTCTACAGTAACGAGGGGGAAGGAGGATGTTCAAGGATGTTGAGGAATTAGTCCAACTAAGAAACAGTTGTTTCAGAGGGTGCAGATCAATTTGAGGAAAGTTCTCCTGTTTCACTGGCACAGTCACACAGAGTTACAGTTGCTGCTCTTGACCAGCAAGTTGTTTCAGCTCAAGTGGAGCTGCAAGTTTACATAAAGATGCAAATAGGATCACTTAACAGTAATGAGCCATGTGTCTTTCAGCCCCATCAAAGCCAAGATTATCTCCCCAAATCTGCTTGTAGCATTATCAGTCTCACCACTAGCACTGAAGTGTGGACTACTAAGAAAAACATTGTTTTTCCACTCAGCCACCAATAAAAACAGAGTGCTAAAGCCCGCTCTCACCCTCTCCATTGGCTGCAACACTCTGCCAAAAATATTAGGCCGATTGGTTGTTGCTAAGCAGTCGGCTTTCTGAGAGGGTGGAAGCTTTGGCGGCCTTCGCTCAGCTGGCCCCGCCCCCTCAGAGTCATGCTGTGAATGTAGAAGTGAAGAAGAAGTCACTGAGAGCATCGAGTTCAACTTCAGAGATGGAAGGAGGGTGAGCGAGGGATAGAAGTATTTCATTCTGAGAGCGAGATCAAAGGCTTGTGGACTCTTTGTACTCCAGATAAAGGCGGGGGGGGGGGCTTAACTCCACAACTTCGGTATCATAAGGGTAATGCAGAAAACGAGCAGCGGAGGAGTAGGATACAAAAACAGATTTGACCAAAAAATAAAAACAACTCAACCAAAACAAACAGCCCTACTGTATCATTTAGAACTCGAGCAATTTATTTTCCACGTCTGCGCCCCGAGACACCGCTGCTCCGCTCGCCACCAAAGGGATAACATGCAGCCTGTGGGGCTGCTGCTGCCAATGTGACAAATGCAGGCGGTGGAGACGCTGAAGAAGTTGTTGGAATGGAGAATGAAGAAAGAGAAAGAGGGAGAACAGCGAGGCTGCCAACACACTGAAGGTTGTTAGCGTCCTCGCCCGTATTGCTGTCAAAGTGTCATAATACAGCAGAGAGCTTCTTCAATCACAATGCGTATGGCGGGGCAGGGAGCCAATTAGCCTCACTCTCACCAGACTCTCTGCTCCTCAGAGACACTCAGCCTCAGTCTGCACACACCGGCAACACCGAGCTGCTGGTAAACACACTCCATTGAAAGAAACAACCAGGATGTTTACACAGGCCGAGTCTCTAAGGAGCGGGAGCCGTTGAACCGGACCAATCGCAACAGCCTGGCATTTTGCAGCAGCCAATGGAAGCAGTGTTTTTCTACTTGCACAGCCAATGTGCAGGCAGCTCTGTAGACACTGAGCAAATGGCGAGGCAGAACTGCCTGTAACCATGCAACAGCGAGCAGCCTGAATGCACGCTGGAGTGTGGAGTTTTGCTGCCGCGCAGCTGCCACTCAGCCTGCCGTGCAGCCACCGAGAGGCAGAACAAAAATACGAGAGCATGGGGAGCACGTGGGGAGAAAGTTATGGATGCAGCGCTGAGCCGGCCGCACCCAGCACCACCAGCTGCACCGACAGGAGGGGAAAACGCAGCGAAGTGCATTCCTTTAAACTGTGTACATTCTGACAGATAATGCCTCAGAAATGAGCCAAAGAGGGGAAGGTTTTAAACATTGACATGAAAATATTTATCCAGAATCAGAATCAATATTTTACAAATATGTAAAAAGAAAAGCAATACTATTTCATTGTAGTGAAAACAAATATTTAAAAACCATGAAGGCTCATGCCAAACATAGCAGGTTTTAAAATCTTTCGGAGTCCTTCGAATCAGATCAGATCAGATAACTTTGACGCAGGATGGTTCAAGACTTAAAAACATTAAGGACCTGTGTTAAACATGCGTATATTGTGTTATACCAAACAACACACAGTGAGATTGGATTAAAACACACACAGACTCCCACTGTGTTTGTCACAAAGGTGTCTGGCACAGAGGTAATGTATCATTAAGCCTAAAGAGACATTAATAATCACAGATGACATAACAACACACTTAAACACAGCTTAATGTGGCTTGAAGGTTTATATAACTGTCCTCTAAACCTGTTAAATAAACAAGGGATCACTGCTTTATTTTTAAGCCTTTGTTACAGCCACGGTAGCCTGATGGGGACAGACCTGCGATGTGCAGTCTGCTTTAAAAATCAACTTGACATCTATCAGGGTCACTGCAGCAGACCACCACTGCAAAGAGCAAAGGGTGTGGTTTCCAAAAAAAAAAAAAACTTCTAGTACTAGAATAAAACACACACTCCATTTAACAGTGTTACCATCACCCTCTCTCTCCTCCTGCAGAAGTGCGGTCCCTTCTCCAACTCGTATCATCTCACACGTGGTAAAATCCAAACTCTATGGCGCCACGCTCCCACCAGCTGATTGGCTGGGCTGCAGCTCTGATCCAAGGATCTGATTCGTTGTTGCTAAGCAGTGAGGAGCCATCGAGAGTGAAAACAAGTCAGCATGGTCCTACTAACTACCAGCTAACTCCTTGTTTTCATCCTCCACTCCCTCCCTTCCTCACTGTCTCGCAGTATCCCACCTTTTTGCCTCTGCCCCACCCATACTGCAGTGCTGCAGGATGGGTCCTGCCGGCTTACCAAAATAGCCACTGACCCAATAAATTCACTCTTCGTGATCATAATTAAAGGTAGTACTGTTTAGCAACCAGTTACTATTCCTGTCACTAGATGTTGTTAAAAAACATCTCGTCGAAAGAGTCAGAAGAGCTTTTACAACACAGTGCAGAGAAAGTCAGGAAGTCAATGACAAAAACACTAAAGGTCAGAACATCCCAACATCAGCATCTGTTGATTAGTTTAAGGCATCTTCTGCAATTACTTTCTAATAACATCACCACAGAGAGCAATACTGTAAGAAACACTTCAATAAGACAAAAAACTAGCACCAGACAAATAAACACATGGTTGCATAAGGACAAGACAACGAGGATTAAACGGGTTAAAATGAGATTATATAAGCGTTTTTGAAGTGACACCAAGTTCAGCTGCCGGAGTTTTACATTCAGACCTCTTCAGTGTAAAACAACTGCTGCACACAGACACAGTTTGAAGAACTGAGTTTAAAGTGCGCTATCAAAACTTCCCACAGCGAGTTCAGTTATCTTCATTTTGACCTGTTATTTTGGGGACAGTTTCTATTAATAACACCACAACATCTCCCTGGTTACAGAGAGCAGAACTGAAACAAAGTATGAGGAAAAAAAACAACAATCATGAAATGAACTCTCCCCTTTCAGGAAAAAAGGGAAAAAAGTCTTCTCCTCCTAACTACAGCCAGACCCATGCGGCCAACTCAAATTCTGAGCACTAGCCCGTCTCTCCCATGCAATTGGCCGACAAGTCGCCTGACTTGGCCGATTGGCTGTTGCTAAGCAGTCGGCTGGTGGGAGCCAGCCGGCAAGCACGGCGGCCCAGAAGAGCTGTTGCTGCTACGGGGCCCTGAGGGGGACGTGGGGGGGGGGGTACAGAGGGTAGGGGGTGGGCGTCAGTGGGGGTAGCAGGTTCAAACAAAGCTGATGTCCTCTCTGCTCTCACCTCTGAGTGCTCCCCAAGGGGCAGGAGGCCCTGACGGAGCGCTCGCTGGCAGAGGCATCAAACCTGGCAGCACCGTCACATGCATGATTCACACACACACACACACACACACAAAAGCCTTCAAACATATATGCGCACACACACACACACAGATGTAAACAGCAGGTCTCCAGAGCAGAGTTTGTAACCTATAGATGGCAGCATTAAAGGTGAGGTGACAGCCGTCAGCCGACACGACAACGTCTCTCGTCAGCAGCTGAAGGCCGGATCAAAGCGAACATCTAGAATATTTATAGATTACAGGATACGGGGGTGGAGGAGGATACAGAATACAAAAACAGCTGTGACTGACAGAAACTTTAAAAGTTGACATCAGAGCGTAGAGCGTTTTTCAAGTTGTCCATGAAATATTTTCAAGAGTAAGTGTTTGAGGTGCTCCACTCCAAAATCTCATTTGGCAGAAAAGACAAAAGCTTTACTAGAGATCTCTTCTTTTAAACACACAAACAGATCCAGGCTGTGAGAGCTGCGATACTGTCAGTGAACACTAAAGTTGCCAGGATCCTTCCAAAGTTGAATTACTGGTTCACTGGTTTGAAATCCGTGTCATGAACAGGATCATAATTCTCTTTTACTTTTATACTGCAGCAATTACCTAATTCACATTTCTGTGGGTATTCTTTGGACAAAATGATGAAGGGTGTATTTGCATTACTGCAGTTACAGGGTGGCACTTTTTATCACAAGATTTAGTCTGTTTGACTTGGAAAAAAGCAGCAGCTGCAAGCAAAGCCTTGAAAGGTCACAGATGGAAGTGGCAATGTGTTTTTCAAAAGGCTGACCTAATTAATGCTGGACGAAAACTTTCCAAAAAGTGTTCAACTGGACTGTTTCACATGAAGTCACAGCAAGGTTTCCTCTCTCTATTTTTTCAATTTTAAGTTCAAGTTCACTGTCAATACTTTTGTTTTTCTTATAAACAGTCCATTAGGTGCTTTTGTTGACTGTACTGCCTAACACAAGAAATATTGCTTAAGTTACATAACAACAACAACTTGCTCAAAATGAAGCTATTTTGTTGCAAATGTGTTTTCTGACATTTAGGAGGTCCACTTTGTTCAAACTGGTCCATTTGTAGGGAAACACATCTAAATCATGTTCTGTGTCTTGTGACATTTCTAAAGTTCAACGACAATTCTCCTGACAGATGGATGGAAACAGAGCATGGAGCAGAGTATATACTCAAGGGGCGACATTAAAAAGCAACGTGTGTGTCTGGAGGTAAGAGAGAACATTAGGGAAGGATGAGAGAGAAACAAAGAGAATAAATGTAAGGGAGAAACAGCCTCTAACAAGGACGTACAGACAGAGACAGACATGGGGTGATCCTGTGTTCTGACACTTCAAAAACAGAAAGCTTCCTCAAGTTCATTACGCTCTAATTCCACAAAAATCTGTCAGGTTTTACATACTTGTTGTTGTTTTACATGCAGGCTTGAAATGGCTTTTTGAAAGTCTCAAGCTTCTATATTGTGACATCTTTCATTGTGCAACAGGACAGGCAGGTGGAACATGACACTCACAGGAATCTGATAAGAACTAAATTTAAAAGTGGGTGTGTCATCACAAACATGGAGTTACAGTGATTCAGAGGGTTAACCCTAAATGGCATTTTTCATTTCAGCTCAGCTTAAATGAATGATTCACCTGTTTATTCAATGAATTTTGTTCATTTATCTTGACTTTTACATATCACTATTAGTGTTTGTTTTTGTCAGGCTATGTAAATCAACACCAGCCATACATCATGGAATTCTGAAAACTGGAAAAAAAAAATCTCAATATTTCAGGAAACTATTTCTTCATATATTTTAAATGTAATACATCAAAACAAAAGAGAGACCTAAATACCTTAAACTTCAAATGCTACTCTAAGTATTTAACCTTAGAAGAGTTTCATATACAATGACCTGAGGCCAATAAGTGGAGACAAACAAGCAGTGAATGTAGGATAAAAATTAAGGGAGAGAGGTAAGAGGAGTTGAAGAGTGTGATTAAGTGAGAAAGAGCAGAAAGACACTGAAGAGACGATCAGAAAGTGACAGACACAGGTAGGTTCACTGTTCAGGAAGAGATCCAGGAGTGAAAGCGAGCAGCGGCGGGTGTGACCAGCGGCAGGATGACACTCAGGAGTTTTCCTGCAGCGGCTGAGGTGCCTCACAGGGGAATAAGTCGCTTGTATCAGAGCAAACTGCTCTGCTAATTACTTTCGATTTCCTCTTACAGTCCTGCAGATGACAGGCAGAAGCCTTCTCCATTGTAATGTCCTGCCAAAAACTAAAATCACTTCTCCATCACTTTGATCCTCACAAGTTTGTGTCCTAGAGGGTGCACTGGGTGTAAATACTTGTGCACTGAGATTGTTTTCTTATAGATATTGTATTAAAACATGTTTTTTTCTCTGCCTTGAACAGTTTTTCGAAATAACACACACAACAAATAATCATACCTATTTCTCTGGACATGAGCTTCATGAGGCTGACAGCACAGTGTGCTCAGTAGCTCCCTGCTGTGACACAGCCGTGTTTGTATGGCAACTCAAATAACAAGTACTTGTATCGGATGCTTTGTTTGTTGTCAGACAGCTTTTAAGCGAGCCTAATGATGAACCATGTTGATGGCAAATGGGAAACATGCTGCGTTCTTACCACCGAGTGGATACAGTAGAAGCAAGTTTTAGTATAAAGGTAAGAAACAGTCCTAAAAAGGTTTGACTCTAACAAGGTTTTCAATTTCATGACAGACGTACATCCAACTCTCTCTTTAAAAGGAGACGGCACATTTATAATACTACACAGAGTTATCTAGTGAAGGACTTAACATGCTTCTACAAAGAAAACACACTGAAATAAAAATGATACAAGGAGTTATATCAGTCAAAAATAAGCGTAATGGTCTTGGTGAGTGGGGCTGCACGATTAATCGAATTTTAATTGAAATTGCAATATGGCCCACTGCAATTTTTAAATCACATCTAGGTGCAAATTATGTTCAAGGAGAAATGTGTGTCAGAAACACCATTTAATTAAAATATTGCGGTGCTGCGGAGTTGTCCTGGTCCACACATCATTTTCTACAGACATAAACATCTTTGTATGGTAGAGATCCCAGCAATAATCAAACTATACTCATTTTAAAATCTGTTTTAATGAAAATGAGAAAGATAATGCAAAAATTATCTTCTTATATCGCAATTCATATCACAATCGCAATATCAATCCAAATTATCGCAATTCATTATTTTTTTCAAAATCGTACAGCCCTATTGGTGAGAGAAAAATAACATGGCAGAGGGAAGTAACATCATGAAGAACACACTGCACCAAACATCTAAGGTGGGCGTCAAACCTACTGTTTACCAAGGAAGACAAAATCGATGCCCTACCCACTGCACCAAGAAGTGCATCTCACGGCGGGCAGCAGCAGCAGCAGCGGCTCTGACAGGGTGCAGTAAACCTGTGGACTGTGCAAAGCCGTAAAACTTTTGACTGGCAGGATTCTGGGGATTTTCTCAGCTCTGTGATACGCCTTTGCACAAGAGTTGTCGCCAAACAGAAACATGCACTTGTCAGGTTTGATTTGTGTTCGTAGGATGTAAGCAGAGCATCCACCTAATACGTACTTCTCAATCATAGCCACCATTTCCAGTTTATGTCCTGGATGAATTCTGGGACAACAACTGCATAAGATGGATCTCAAAAAGTCTACAGCACTTTGTAACTTCTAGTTTGTTGGATAACAACAGATCCCAGCACTAAAACAGAATTTCCACAAGTGATTAATGTCTAAGATTGTCACAGCTTTGTCACTTTTTTTCTTCTGCCAAAATTTCCAAATAACTCTGGTTTAACAGACTCCTTCTTCCTTTTAAGTTCCTTTCAGCTAAGAAGGGGCTTATCTGGTGACAGAGGGAGATAAGCGGTGGATCATGAAAGGATGGTATCTCTGCTGTCAAGTGATTAGGAAAGTTCCCTTCATGTAACGTGATTTTTGTGTGATAATAGATGGAGTGCAAATTAACTCAACAGTGCAGACTGACGACCGACTGTGGAGGCACAATCAGACAAGAACACCCGGAAAGCAAAACAGAAAGAGTCATGCACATTACATCATACTTCTGCAAATATCCATCCATCCATCCATCCATCGGTCTATCCATCCATCCATCACATAAACCAACCAAAGGTGTGGACTAAACAAGACTGATGGTGAGTGACGGTCTACAGTTGC
>JAPQLA010000007.1:4078620-4095685 GCA_029822935.1 Naso vlamingii | reverse complement strand
TCGATGGAGGTGAGGGCGATGTAGAGGAAGAGGCCGTACAGGACGGGTTTGGGGATCCACTGCAGCGGGAGGGGCAGCAGCAGCACTGACACGCCGATGAAGATGTTGGCAGTCAGGGACGTCAGCCGGGTCTCCTTCACCTGTACAATACTGATGAGACGCCCGTGCACCCATGCGCGCACGCGCACACACACACACACACACACATAAATGAATGATTACTAGAAAGCACACAACCTTTTGACACAATGCAACAGACGTCATTTTTCCAGGATTTTCTTATCGGTGTTCACACACATTTTTAAATTCTGATGTTAAATTTCCGGAGTTTGAGAAAATTATATGTATATATTTAATCATGAAGTGTAGTGAACTACATAACTTTACATCCTGATTGTTTTGTTTGTTTATTATTGTTAAACAGGCAACATAATTGACTTTGATCCCACACAATGAAAAACTTCCCTCATTCGCTGAGGCTTGAATGTCTTCTGATTGGATTGTTACGAGCTCTTGTGGCTCATTGTGCTATTTGGATTTAATGCTTTTATACATTTTCATTGTATAATTTAAAGCTCATTTGTCTGTTTTACCATGCTTTGATAAACAACATGTTCACTGCACTGGGTGTGTATATGTGTGTGTGTGTGTGTGTGTGTGTGTGGCTCTTCTCTCTGTCGGGCACGGCGTCATCTGTGCCGATAAATCAATAGTTTTGAATGATAAAATGCAGAATTAGCGTGTAATTGAAACATCCATCCATCCATCCACTCATCCTGTCCAGTGAGGAGTGAAGCTCGGGGAAACCAAAGCATTCATTAAACACGCGGTTCCCGGCCCACAGAAGAGTCACAAGATAAATCTGACACATCCCATCATGATATTTGAGAGGGAGAGGAAAAAGTTTATAATTGTAGCTCTGTCTATTTCTCAAAATGCCACTTAAGCTATGGAGTCTAGCATACAGTTGACACGTGCTTCCGCAAAAACTCCGTAGTCCAAGTTCTTCTTTTTTATCATTTACTGAAAACTTTCTTCTTCATATACAAAATGAAAATGTCACAAAATACCACACAAACATAAGCAGTAAATGTGTCAAGAACAGTAGAATGAAACATTATCAAAGACATGTGTGCTCTCAATGGCTCCGTAGCTTCTATTAAATATCTAACAAGTATAGTCAAGCTTACACATTTTAGCCAATCAGCATCCAGGGCTGTATACAATCATGATAGGTCCCAATTAAGGACACTGCAACGAGACTGTGCAAATGCTCGACGTCAGCAATCAAACACAAAAAACATTAGCTATTAATAACTGTTCTAACATTGCGTAAATGGCTGTAACAAAATAGTGTTTCTGACGATTCTTCCTCAAACCTTTCTTTTCTTAAATCACTTAAACTTTACAGACCTCAAAATATACTCAAATTAAAGGAGAGCAATAATGGTTTTCTGTCTCCTCTGATCTATAAATGTTGTTACAATGTCGGACACTTGTGTTAAACGATGCCAAAACGTCTCATAATGAGGTTCATGCGTTTGGAAGTGAGCCCTGCAGGCTGTTTCAGTCGGCTCTGCACGCTGTGTTTTACAGTGTTTTTTAACGGTGTTTTTTTTTTTTTGTGATGGTAATGCATGTTTGACTTCCTTATATGGGCATGCCAGCTCGTGCACACAGTGCTGTGCCTGGACATGACTTACCCCCAGTCCAGCCCTTGATGCTGAGTGCCAAGCAGGGAGGCATTAGATACCATTTTCATATGGTACCATTTTTACATGGTACCCTGGCCAAGTCTTTGGTATGACTTGGCCAGGGATCGAACCTCGACCTCAGGTGGGACACTCTAACTGCAAGGCCACTGAGCTGGTCAATAGCTCTCCTGTAAACAATCTTTCTTGTTCAGAAAGCTCAGATCTCATGAACATATTCATGTTTGAAGATGCTGCTTTTTATTCCAGGACTAAAACTAAAGCAAACAACAGGCTTTTAAACCTGGAAACTGTCTCCTGTTGGACTTCAGCAGACACCGTGGACACCCTTAACACAAAGCAGCTCAAAACCCACCTGTTTAGACTTGGCATTTATTCATTTGTCTGTGCTGTTTTAACTACCCTGAAGTTGGTATTCCAAGTGTCTTTCGTCCTTTTATTTGTATTGCAAAGCACATTATGATTTACTGCTCGTAGAGAAGACATTTCTTTGAATGTTAACACTGGCGCTGCACAACTAATCAAAATTTAACCAAAATCCCAATATGACCTGCTGCCATTTTTAAATCACAGGGAGGCATCATTATGGTAAAGGAGAAATCTGTGTGTCAAAATACTATTTAAACTTAAATACCGTTGTGTTGCAGATTAGTTCTGGCCTACACATCATATTCTAGAGACCTAAGAAAACATCTTTGTTTGGTGCAGATCCCTGCAAAAAGCACATTCTAATCTTTTTAATGTTTTTTCAATGAAAATGAGAATAATGATGTAAAAATGATCATCCCCTCTTATATCACAAATCATATCTCAATTACAATATCAGTTTAAATAATCATAATTAGATATTTGTTGGAAATTGTGCAGCCCCAGCTGACAAGTTGAAAACGTCAGGAGCTGCTGCTTCGGGTGACAGAATCTCAAGGTCTCTGATGAATTTGAGGGCAACGATGGATTATAAAATGATTATTACAACGTCTTAATGCCTTAACCTTGCCTTTTTCTATAAATGATTTATTTTTCTCCATTGCCACTTGCTAGATTTAAAACATAATATTTTTTACTAAACTATAATTTTAATCTGACAAAACTTGCGACAGAGTGTCTCTTCTTCAGTTCCTTTTTCCCTTCAACTTCACAGAACTTAAAATGCCTCCATACACAAGACTGGTGGTATTTTGTAATATTTCAGGTAAGAATCATGAGGCAGCTAAGAATTGATTTTTACATCCAAGGCTAGCTTAAGGTAGCCACTTCAGCACATTTTCACTCTCGTTTGAAATATTAATTCCAGACCTAAACATACTTTTAAAACCCTGAATTTTAAACTTTTATGCAGCCGGTACCTCTGATTAGAGTCTGAAGGAACGCTGCCCTGATGCCTCCTTTATCACACTTGACTATTACACAAATCCTTAAAATATGCTCAGTACAACTTTGCTCTTATCTGTGTGCCCTAGCGTTGAACTTACTCCTCTCCTCTCTTAAAAACTCTCTCACCTCTTTCACCCATGGAGAAAATGGTTAGTTCCATAGTAATCATGCAATCAGAGAAGAGCAGGATACAGTAGCCCGCAACACTAAATTACAGTCACCACATGCACCAAAGACGACCTTTAATTGAGCGCCTGATTAGCGGCAGCGATGAGAGGGCGGGTAACTCACGTCTCGTAAAGGTGCCCCCCCTCCACGCGCTGCTCCACGAAAGCCAGCTGGCGCACATGGAGGGTGGAGTGGGGGAAGGCGGCATGCATCCAGGGCAACCCCAGCACCGACATCAGTATGTTAATGAGGCCGGAGAGCATCAGGTCCCAGTGATACGCCGTGCCCTTCAGCAACCTGAGGAGCAACACAACTGTCACAACAACAACACACTGCACCACAACAACAACAGGCCTCAACCACAAAGCGAGAAGAGATGAAAAACATGCACACAGAATATTTGCATACTGTAATATTTAGAAGTGAGCACACGTGACAGCAGCCAGCCCACACACCCCACACAAAGGGCACGGTTCTCCTAAGGTTAGCAGCGCCCTTCAACACAACCTGCATACACTCACTTTCACCTCATTCAACATGAACACAGGATCCACATACGTGTCTTGCATTCCCTCATGTTTTCATTCGAAGCAGCGTGAATCAATATGTCACCGACGATGACACCATCAGCCGAGCGGGACCTCGCAATAACTTCACATAAAAGGATGACTGCGACCTTTATGACGCCACACAACATTTGAGTGCTCATGTTAGTGAGGGATCACTGCTGTGCATCTTCCTGCCTCTGCAGCCGGCTCTGAGGGGTGTGTGTGTGTGTGTATGTGTGTGTGTGTGTGTGTGTCTTTGAGGGAAGTTTAACCTAAAACTGTGAGAGTCTGTGCGAAGGTAGGCTGGTGTCTACAGCAAATGTTCTGCAGAGAGATGCTGACACATCCTCATCACCAGAAGTGCTGCTGATGTGTCTTTGAGCAAAACATGGAAACCAGCAAACTGCCAAAGTCTGGATATCAACCTGCAACCCATCCAAATTAGAAGCCGACTGACACGGAATAATTGGGGCCAGTGGAGATGTCAGTATTAGGGAGCAAGAAAATTAAAATGGTAATCTCTAAGATTTGAGTCACATTGTTTCTGGTGGCACCTTTGGTGATAAGCTGTAATTGCAGGCACGATTTTGGACTTCATCTCCCAGAGTTCAAGTAGAAACCAAACATTGTCGACTCTATGATGTCAGAAGAACGTTGACTTTTCTTTTTCTTTGGACCTGTTCTTATATTTGAACTGTTGTCGTCTGGATGCTGTTTTTTCCTCATGTGTTGATCCGCCATTGTGACTCAAAGGAAGTGAAAAGTACCTACACCAGACAGACACAACTAAGAGCGAGCCTGTGGCGTTAGCTCCACCTACTCTCTGAGAAGACCAACCCATGCCGATTGACGTAAAAGGCGTCACTAACACGGATTCCTATCTAGAAGCGAGTGACCACTACCAGATGGAGTGCAATACCTTCTCCTGACTGACTACGAGCGACGTCGTAGAGGAAGGAACGGTTGACACAGAGCTGACAGGTGGGGAATAGAGATGGAAGGGTGTTCGTATCTATTTTGACCAATTTAAAACAGGCTGGAGGCAAACCAAGTGTGAAAATAGAGCCAAGGCAAGCGATTTTTCGAACAAGCGACACGTCACTGCAGCTGTCAGCTGTCACATGGTGCCAGTAGGGACATCCTCATTGAAAAACCAAAACAATCAGCTTTTTGCTTCTTTACTCGCATCGTGTTGAGTTAGGAACCGGCGTGACTGTGCACTGATTTACTGACGGAACTTTGCCACAGACAGACTGCAGAACTTGGCAACGCTGCAAATACAAGAGCTTTCATCAGTGAACCAAAGACTCAATCATTGCTTGACCTCACTGTAACAGATACTTAACAGACATTTATCTAAATGAAAGGTTTCAAGATTACCACTTTAAATAAGAAACTATGTAATAACACTATTTTAAATCACTAGTCCAAGCATTTCTTCTGGCCTTAACAGTTTCAATATCGACGCATAAGAGGACACATCAACACCAGTACCGACATATATCAACAACAGGCCAATACTGGCCAATAACATTGACAAACCAATAGATTAGTTAGGCCCTTGTCTAAATAACTGGTTATTAAGCTTATTTAACCTATTTCCCTTCAGCTAAAAGAAGTGTGTATTTGTGTGTGTATTTGCATAATGATGACAGATATTTTAAATAATTAAATCATGACAGAAAACAAGAAAGAGAGGCACTGAGAAATCTGTGCAGATGGGGAAAAAAGCCCGAATGGTTCAATAAACATTTTATTTTTACACAAAACAAAAGATGTCAAGCAAATAAAGGAAATGCACCTGATAAAAGAACGAGAGGAAGAAACAGCAGCAGAAATAGCAACAACTTCTTCCAGCTTGTCCTTTTGTTAGTGACCCATGAGAGACGCAGGGATGATTTAATACAGCAAACTGTGTTTACCAGCCTTTTTATTGGTGTTCACTTACAGCTGACAGGAAAATTGTTTTTAATTTCAGTTGGATTTTTTGTGTAGAGTGAATAAAATAACAGTGGTATAATTTATAAAATGCTGTGAATAGTATTGGACATATCAATGCTCTTGGAAATCTCACTTCTTTATGCTTTAGCAGTCCTTGTTTTGCCTCCCAGTGACATTTAGACCCAATTAATTTCTGCTCAACAATTGCAGATGATCAGGGTTGAAATTCCATCATTATAAATTTTCACCGTAGGGCTGCTTGACGGCTTTAACTTTGTCCAATGCAAATTTAGATGGACGGGGTAAAAGCTCAACATCGTGTTTTGGCTCTGAGGCTTCTTCAGAGCTCCCCAACTGTGACAATTTGACTCAGATGTCAAGTTTCTGGCTCAGTTAATCTTCCCTCCCTGACAGACCGGCAAATATCTGGTTTCAGCAGATCCCAAAGAGACATCAGCGGATCCCCAAAGCTCCTTGGTAGCTTACTGAAGGGTCATAGCAAGTTAATTAATCAAAATAAAGTCAAAAGATGAGAAAAATCACGACACAGATGCTTTGTCTCTACCTGTTCTCTGGTGCATTGGTCAGCGAGACAACAATGTTCTGGTCGATGAAGATGAGGAGGGCCAGGAGGAAGCCGAGGCCCATGGCGCTGACGACGTTCATGGCCGTCAGCCGCTCAAATGGAGCCACGTTGAAGACAGGCCGGTCATGAACTTTAAAGACTGGAACTGCTCAAAGAGGAAGAGAAGAAATTATAACTAGTCAATGTACCTATTACTCAACCAACAAAAAATACATGTTAACTTTTCTAATAATCTGTGCATCATTTTAGTCACCAAACTTCAACAAAACAAAATGTCCAGCTTCTCGAATCTAAAGATAATTGACTACATTTAACATCACTGGACAATACAAGCAATACGAGGGCGTCACTTTTGGCTTTGGGAAATTATCATCTGCAGTTTTTCATTATATTCTGACATTTTCATACACAATGCAACACATAATCAAGAGAGATTTGGACGTGACCTCCTTAATTACATACCTGCAATACATATCTGAATTGGCTGAGTTATTAAATCTGTTTCTTTTGTGGACTTTAAAGGGAGAATGTGTAAAATAGGAGGCATCACATCACTCAAATAATTTCGTTGATCTCTGTTCTCTTTGGCCATGGCTGGTAGGATCGGGCGTTTATACGAAATAAGGTACCAAGGTATTTAAGCATAGCAACAGTGTCAGTTTCATTACCGTGACATCATTAGAAAATGTGATGCAATGTGCATGAAGAGTGTGTGTTGGTTTAAGATGCTATGAAAGTGATGACAGGCTTTTTGTAAACATGCATTTTGTCAAATAACCTATGAATAAAGACTAGCATAACTATTTAAAAGCTTGTTGTGAGAATCATATTTAAAGTGCAATGTGGCCCCCTTGTGGCAGGAAACGGTAAAGAAGCAGATTGCCACACAAAGTCATTTTTAATCAGATGGATATCATTGTAAACTGGAGTTAAATTTAGAGAAGGTATAAAGGTAACAAAAATTAGATACTGGCCCAGCCTCAGTGGCTATAGCTGCTGTAAGCTTAGTTAGCTGTGCAGCTAATGGCCCTATCAGCTGATCTGCTGGACTGGGAGCCTGGAGCAACATTTGTGGATTGGTGTTCACACCGCGGGGAACTGAACCAAGTTAAAGCAACAATATGTAACTTTGACCACAACCCGTGGCTTCGAAAAACAAAACTTAACAATGCACCTTACTACATCGCATAAATAGCAATTTTAGTCAAACTGGGTCATATTTTACTGAGCAAATGTCCTCTGGTTTTCTCTGATGTTCTACGACTGCTCTGTCTGTCTGCAGCCTTCTATTTAGCGGAGCTGTCCCCAACAACAGCCTGCTGCTGCAGCTGCAGCTGCAGCTTCAGTCTGCAGGCAGCCTGCATGTTGCTTTCAGGGACCTCCGTGAATCACAGAGTTGAGACAGAGCAGTCGTAGGACATCAGAGAGAAAACCAGAGGACATTTGCTCAGTAAAATATGACCTGATTTTGCTAAAATTGCTGTTGTGCGACGTACTGACAAGAATTGTTAAGTTTTGTTTTTTAAGCTGCGGGTCGCAGTAAAGTTATGTCATTATTTTGATGTCTACAGCTGCAGTTGGTAACTTTGGGTTAAACATCAATAACTTTTTTGTGTTCTATTTGGAGAAAATGTCATAAAACCCACAGACAGTTGTTAGTGACATGGTGAGATCTCTGTGTTTTCCCATCATGCCTCTGTATTTAGGATTTATGAAAAGCTTATCGCTCCCGTCTTATTTGGCCAATCAAAGACACTCTCTGTACTCTCTGTCCCGATTGGCTGGTCCACGCTACGCTCCTCAGTGACAGGTGACATCAGTGCGAGCTGATTGGCTGTTCGTGTCTTATGCTCTGACTCGCCTCTGATGACAACTGAGTGTCTGCAAGCGATACCGTCAATCGGCTCGAGCTCAAGCTGAGACGGACCAGTTTACTCCGCTGCAGCTTTCCCTGCAACCGTTTGGTCTCAGTTCAAACTGGACTTAAAAGAGAGCGACAACAAACGAAAATAAAGTGCGATCCAGAGCAAAAACGGAGAGGAGGCTGCAGCACAGTTGCTTCCCAGCAAGTCTCATGTTACAGCTAAAGTTAGCTTGTCAGCAAAAGTTACAAACTGCAGCTTTAAGTTTGTTTTATGAAGAACTAACACGCTAGTTATGCTGGGCTAGAGGCTAGCTGCTCTGGCAAAAAAATAGGCATCTATAACCTCTTTACATTCTGTTGATAATGTGAGATCATTTGTTGATTGTTTTCGACTCAGATTCTGCCCGTAAGTTATATATTTCCCCTTTAAATGATGACAGAAATCAGAATCAGACATATTTTACAGATCCCCAGGAAAGAAATTGTGTTACATTCAGTGGTTCCCATTTTAGAATAGAAATATGAGCAGATTATTGGAAACAAAAATAAGAGAAAGGCCTATAATGTTTACATATATACATATAAACAATGGGTAATAATATAAGGAATAAGTCTGTAAGGATGTGCCACTTTTGGAAAGATTTTTCCCTAAAAACTTCTTCCTACTTCTAAGCTCATCAGATTTCATCTTATCCAACGTGACTGTCTCTTAAGCTGTTGTGATGACTCATGTTGTCACACCACCAATCGTACTTTAAGAGCGGCTGGATTTTTGTCAAATGCTGGGTGTCTCATTTAGCACTGTATATCCTCAAACGCTGCTGAATTAAGTGCAGTTGGTTAAATTTAGGAAGAAATGACAATACAATAATAGGTCTATTATCTTATGACTTATTGTCTCTGGAGGAAAGGAAAGGAACACAAAATTGGCGAGGCACTTAAATTCAAATTCACTTGAGGGTTTGGCGCTCGTCTCTGTGTTTCTGTGTTGACCCCTGGAGAACAGCTGCTGCCTTGGCAACAATGAATGGAGATTCAAAATGATGCTAAACAATAGAGGATAAAAACTGAGAATGCCCAATGTGTTCTGGCCTGTGCCTTGATTAAGCAACAAAAAAAAAGACAATAAAGGCAGCAAATAAGGGAAGCCTCACAGTTACACAGGCTGTCTCAGGAGAAAACATACTTTAAGTTTTAGTCTAAAATTATGCTGCAAGTAACCATTAAACTCTTTTTTGCAGTTTTCCCTGTGTTCAGTACTTTAGTAATATTGTGAGACAGTTTCCTTGTTGTTAACTTAAATCCAAAGTATTTTCTCTGTTTGCTCTTGTTAGCAGCACAGAAACACAAGTGCCGACCACGTCGTGATTCATTAAAAAGCTGTGAGAAAACATTCACGTCCATGCATGTGCTTCGGAGTTTCAATGTGGGAGGAGATATTTTGAGCATTCAGAAATCCTGACATTAATGTTCAAAACATTTCTGCTTAAGCAATGATGATGCTGGACAGCTGAAGCATTTTTAGTGTTTGCACAAGCATAAAACTTTGCTAGTTTAGGGAACCTGGAACGTGCGTTTCCATAAGAAACATCCAATCACAGAAACCCGATAATACAATCTGCAGCCTGAATCAATTCCATCTGGATTCTGAGTCACTTTTGAAAGAATCTGGCAAATACAGTTCGGCATTTTGCTGCAGACTGCAATAACAAAGCATTCTGAATTTGCTAGAGCTCCTATTTGCTGTCTGACTCGCAGCAGCAGCTGAGAAGCTGTTTAGTAGAAAGATCCACTTCAGAAAAATCTGATTTTTTATGAAGAACTAAGATAATTAAAGCTGATGGCAATGACATTAATCATACAGTTCCATTAAATTATTCAAAAGGTTCATGTGTTTCTATGCTGAGAAATACTGAGGATATCATTACCAGAAGATTTTGACTCGACATTTTTCAAATGTTTGCTACTAAACTGAGTATAATTAGTGACATGGACCAGGTAATTACAAAGACCACGGTCATACAGTCACTGATACTAGTAAAATTACGGTACCTTATACATTACAGTACAATTACTACTATAAATAATGTATGGTGGTGACACTTTTATGATGCGCTGAGCCTGCAGTGTCGAACTTTTGTCTCCCCCCTTTGGCAGTGAGAGAAATTACACACATTGCGAATGCGTTTTAGCATCCCATCAACTCTGACAAACAAGTTACAGCTGGCAGTTCTAGACCACACCTGTACCAATACAGCAGCATGAGAAAGTGACCACAGACTCCAGCTTTAAAACTACCGCAAAAATACCGCAAAAAATACAGAGATATTTATCTGGAGGTAAAAGGATTAATCAGCATTGTGTGACCTTGTTTGGTAAGGGCTTAAATGCAACAAATGCTTATTTTATATGGAAAAAATCTGCACTGCAGGTTTAAGTCTGCAATTATACATCTAGTAGTTCTGATCAAGCAATCTGATTGGTCCACAGGACATTTAGGATGTGCTCAAATCAGCATGACAGCATGCTTTAACTCATCACTTAAAATATTATTCTGCCATTTCCTTGGCTACGTTGCTGACAGCCTGCTTGCATCCTGCTGCCGACCCTCAGTGAAAATGTCATTAAAGGGTTAAACACAAACAAATATGGACCGAAGTGGAATATCTCGTTAAATAAAATCTTGTTGTGAAATTTGGCAGCGATTAAGCCGACATCTATCTTATTTTTCTAAACTGTGACTTTTGGGCTTTTCAGCACGCTGGAGTTATTGATAGGTTTGGCTTCCTCAATCGGTGGTGTCGGTGACAGAGCGCGTGAGTAGAGCGTGACATTTAGACCAAGCGGGCAGCTGGAGTGCTGCATCATCTTCCACTCCACCCCTCTTCATATTCGCTCCAGTGCTGCTCACACCACGAGATGGAAGCACGCCCAACTTACAACGTCTCCATACACTGCGCAAGAAACCCCACCCACACTATTTCCTGTCTCCTGCTGTTTTCTCACAACTGAGAAGTCTGAGATGTCATAGAGGTGTATTATTAATTGTATATTGTATATGTATAAGGCTAACCCTAACCCTAACCCTGGCAGATGTAGCACGGTTGATATAGGTAAGCATCTTTGTGTGTATTTGTGTGGTTTTTAGTCCTATTCAGTTTGGGAAATTCTTTAACCTCGACAAATCATTAACGTCAGCTCAAAGCTCACTCATCTGGGACTAGAAATCCTCTCGGTTGCTAGGTCGTTAGCTACTAACGACCTCGGTGTAAGCACCTTGGTTCTGACCGCATCACTGTTGTGCTCACATGAGAAAGTATGCCCTCTCGTGTGATATGCTTAAATCTAAAATGTCAAAATAAAAACTTTATGCACATACAAGTGATCAAAAACCTCACTGCAACTTTTCTTTTGAAAGATTCTGCTAATTCATCGGAAAATTCAGCCAGCACTACAATTTCACAAGGACAATGTCTACTCATGTCATTTTAGCCTGATGAAGTAGCTAATTTAACCAAATTAACCTAATTTTCTAATCATTATTAAGTACACAGTAAAGTCTGCAGAGCTTTGCATGCTAATTCTCCCGGATCCAAAAATCTAGTTGCTGTCTAAGATGAATACAAAAACTTAATGTTAAGAATGGTTGCAGGCGAACTTTTTTAAGGTTTTAAAGGCTTTAAAGGCAATGAGGAGAGATGATCTGATTGGCCATGATTAACAACGGCTGTGATGCACCTTCTAATGATCTATATTTCCTACTTCACTGCCACTGCGCCACTGACACGTTTACTTTTGTGTAACAAAAACACCAAAAAAGTTGATCGTACCAACATTTTCTCCCAGTGCGTAGAATGTAGACCTGCAGTCTAGACTATTGTTAGAGGGAACAGTTTTTTGTGGCATGAAAATGATGCACTCTCTAGTGCGTGGTGAAGCAACAAATGATACTCACGCTCAATGTCACTGAAAAGGTAGGAGCCGATGAAGGAGAAGAGCAGCACTGAGATCGGCAGGGCGCAGTCCGACAGCACCTCCCTCACTTTGGCGTGCAGGAACGGACTGAGAGAAAACGAGAAAGGGAGAGAGAGACAGATAATAGAGGAATACAATTACTGTGGACAGGACAAGGACAATGGCTGCAATCCTGACACTGCTTAAGTACCTTGGTCCGCCTTTTGCTTACACAATTGAATCCCGTTTTCAGGTTGATTTGATTACTGGGAGCAATCAGAAGTAGAATATTAATGCTTATTAAATCACAGGCAGGAACAGAAGCTCGGGCAGGAGAGGCAGCTTCCTTAGAGTCTGTCTGTAAAGTTTCTGTGAGCTCTGTCACTCATGAATATCTCTAAAGCAAAGGGCCGACTCAGCAGTATTTGTTCTAGCCAGCAGTGTTCCCACCCAAACACAATCTAAACTTCTCCAGTGATTTATCTGTAGAGTGCTGCAGCGCTGCAGTGCTGCACGTACCTCCGTTTGAACTGGTAGAGGGTGTAGCCCATCCATAATGTCCCGAGCATGAGCAGGAGGCAGAGGACGGGCCTCTCCCGAGTGCACTGGATGACAGATTCAGGGAGGGCATTAAATGCCAAACCAGCTGCCACCTCACTCCTGTTCCCCCCGAGCAGGTCTCGACTCTGAGGGAAATCCTCTATGCTGCTGTTAGCCAGCGTCGGGGCGTGGTAGTACCTGTGAAAGACTGAAATCACATCCAAACTGTGAAGTTTCGATTAATAAAACTAGCAAAGACTAGAAAGCCAACATAGAACACCCCGAAAAGCTACTGCACAATAAATTCTTGCTATGAAATTCTAATTGCAAAAAAATACTTTTTTTCCTCAGATTTTATTGTGGTTTGTTCTTTATACTGACAGTTTTCCTAAAATCAGATTAAAAAAATAATTCAAAACATATTGCCTTGCTTACTATCTTGCAATATATTTTATTTAACTTCTGTATTGTGACACGTATCATATCACCAGATTCTTGCTGGTTGACTCTAGTCAATATAACGTCGGTCAAAAATGTCAAAAAAGATTGGACAGAGTGCCATGACACTGTGCAGACATACATGCTGCATGTTTTTTGACACACTGACTTCTCCTCTAGCGCCACATTCAGGTTGTTCGTGGTCTTGAGTGAAATGTCTTGCATACTAACACACGAAAATTGCGTCCCACACTCAGAACACACACCTGCAAAACTACACTACGTTTGTTTAGTAAAATTAAAAATTAATATTAATAAAAATTTAAAAATACAAACAATAAATTTAAAATATGGATTAAAGATGGCAAGACAGACAGTAAAAGTCTGCAGGGAGAAACTGATAAAAGTAAAATAAACTTCAACTCAGCTGTGATTTTGCCCTGAAACCTGATCAACCGAATTGTAAAATAAAAATCACTCACGGCTAACAGTGCTACTTTTCTTACCACTGGCTCACTCACAGCAATTATTTAATATGTTTTAAATCATCTAAATGAAAATGAGCAGCAATAGGATCAAAGGAGAAATGATTGAAATCCTTAAACATCACACAGTGGATGAGTTTCCTCTGTGCTGCAATCAGTCCTGACACTCATAATGTGCTCCTGTCCTTTAGTGAGCATCATGTGTGAAAGGTTAGCATGTTAAACTCTACAGAGTAATGCTTTTACAACTATTTAAATAAGAATGACATAGCCTTGTGTTTGCATAAGAGAGCCACAAAAGTAGAAATAACTTGTATTATCACTTTTGTAGGAAAATGAGCGACACATGCTGCATCCTGCTCGTTCTGCAGGCCTTTTCATCAATCCCCGAGAAAGTTATGTGGCAAACAAAGTTGCACAGGAGACTGGAACACACCCAGGTGTATTCATTCATTCATGTTACTGCAAAACATTTTGTATGCAAAGTGTCAACAAAATGGCACAGGTTAATGTTATGGTAATGGCATATGAGCTCGGAGCGTATTTTACAAATGGTTTCTGAAAATTGAACTACTGCACCGGCAATCCCCAAAACAGGACAGCATCGCATTCAAAATAAATTACATTCTGCTATCGTCACCTCGTTCTTTGGATATTGAATTGTGTAGAATATTTATGATATACTAAGATGGGGTGTGGTGAAGGCAGGGCTGGTGATATATAGCTGCAGGCAGGGCTCAAACTCCGGACTGATTTACACAGTATCTCTCTCAGCCTCTTAAGTCTGCTGACCCACCGGGACGGAGGGACTGATGTGTTTTTCCTGTCCTCCCAACACTAAACTATCCAGCAGCCTCTGTTTCTTTGCAATTGTCCAGACAAAACGGTCACTGATGAAGGGTTTGACCTGCAGTGGATTTAATTAAGCAGGACTTCTGTTATTTGATTATTTAACTAAGCAACCGTCGGGTCTTGGTTGTCTGAAAGTTTCATTTTCAGCAAATTAGCTAAAAGTTTAGTGACAATATTATCAGGCAACGCAAATAATATTAAAAAATAGTTTATTCTTTAATAAGGAGACTGCATAAGTGACTGCATTTATCTGCAGAGAGACAAAAATACTGAAAAATTACTTGATGCTTTTTAATTAAATGGTCTAAATGAGTTGTTAAAGAGGTCTTCATTGAGCCAACCAAGGATTCACTAATGGAAGACAGCCACACTCATTTATGAGCTGCACACTTAAATTATAACATAAAAATTCAGCTTTAATACACTGAACATTTGGATCCTTTAGGGGGATGTGAAGACGTCTTGTTGCTGTGTAACTGACTGCTTCAATCAGACAACAAGCTTCTGATCTGCACAGTCAAAAAACAGTAATTTAGACAGGAAGAGGCCTCAGTAAAAGCAACGAGTCTCTGTGAAAACAGCGATGTAAACAAGAAAAGAGACATCTGCTCACTTTTGACTGTGCCTTTGACTGCATCGACCACAAATGCGATGGAGATGAACAGAGCAATGACTTCCTCTGTCGACCTGCAAAAACACAAAAACATTTCAGATGTTGTTGTATTATTGTGCAGGAAAAAAAGTGTATGAAACTCATTTAAATTGGAGAGCAGCCTCTAATATTCCATTCATACTACTGTGTTTACTTTTCAGAAAAGAATTGATCCTGTAGTCAATAATTGATGCCAACAGAAAAAACGCTAACCTTCAACCACAAACTAGAATCAGGCCTGCAGGCAGAAAACAGTCCCCAATCTGACCAGAGTTTGTTCTTTAACTAAATGTAAAACTACCAAACCAACATTAACCTGAAACAAATACAGTGATGCGTTATATTGCAGTTTGCATGTGTATTTATTTTTTTACTTATTTATTTGAAAGGGACAGTGCATAGTCCCTTGGCAGGTTGATGTCACATAACAGAAACAGAGATACACCTTAATAAAAGAGAACATAGAACACTGTACAAAAGTAATACTAAACACAACACATACTAAAGTAATAAAAGAAAAGGCATAATAATTGACAAACGTTTGAATAAGTGAGACCAAGTGACCATCACAGTACATGGGAAGATAAAGTTCTAAGTGCAATATTAAATATTATAGAAATTATTCTAAAGTCCAGGGTCCATGATACTGATTGCACATATATGTAAAGTGCTTTGTGCTGTTATTAATTGCACATTACCCATGGTGACTGCACATAAAACCACATCACATAAAATCACATTAGTGAACAGAGTACTTTTTTTTTTTATCAATACTTCCGAGGCCTTTTTGTAAAGCAGTTCTATAGGCTTCAGGATTGTAGTACTGCACACGACCAATCTGACAAAACAATAATCAATACGGGAGATCATAGCGTGTAAGTACATTCTAGCTGCATTCGCTGTTAAAGACGTCCTGATCTGCCTAAAATTTTTTAGATTAAATTTGATTGTGTTAGATATCTTTTTTTACATGGTTCTTAAAGGTTAGGGTTGGATCTCGGACAACCCCAAGATACTTAAATTCTTTAACAAGGCCAAGCTCCTTCCCATTCAAGTATACATTAGAATGTGTTGCCTCTGTTGGCCATTTAGAGAACATCATACAGACAGTTTTCTTGGCGTTTATTAGCGGGCAAGATTCAGTAAACCAGGTCTGAACATGGGTCATTGCTGATGTGAGAACACGGGAGGCATTGGACATTCTCTGCATGAGTAAAAATCACGGCATCATCCGCGTACATTTGGAAATTATCATCCTGACAGGAGTTAGGCAAATTATTAATGTACAGAGAGAATAAAATTGGTCCTGGGATTGATCCTTGGGGGACCCCACTGGGCATTCAAGGTAAGGGGACTTAACACCATCAACAGTGACACACTGCTGTCTGTTAGATAGATGTGATTTAAACCAAAACAATGCTGGTTCAGAAAAATTAAAGTTTGTTAATCTGGACAGAAGGACTCGATGTTAACAGAACTGAATTAAACTAAATATAACGACAGTATTTATCCCCAAAAATGACTGTGCAGCAGTGAAACATAAACACAAAACATGTGAACGTATCATTTAAATATGAAGTAGCAAAAAGTCAATTCTTGTTGTTTAATGGAAACACTGAAATTGAGAATCAGGTTGGGTAAGTTTCCTGTTACCGTTTAGTGAGGGCAGGGAGAATTAAGAAGAACTTAAAGAGTATTTAATATTCTGCAGATCCTCCCTTCATATTTAAAAGAGCAGCAGAGGACTGCACGGGAATCCACTGTAGGGGGCGTGGCCTCACAGCTACACAGTGCGTGATGAAAGAGGGACGGAGACACCGAGCACAGTGACAGGGCGACCACAGCTCAGTCAGACTCTACATGTCAGCGCTGAAACACAGCTTGAGCTTTGATGCTCATGAGAAGCCCTTTCTCAGAGAGGCTGAGAGGTCCTCCAGTGTGTGTGTGTGTG
>JAPQLA010000007.1:4058051-4075219 GCA_029822935.1 Naso vlamingii | reverse complement strand
AGACACATATCCTCTGAACATTCTGACACAAAAATGACATTTTTCAGACACACAAATCAGGAGAAAATTTACTTTGTTCGAGACCTGTCTCTGTCTCAGCAACACACTCTTGTGAGATTTGGAAACTGATGCTTCCCGCCTTGTTTCACAACGGACATTTAAATGTTCTTATAGGTGAAACCATGAATTAAAGGTTAAAACTTACATCAAACAAATATCATGCGACACAAAATCCATCTGCTTTAAACCATTCACACGACGTTATAACATGGACGAGGCGGAGGGATGGTGGTTCCTAACCGTCTTCGTGGGAGACGTGACTCCACCCACTTAGGGGACAGGAGGTGTATATACCATTTCACACGATTGGCGCAGTGTAGAGTGAAGGATCTCATGTTAATAATTGACTATCTTTGGTGCTACATATTGGTGGTGGCTAGTTAGATCACCCCTTCACTGCAAAGCCCTCTGGGTATCTTGAAAAGCTCTGCATAAATGCCATCAATTATTATTATATTCCTCGTGCTCTGAACCCCCGGCACTTCAAGTGGCTCCTGAGGTGACGTACAATGTTTCGTTACAACAAGGGCTGATTGTAAGTGAACGAGGGCAAGTTATAAAAGAAAAGAAACATGGCAGGAGTTAACAGTTCTGCCCTGCAGCTGTTTGTGAAAGGCATGAAGGAGTGATCCAGACTGTGTGTGAAAGAAAGGCGAGTTCTGCTGCTGATATTAGCCAAAAACTGAGGAAGACCTTTGAGGGAAATGAGAGATTTCTACATCAACTTTTGCAGAAATCGGTTCCAAACACACACACGGACACACACATAGGCACAAACAAAAAAAAGGGAAAAACAAACACATTACATCCAGACATAAAAGGGCAAAGGAATTGTAATGGGTTTGGAAAAACCAGAACAATTCATTGTAATCTTGAGCAGATTTGTGCACAGATGAGTTACAACTTCACAAACAAGCCATTGTTTCACTCAGACAAGCTGCTGGAAATGTAGTGTAATTATCCCCATGAGAACGTGCTGAGCACAATTCTAACCCATTTACTTCAAAGATCATCACACCACAAACCCAACACACTGCTTTGATTTCAAAACTCCATCTTGGCATCAGAGTCGCGGCTTCGTCTCATTGCTGCCCGAGTCTGCAGCTTCCAGACGTCACGATGGTTTAAATTCTGACCAACAAAACACGGCTGTCGGGTAAAAATCAAATAACAGTTTACTTGCTGTTGTCTCTCTGAACGGAACAGAAAGTTTACATGTTCGTGTGTGTGATGAGCAAGTTCCCCCTGAAAGCAACCGTTACATAACATCAGTGAGAGAGAGGGAAAAAAAAAAAGAAGTTATTTCCTTCATTCCTGCAAACACAAGTTTTTGGGGAGATGTGCTTTTTGCTCGACTGCACCAGGAACACCCATCTGGGGCATATGTGTGAACAAACTGCTAAATTGCTCAAACAGAGGTGTTTTCTGGTAAAAGAGGGAGCAGATGAGGATGCAGGAGGTTTCTAGGTGCTGTTCTACATGGTCGGGTGCCTCCTTCTCTTGATTTTTGACCTAATCTTCTTAGCACTCCACCCACCCCAGCCTCTTTCTCAAAAATCAGCCGTCGGCAGGAACTGTGAAAACATAAGTGCATTTTGGTTGAGCTGAGCCGAGTGAAGGAGGGGAAACCTACCGCTGATGAAGATGGCAAGGGGAGCTGTGGTTAGAGGGATGACTAGAGGAGAGCCGGCGAACAATGAGTAGATGACCCCGCCGATGCTTTGGCCGATGATGGTCTTACGAACATCTGGACGGAGAGGACACACACAGAGAGAAGTCAGGAGGAAGTAATAATGTGCGCTAATTAATGTGCATGAATGTCTGTGAGGTTCGTCTGCACAGCTGATCAGACACTGAAGCACATTTTAAATTTATTTTTCAAACAGAGAAAGTTAATATGATAGAAAACATTTTTTTTTTACACTTTCCTTGAACTAAATTACATGAGCATGTTTGCTGTGAAAGCAGTTTCTCTATCTTAATTTGAAGGGTGTTGGTTTGGCTGCATATTTTGCAACTGATCTTAGAATAGCCAAATTAACAAACATCTCAAAAATATCTTTAATAATTTTTGTTTTCTTTGAGTTTTTCTTGATTTAATTAACTTTGTTGGGTTACACAATTATTTCTCCTTGTTTTATTATGTTTTCTGTCAGCCGTTACTTTCCACTGTAGGGCATTTTGTGCATTTTGTTTTGAAGAGTGCTGTATTAAGTTATCTAGCTTTTTTTGCTGCGGGCAGTCTCAGCGGTCTCATCAACTATGTTTCTAATAGCTGAGGAAAAAAAGTGGGACATCTTCCAACTGGAGAGTCAGACATTTTCCTCAGCAGCAGTTGGAGACCAGACCCGTGTCACTGTGAGTGCTGGATGTGATGGCAGGCAAGTGTTTGCCAACCATGCAGCTTCCTCAAACCAACACGGTGCTAAAGCACTAAAACTGCAATTCCTCATGTGGCCACTGGAGGCCTGTTCCAAAAGCGAGTCAAGCCCAACAAAACTCATGTTAAATGTCGATTCTTTACAGCAGAAATAAACATGTTTACAGACCAGTACAAAACATTTTGGTCCCCACAGTGAATCTTCCTGTTCATAAATCATGACACTCACAGGGTGAATTTTTACAGAACTCACTGGTTTAAATTATATTAAGGCTTAAAGTCATGCATATTTAAATGCATGGTCTCTTTGAGTAATAGCAGCTTCACACAGTCATTGGAAGCAACATGTATCCTCCTAAGCTCTGCCCTCTCATCCATACATGGTCAGTTCTAGTTAAAAAAAACAACAACAACAAAAAATAAACAAGATGGCGATGACTATAATGCCAAGAATTGGCAATAGGCAGGTTGCAGTCACGTGATCCCGAGGACGTGCAAAAGTCAGATGGGGGCAGGAAGTGAAGAACACCACTGAACACTATTACCCCTCCAGTCTGTATTTCTTTAGATTTTACCCAGATGTGTAACGTTAAGGGGCAAAATAATCGCAGTCCTACCTCTCAAGAGGTTTTTAATCCATGTCTGCTGCCTTTTCTCTGCAAGCTTTTTTAATTTCTCGCCTTTATGTGTCATTACTCTTAGTACTTGAAAGCAGCACTTGTTATTTTCCTGATTTTATCACTTGGCACAGCCATAAACGGCACAAAACTTTATTTTGATATCGCTCCTCAATACAGAAATCACTTCCTGCCCCCCATCTGCTGCTCTTCACAGTGACATGACATCATTTGCAACCGACCTATGGTACTCCACAAAAATGGGTAACAACAAAGTGGTTCTGTTAGTGTGCTGCTGGTTGTCATACTGTCCATGATGCTAACAAAACTAGTCTCACTCAAACAAACAAACTCAAACAAAAAAAACAAACAAACAATTAATGTAGTGTTAAAAGGATATTCCCACATTTTTGACATAGGCCTCATTTTTGACTTCTCCTGTCCCATTCCTAAAAATAGAGACCATTTTCAGCTCATTTGATGCAGTACGGATTTGGACAGCTTATTGTTTCGCCATGAATGCTAATGCTAGCGCTAGTCAATGGCGGCAGTAGCTTTCTCTACCAGACTCAGAACAAACACTCCGCAGTGCGCCCAGAGCAAGACGAATACGACGGCAGTCTATTGAGGCGAATTTGAGCGTCCGTAAAAAAAAATTTTGAAAGTCAAACTACGGCTGAAATTCTTCAATTTGTTTCTTAGTAGCAACAGGAAGTGAAGAATTCGGCAGCTTCCTGTCGCTGTTAACGCTAATCAGAGCCACAAATTAGAGAAATTCAGCCATAGTTTGAATTCTAAAATTATTCTATAAACACTTGAATTCACCTCTATAGACTGTTGTCATGTTGGACGAGTGTTTAATCAGAGTCTGGCAAAGAATGCGACTGGTTCCACTGACTAGTGCTAGCATTAGCATTCGCGGCTAAACAGTGAGCTGTCCAAATTCTGGACTGCATCAAATCAGCTGAAAACGGTCTCTAACAATAGCAATAGGACTGACGAAGTTGAAAATGAAGCCCTGAGTGAAAAATTTGGAAATATCACTTTCAGGTGCATTCAGCATAACCAAGCTGTGACACACCCACAGACAGTCTGTTCATGGGGGCACGACAAGTACGTGATAAATAAAGAAATATCCCTGAATTTCTTGTAAAATACTTTTAAAGAGAAGAGAACTGTGATCTTAGTTCTAAGCAGTTTTTTAGTAGTTTATCTCCTTCACAACCTTTTTGATCTGTATTCAATAGTTCTACTGTTCAAACTCAACGACAGTAATGTTCATGTGTCAACATTAAATCTTGAGCTCATACCGATCTCGCCACGTGTGCTCTCATCATTGAGGGAACCGAAAGCGATGGCGGGGAGGAGGATGGCGATGTAGAGGAAGATAGCCGTGGTCATGTACTTCAGCAGGGTTTTATTACTGCCAACTATACCTGAGGGGAGACAAACGCAAACACATGAGTCATATTCCTCTCATAATGGAGCAGAGGAGGCTCAGCACTTTAATTTAGAAACGACAGAAACATTAACACTGTTCATCATTCAGTGCCTCGACAATACCGAACACGCACTTCCTACAGTAAAACTATTCCACAGGGCCTCACGCTACCTGCTGCCCTTCTTTAAATACAACTAATTTGTTTCAGTTTGTGCCATCAATCTTTTTGTAGGAACAGTTATCGCTTTTATCCAAATGATGGATAACTCATTTTGGAATAAAACACTTTAATTGGGCTCTAATGTGATCACAACGATTTTGGTCCTGTGACCTTCATCAGATGATCATTATCTGATGACACTCACAAGACAGAAATATCTTGATTCTGTTAGGGCCCAATGAACGTGTTTGGATATTATGAAAGGAGGAAGGACTGCGAGGGAGCAGCCGAGGAGGAGAAAACTCTGTTCACCTTAAATGTACTTTACTCTGCTCGACTATTTTACAATCAAGGTCAAACGAGTGAATTCAGCTGGTTTAATGAGATAGTTTCACTCCCTTTAAAACTAGAACTCAATAATTTCCTGGTGGTCACAAGCAGAAATAAAAGCCAGTTTTTCTTCTGATTCATGTGGTCAAGCAGCATGTGTGTATTTGTTTGACCAGTGAGAGAAACCTTTTCATGAGTCAATAAAACATGTAGTATGCTGAGAACGCAATGGAGCATGTATACGACAATGTGCTTGTCTGATGGTTTGGGAAATTACAATCATTTTGGTCAAACAGGGACGTATGAGAACAGTAAGACATCTGAGACAGTCGTTTAAGCAGGAGACAATCCTGGACGTGACACAGATGCAGCACAGATGTATCTGAGGCAAAAGGTGACAGACAAACGAGGAGCTGCACCCCGGTGCGGCGTTATAGGGAAGATGATTCACTTTCAGTACAAGTCTAGGTCCAGCCTACCATCTGTGAAGTCAGAGGGGTAGAAAGGCAGCCTGCGGCACAAGTCCTCATAAATCCCCCGGCCAGCTTTGAAGAAATCTTTACACTGCGGACAGAAGGTAAAGGTTAGATCCTCAACAAGGACACACAGCTTAGAAACAGCAGCAGCAGCTTACAGACCAGTTACATGTTAGCAAACATTGTGGATGCACACGCATCTTGATTGCAGAAAGCTGAAAGAGATGAAGATGAAGATGGCCACTGAACTACTCGTATGCTATATGGTTAGATTTTCCTTCTAAAATGTTCTCCGCGTATCTCAACAGACTGGCTGATTGAATGTCAACTTTCCTGATATGAAATGAGCGCAGCGAAGTCAGGCTTTTTTAAATTGGTTCTCGTTCCAGTCATCTCTGCTGAGGGCTTTCAACAAAAGATGTCGGCGATTAGCATGAAAAGAGTGTGACTCCACAATGTTAGCGAAATTTAGGGTCTTTTTGTAACAGTTTTGCGATTTTAGCATCCCTCTGCACAACACGACATGTTCGCCTCTCAGGGCTCTTTCTGCAACCATCATGCTCAGTAAAAGCCGCTTGATGTTAGTCTGATGATTCACCTATAGATGTAGATATGCCAGTGTGCGCCATCTACAGGCAAAAAAAGTAAAAGCTGTCATATTTTTGACATTTGTACTAACTGAAGCTTTTTTCCTTTTATGGATTTTTTTAATGTTTGACAAACGTTTAAACATTAACAAGCACTTAAATAGTAAAAGTAAAAGTACTTATTTTTTGCAATGACCCATTTCAGAATGATGTATACCTTATTTTTAAATTATAGTTATTGATGTTTTAATGTGCACATCAGCTGATAAATTTAGCTATTTAAATTACTGCAATTATTGCTGAGTAGTTTGTCAATTAACCCAGAGAGATCAGTAACATTTTTCCTTATTTTAACCTATGACAATTTATAATGGTATACTTATTGATTATAAGTTGTATTGCTAATCGTAATCAGAAAAGGATCTATTAGTCTAATTTAAGTTATTAAATACACTGTAGTAGTAGTGCAAAAAAAAGTAGTGGAAAATGGAAATACCCAAGTACTCAAAAGTAATTTAAAATTGTACTTTAGTACGGTACTTCACTTACTTACTCTTCATAATAGTAATAGTATAATATGCAATGATAAAATAATAATATTTAAACAAGAAACGGAAAAGGAAAAAATACTAGGGCCCGACTAATATGGGATTATTGGGGCCAATGCCGATACCGATATTAGGGAGAAAGAAAATTCCGACGTCTGATATATCGGCTGATATTCTAAATGTAATATTTTGAATGTGGTTATCAAATAAGTGTGACAAAGATACATAATGGAGGTAGGATATCTAACAAATTTTATTCCAAACATCAGCGCACTGAACAGTAAACACTTCACCTAATACCAATTAAATAATGGCCTGCCCCCTGGTGGACAAACTATGTGGCTACCCCATTTAAAATTACTAGTCCAAGGATTTTTTCAAGCTTTAATGAACAATTTTAATATCGAAATTAAATTTTATTATAAGACAATACCGATATATCTGCAATAGGCCAATATCGGCCGATATTATTGGCAAACAGATATATCGGTCGGACCATAATAAATACACACATGGGCATGCACGTACACAGTGAGAGAAAATCCTGCTGTTGTAACTCTTCTTTGACTGCAGGAGGTGTATGTGATAAAATTGCGATGTAATTCCTTTCTTTGCCTGTAGGTGGCAACACCAACACGTCTACACAAGCAGATCCAAACTGCTGCTGCTAGTTTTTCTTTTCTTGCCTGCAGGTGACACCGGTTAACATTTGCAAAACTAGTTACCAGTGACTCCAGTTTATGAGTTAATTAGTGTTTCTTAACTAAACTTCATTTTTTCCTTTTTGTTGTTGTTGTTGTTTCTTTTGTGAAGTTTACATTTTGCTCAAAGGCATTTTTCTCATTTAGCTCATTGTATTAATGCTGTCCTCCAAAAACAGCACAGATGCCTGAAGCTGTATCCATCTCATAAATGTTCTATCATCCTGCAGCGTACTGAGGACAATGACACATTTAGATTAAAAAAATGTCCATTTGATGATTCAGCTCAGACACTGGTGATTCCAAAGGGAGCTCACCAAAAGCTGATTTGAATCATCAAATTTAACGAGATAGTCCTGGAAAAGCCTCAATTGCGTAATCCAAAACAAAGTAAGCAGATCAGCAGGACTGCATTTAGATGTACATTTAATAAAGATCCCCGTGTTCCGCGAATGATCAAGATGACAGAGAGATGACAGCAACAGCGAGCGAGGGAGGATTTACTGCTTTTTCACAGAAGTCAAGATGAGGACAGTTGGGGAAGCGCCGCGTGATTGAAAAGGAGAGACGGGGTGCTTCTTAAAAAGAGGAACGCTCAGGTTAAGGACGACAGGGAGCAAATGTGCAGCTCTGACGGAGCTTATTAAGTAAATTATTCAATTAGCCAATGTTTCATTTTCCTGTTGGGCATAGCATTACACAATGAAAATGGAATGGACGACGAGGGAGGGATGTGAGCGAGCAGGAAAAGCCTTTGGAAAAATCATTCCAGCCTCATTTGTCATCCAAAAAGTTTTGACAGATTTTGGCAGAATGAAGCAATTTACCTCAACGCACGTAAACAACCTGGAAACAAACAACAGCATCAACATTTCTTCTCTTCCTGTGTGAGTGGGCTAGTTTTATGAAGCCACACATGCTCATTCAATAAGGACTGTTCATCCATTAAATCCCTATACATCATGGAATCATTTATTATTACAAGGGAGCCTGTGTGTGTGTTTTCTGTGAGTGTGTGTGTGTGTTGGGGGGGATGATCACTGGCTTTTGGCTCAGGTTCGATAAACAAAAGCCTCAGAGAGGAATTACTGTCCACCTGTTTGCCATTCGTTCTGAGCGGTCGATGGAGTGAGGCAACAGGAAGGAAAAAACATAAAAACCCAACAACCACTTGGCTTCATTTTTTTTAAAGTACAGGAAAGCGGCGGTCTTGCGGGTGGTCCGATGTCAATTTGGGATGTGGAAGGAGGAGGAGACGGCAGGAGGTCCCTCTTTTTACGTTCTCTCTCATTTTATCATTTTCTGTTTCCTCTTGATTTCACCTGCTCTCTCTGCCATCCCTTCTCTCCACCTCTCTCCATCAGTCTTCCTCCATATATCCCTCTTTCACTGACTGGCACTGAGCCTTTCAAGCCCTCGGATAAACACCTCACAAAATCCCCCTGCTACAAAAAATAAATAAATAAATAAATAAAAAAACAAGGGGAAATGTCTGGGAGCCCTGGCCTGTCAACTGCAACATTAGGAGGAGATGTTGGTCCGTGGCATTGAGCAGAGCCCCTCCAGAGGTGTGTGAGAGTGTGTGTGTGTGTGTGTGTGTGTGTGTGCGTGTGTGTACATGCATGTGTAGCTAAGGGGTGGGGAGCTCTGACAGGACTGTGAGAGATGTAAGGTCATTTACCCACTGAGGAGGCCTGGCAGGAGTTGATGCTGATTGATTAGGGGGAGAGAAAAGATGGAGGAGTCAAGCCAGCCGAGCGAGGAGGAGGAGGAGGAGTAGGTGGAGGTGGGGGCATTGAAAGGGGGGGAAGAAATGGAAGAAAGTAAAAAAAAAAAACAACCTTGGAGATGTGCAAATGAATGTGCATAGTTTCATTTCTCTACAGAGGTCTGTAAAGAAATAAGATGACAAAAACTAAGAAAAGATTAGGGAGAAAGAATGAGAAGCATCCAGAAAATATTTCAACTCAATATTGTGCTAACCAATCACAGGCCTCTTCATCAGGGCACTGGCCCCTAATTAGGGTTTGACCAGTATGGAATTTTCAGGCCAATACCGATGTGAGGGAGCATGAGAATTCCGATATCCGATATATCGGCAGCATGTGGTTGTCAAATATTCGTGACAAATATATGTTATGGGGGCAGGATATCCGACATTTGAACAAACTTTATTGCAAACACTGCACTGAACAGTAAACACTTCACTTATTAGTTATTAAATAACAGACCACTGGCTGCTGGACAAACTAATTAATAAGTAATTGCACCATTTTAAATCACTGATCCAAACCTTTTTTTTTGGCAATAAAAAGACAGTTTTAATATCAGCACATACAGACTGATACGATATATCTACGTTGGGCCAATATCAGCTGATAATATTAGCTAAGAGATGCAGCTGTTGGGTCCCACTCATAATGCCATCATGTGAGTGTGTGCTGCTTGAAAATGTGTGGAAATGTGCCTAATTGTGCCTTATTTCCTCTGGTTGTACACATATGCTGACGCACACACACACACATAAATGCTGCTGCCCACCTTGAGGGGTTTGTGACTGCGGGGGTCCGTCTCCTCTTTACCCAGAGCGGTGGGCTGCTGGTGGGTTGCCGTCAGCTGATGCCTCTGGAACACCAGCGCCTCTTTAAACTCCTCCTGTGTCTTCGTCTCCAGCAGTTTCTGCCTGAATGAGATGTCAGAGAAGAGCGTGGCGAAGGTCCGGCCCAGCTCCATCGCTGTCTTGGTGCTTTTCTGTGGAGGAGCAAACAGAAGTGTCTGTGCATCAAAATAACACAATAACCAGTGAGTTTTTGTTGCTGAACCTGCATTAAACTATTGGAAACAAGCCGTAAAAACAGTGGTGAGATGTCATTACCTGATGTTAGTTTTCACAAATCAAGGAGATGCAGAGCAACATTAGCATTCATCGTTGTGTTTGTGTCCAGTTGATGAATATTCACTCCCCTTTCAGCTCTTTTTAATGTCTCCATTAACCTCTGAGAGAAAAATCTTGTTGTTTAGCAACTAAACTTTTACATTTTTCACATTTTTCTGAGAATACACCTCTCAGGAAAAGCTGCTGATGGGGCTGAATCAAAACAATACAGCTGTGAGCCAGAGAATTAAAACAAAAAGCTAAACGATGCTGTGAAGCTGAAGGGAAATGCAGAGTCAGGTCACAGTTCTCTGTGACTCTGTGAATACCAACGACCTCTTTCACATTAAAACAAGGTCATTTCATTTTCTGTTAATATAGACATGTTGATTATTGTGGATTTAATTTTATTTATTGCTAAAATACTTAATAGAATTCTATAAATCTTTAAAAAACTCAAGTTAAATTTGAATTGCATTAATATTACAATTTAAACATTTGTCTTAATTATTCTGGACAAATCGTTGGGTTGACATCACAATACATGGTTATGTGCTTTCAAAATTAAATTCAGCCCTTTTAAATAAAATTATATTAATTGATAAAATACCTTAATTAGCCAGACATTTCATTTTAAGTTGTCTACGCACTAGACGATTTAAACCCCAATTCTGGGCCAAACTGGGACTCTAAATGATCGGGGGGGTAAGGCCCAATCTGGTCTTGATCACAAACTATTATTTGTCTAAATACTCCTCATGTGTGATGTGTCAATACAATTTTTTTTACTGCTCCCAATCAAGTCGGAGCCTCCCCAATCTTGAATCGTACAGCACAATTCTCTGTCAGGCTGCCTCCGATGTCTCCCATAATAGCCAATGAGATCACGCAGACCAGGGAGCGTCACCAACTGGATGTTGCTCACTTTTACAGTTACAATGGCAAAGAACGTAAATGAAACTGTACCCTGAGCCAAGTGGGATATTAAAAATGAAGACAACCTGGTGGAATTATGGCAACAACGTGAGTGCATGACATACAACAACAACAGGGCTGACAAGGAAAAGGCGTGGGAAGAAACTGTGTTTTATGCATCAGGTGAGTGAATGGTGTGACGACCCCTCCACGCCACTTGGTGTGTGCTGGCTTGCTGGTTTCCTTTTTCTCTTGTAGGCTTTGGTCGAGGTGGGGTCATCATGAGATGATGAGACACACCTGGGCTCAGTGTACATCTCATCATAAACCCCCCACTCCATACGATGCTCTTTTACTTCATCACTTTACTCCACCTGTGCAGAAACAACGGCATGGCTGCTCCTTTTGTTTTATTTCACACACTCGTGCACACACATGCCTCCATACACACCTACACCGCTGACTACTGACACTGACCACTGCATTTATTTATTTATTTTGTTTGTGTTAATGTTAATGTTATTTTGTAACAGTTCTTCTCTACTTCCATTTTTGTTGCAGCATAAGAGCGAGGCTGTAACAATAGGCTAATGCTAACAAAGTAGAAGGAAATTCTAGCATCGACTGCTACATTATTATTAATTGTTTTGTGAGACCTCATGTCTGTGTGTAATCGCCACTACGAAATTATTACTACGAACGGCAGGTGTGTGGTCTCGTGGTCTGGACCACTCCTCGAATGTGTGCATTCGGAAGATAAAAATGTTAAAAAAATTGGTTGAAACTGTCCTTATGTTTATGGTCTCTCACTTTTTAATCTTGATTAAGGTTTGATAATTGTTCAGTGTCTAGCCAGCATTAAGTAAAATTACCACGAGGACAATTCAAAGAACGTGTGCGATGTCATGAAATTTCAAGACAATCGCAACTAAAATCTTTCTCAGCTGCAAAACACATAACAAAATTCAACATACCACATGTTTACCTTTAAAAACAGAATGGGGGATTTAAATCTAGTCTCGGTATTAAAGACGAGCATGTGTTAACATAAGCAGCACCAAGGTGTGTTGGGTAAGCGGCAGGTTGGGAACTGTTTGTTCTTGGGGGGCTTCTGTCCATAATCCCACATCTGCTACAAATAATGCTGTCACAAGTCAAAGAGTGATGGTAATGTCCTGGCAGGCTGTGAGAAAGCACCGTGCCAGGGAAGCCTTGTTAGCCAGGTGGTGATGATACCAACATAGCCAGGCTCAATGTGTACAGCGGCAGCTGCAGCAAACAGAACAACTAAAGCCTTTAAGCTTTTCCACAGCGGTAACTGAATTTCAACCAGAGCTAAAAGAGCTGAGAGGAAGGAGCCTAACGAATGTGGAGGTTTGGTGTCTGCATTAAGGCACATGACCCCACCTTCAGTCAGACAACAGGTTCAGTTTCACTCATGAGCATCACTCACGCTCTCACCCTTTCAGGTGGGACACACAGGCAGCAAAAACAAGACTTGTCTACGTCCATGCTAGCAGCTCTATATGCTTTAAGCTAGATGCTAACGACAGCTTGCTAGCATGCTCACAATGATAATGCTGACATGGTGATGCTTGCTGATGCTAACAAATAATAAGACTTAAATGAAAAGTTGGGGGATCATCAAACAGTTAATCCCAAGGGGAAAACAAAAACGTGGGTTAAATAAATCAAATAATTCTAAAGCAAAGAATTCGACCTGCTGGTGTCATGAGACACAAAGTCAGGCGTCATTAGGATGCATCTACTGGGAACTAAGAATGTTTGCACTAAATATGGTGACTTCATTTGCACAAGCAATGCATATTCATGACATTGTGCATATTCAAATAGCTGTGAACTTTGGTGTTATTAGTGTTTTTATGTAATGTCGTGGTCAGACTACACAATATCAGCCCGATAATAACCCAACTGAGAAGACGTAGGGCACTTTGTGGGCTCAGAAACGATCAATGAGCATTGACCGCAACAACTGATCGTTTCATCTGGTGTAGTGTGTCATAATGGACAACAACTGACGCTGCATCTAGGACACCTCACAGCCTCCTGACAGAAAGACTAGCGTGTTTGATTTTTGTTTACCTCCCACCACGGCTTGTCAGTAGTAGGAGTAGTCAACGGCGAGCGCTTCCTTTCTGGTGAAGTCACACAGGTCGTGACCTGGAATCTGATTGATCGGGGAGCAACATGTCTGTCATGTCTCACAGACACAACACAGCGAGAATTTATGACTCTTTAATCGCTTAATCTGACACAGTGACAATTTTAATGGACAAAAATATCTTGTAGTCTGACCGCGGAATAAGAATTTTCACCCTTTCACAGTGTTTTTGTTTTGAATTGTTAAATTTTGGGCACCTTTAAGCTAAAATTAGCATCCAAACTCGAGGGGTGACTGATAATTTATGAGCTAAAGTAGAAGGAGTTTGTGTGAGAAAATGTAGCACTTTTTTTTTTTTTTGTCTTGGTACATATGGATCCCTTGTAAAAGTCTGAGTGGTGAGCAGAGATGGTGATGGTGGAGTTCAAGTCTTTTTTCCTGGATGACTGCATGAAGGCTGCAGGTCCTACAGACTTTACTGACTTATAATTTTTAATTACCCGCATCAGGAATACCACAAAAAGTAACACCACCCACTCTAACCACAGTCTGTTTACACTGCTGCCATCTGGAAGAAGATACAGAAGCATCCACTGCCTTACCACCAGACTACAGAGAAGTTTCTTCCCCTTGGCTGAATTTTGTTTTTGCACTGCTAAAATGACAGTTTTTTATCAATTCTAGATTTTTAATCTCAGAGCTTCCAGTGGGTCGGTACATACACCGTAGGCCTACCCACACTTCTAGATGCCATACTGGGATCTCTCACAAGCACCCAGTGGCCTTTCCTTTCCTCTCCATACTAGTGTCTCTTGACGATTCACAATGACAAACTACATTAGGGTGCACTAATAAATGATTATTGGACATTTTTTAATTAATCCAGAATCGTCCACATCTGAATTGCGATGCATCTCAGAATCAATTTTTTTCCCCACCACCAGGGAGTACCGGTAACTTTATACAGAATCAGTCAGAGCTGAACTGCATGTGCATGAAATGAGAGCCGTATAACTCATCGTCTTCTCGAGCAGGCACTTATTGTTCACACCTCATGTCTCAGCTGACATGAACTATGGATGCATCAACTAGTGTTAGCTAAAAACTTAGCTCAGGGCTGTCCAGTGAATGTCTTATACACGGCAACAGTCTCTTGGCAAATTAGCTGAACACAATTGTTTCAGTTTTAGCGAAAACATTGTAATTTCCATCTCTCCTGGAAGCGGCGGGCCCCAACATCAACCTTCCTCTTTTTATCTACAGTCGCTGTGGCAGAAATTAGCTGGTAGGGGTCATAGCATGAAGTTACAGAGTGGTGCTGCCACCATTAAGTGAACAGAGAAATTGCATTTTGAACCTGCATTACTTTAAAATTTGGTTTGACAGTGCTAGTGGGCCGTAAAGAATACATATTAAGATAGAAGCTGTGGGCCGTATAAAATCTGACCTCGTACCATGATTGGCCCCCTGGGACATGTCTGCCTTAGCTTCACTCTCTTGCCTAAATTATAGTCAAATTGGCCTCAAAAAACCAAGCTGCCAACGGCCAACATGCCAAATTCATGGCTTCAAATTTGTAGTCCAGAGGCCAATGGATGGCATCACCGTGGCCACGTCCACCTCCTTTATACAGTCTATTGTATCAATTACATTATGCTGACAATGTTACCACACTAAACATATGGATTAATGCTGTGTGAATGGGTTATAATGCAGAAGCTTTCTTGTTTTCTGTCACTATGTAATTGTAATTGTTACTGCTGTCAATACAAGTTAACTGGAACTGCCATCCTCTACAAAGCAGGAAGCTACACATTTATCAGAGCCGCCTCTCAAGGCTGAGCATGCCATACTCTTCATTGTAGGATTTATTTAAGTTTTGAAGGTCACTTGTTTGATAAACCAGGCCGACTGGGAAAATGAGGGTGTAGAAAGTGACGAACAATGTGTCGTCCACGTCAAAGACTGAGGGCTGCTTGCCTAACTGGCAACGGAGGAGTTTCATGAATGTGCTGACATGTGCTTTCAGGCATGTGTTTAACTGAGTGAATGAGAAACAGAGCATCTTATGAAAAAAAGGTCATGTCTGTTCAGCACACTGACGCTGGGTGAGGAAGAAGAGGAAGAAAAAGGCCACATATGCTGTAAAGCTTAAATGGCGGGTGATGGAAATCATCCTCCCTTACACCAGCTCGATTACATACATTTGCCAACCAAAGGAATTCCTATAACCATCATCATCATGCCCTTTCACAGATTTTTTCTCACAGAAACAGTCACCATCAAGGATAATTGAGACATAAAGTGCTTCATGTTTACTTGAAGCTTAGATTAATGTCTCTGAATGCCATTAGTGGTTTTGATTGCCGCCTGGAAGACCGTCAAGGAGGGCGCTGGAAGAATCGAGGAGGGCAGGAACACAAAGTCGAGTTTATGGGAAAAGAGAGAAAGCGAACAAACAAACAGAAAGCATGATGCAGTTAGCTGAGATATCACCGAATGACTCCACAGTTCGACGGGGTCAGTAAACACGCTGTGCTTGAGGGGATGGCACGCTAAAAGTGGGACCAGCATGAAGAAATCCCTTATTTTCCAGCAGAAATCCGGCTGAGGATTTGCGGGGGTTTCCATCTGGAGTGGGGCAACAATCAGAGCAATCAGACGACAGGAGAGTGATGTCCGTGCATGCATGCGTGTCTGTGCGTGTGTGTGTGTTTGTGTGTGTGTGCTGAAAGCTCAGGTTGGAGGGTTGAGTGGTTTGATGGGAAACAGAGAGAGTTCATGTTTGATGGGAAGGAAGGCCATCACAAGGTCTGTGGCGCTCTCCATCGGCGGCAGCGAGCTCTTCACAGGAGGAGAAAACAGCAATCGTGCTCACAACAGCGAGCTGAAAGGTTCAGCCAACAGGACACTCGTGCCCACGCGAGATATGGAGAGGGCCTTGGACTGAATTCAGTTCAACAGACATTTGGCAGCTTTGCAACTCTTTCAGGAGCATTTTAGTATATTACCACATAAAATACAAGAAAATTTGATAGTACATGACCTTAAAATAAAAATCAATACTCTCAGTAAGAAAACTATCTTAGAATTGTGTTTATAGCCTGCCAGCACTTTATATTTCGAGGAAAAAAATCTAATTTACTGTAAAAACATAACTGCTCTGTGCTGTCAGTTCAATTTTTTAATACTTTAATCACTATGTCACACTATCAGAAGCTTATTTGTGTGTGTGTGTGTTTTTTTAAACCATTTGTCTTGTAAAGAAATAATTTTCAAATCTGTCATCATCACAGCAGGGTCTTTTTTTTTTACTGAAAAATTTTCTTACAGCAAGAACAATCTGGATAGTTTGGGATAAAATACACAAAAGCAGTTCTGAATTTTTATTCATAACTGAGATGCTTTTAAGAAAAACAAACTTAATTGGGCTCATGAGTCATGACAGGTGGTTGACTGTAACTGAATGAGAAAACAGACTTAATAAAAAAAAAATAGTCTGAAGTGTTGAATATGCATTTTGTTTTCAACACAGTAGCTCAAGAAGGGCAGGAGGGAATGCAAATGATCAATTACTTCGCTATAGCAGTGGGATGCTCACAATGATCATATGGTGAGTTGGATTCCACCAATCCAAACACCTGCAGCTCACGCAGCTTAATTGACTTTTAATTTTAGACAAAGATGAGCAATAAAAAAGCAAAATGACTGATGAAAAAGAAATGTCCTTGCAGCACGTTATCAGTGAATAACTGAAGGAATTAAAGAATGAATGAATAAGAAGATTAACAACTTAACAGTCAGATGAAGTAAGAAAAAGTCAGTGTATTTACATGCACAGTTAAAGCTGCGGTCGGCAACATCTGGGAATCAAGCTAGCTGTAGCATGAGACTCGGGCTCACGTTTGATTCCGTTTGTTGTCTCTCTCTCTTTTAAGTCCAGTTTGCTCTAAAGA
>JAPQLA010000007.1:3940369-3953479 GCA_029822935.1 Naso vlamingii | reverse complement strand
TTGTTTACGTGGGTAAACAGACTCTTTAAGGCTCAGTTGAGAAAAAAATGTATTTCCTTTTTGGTTATTTTATAAATAGGTAGGTAATTACTTCATAAGGTTTTATGGTAAATTGTTTTTGCTTTGTTGGTTATGTGTATGTTACCTGCTAACCCTGCTTACAAGCTCTACATACAGTATTAATTTTATTCAGACAAGTTTTAGAGACATTGTGGTTTTGCTCATAAAAAATTATCAGTGGAAAGACTGAAAAATGTGGTTTTTAGTGTGCTTTTCTTTTTTGCACTGCAGTTTTAACAACCTGCTCAACCACTTCAAAAATAACTTGTAATGCAGATTTTCATTCAGCGTATTTCATAAAGGCTTAACTGTACCTGCTGTCTACATGGTCATACATTTAGAAATACAGACTTTTGTGTAGTTTTAAGTACATCGCAATGTGGTATTAAAATGTTTGTGAATGTGCATCATGTATGTGGCTAAAATGAGATATAACTTTGCTATTGTTGAAATGTTTTGATGAAATATACCCATCCAAATTATTCAGTTTCCTTTTCACTTGTTATCCACAGGGCAGCTTACACTTGTCAAGTTTTGGCTGTGGAACAAGTCAACGTAGGTAAGTTGCTATGCTACCAAATTACTAGCACAGGTATTTATATTACATCCACACCTGATGGCAGCCCACCACCGAGCCAGGTTCTGCTGAGGTTTCTGCCTGTTATAGGAAAGTTTCTCCTCACACTGTGCTTGCTCATGGGGGAATCGTTGGCCGAATCTGCATGAAAACTGACATTATGCAATTTATTTTGTCATTTTGCACTTTATAAAATAAATTTGACTTGACAGTTTACTCTACTGCTGAATCTTTGGTGGTATGTTTGCCACTGGGTTTTTTAGAATATCAGAATTACAATGCAAACCTTTTCATTGTTAAATTGTATTTTTAGAGGGAAGCTGTCCAGATTATGCTGTTTTTAAACTCCATTCGCCAGCTGTTAAAACGGGATAAAACTGCTATCAGCTGAGTTCTGGGAGTTCTTGGCTGTTAATTAGGTCTGGTTCAAGCTCAGACCCCTCAAGCAGACACACTTTTTACAGCACTAAGGAACAGAAAACAGAGATTATATAAAGCCTATCATAAAGCTTCTATTTGTATATATGGGTGGGAGTCAAACCACTGATGATTGCAGTCATACTGCACACTGCATCCGTCCTCCTTCTCACCATTACTTTAAAAAAAGAAAAGAAGTCCTGAAGTGAAGTAAGAAATCTTTGTTTAAATGGACTCAGACTGTCTCATCAGCGCAGCCCTGCGACAGTTGCGTCCAAATTAGCCTTTTCTCATCTAAAAATAGCAACAATCAGAGGTCCCATCCATGTGAGATGAAACTGATTCATGCATTCGTCTCCAGCAGGGTGCAATGCGCTCTTGTTCTTTATCTTCTCCAAAAGACAACTGCAGCACATTTTGACTGCTGGTGTTACAATAACGAGAACAGCTGAGCACATCACACCAGCTCCGAGTCAGCGACACAACAGATATTTCAAAGTGCTTTAGCTGGTTTAAAAATCACATAACAGCCGAAGGCCCAAATTTCTGATATGTTTGAGAAATTTAAAACCAGTTGGTCCCTCAGATCTCAAGGAAACAGGTTTGGTGCCTCCAGTCACAAGCAAACAAGGCAGACATGCGTTCAGCGACGATGCTGTACACACTCAGAACCACCTGATGATGCGCTCTCACTCGCGCCACTTTCAAGTTCAAATATGAAATGATGTTATTTTCCCACAAGTTTAATTCATTTTCTTCACTGCACTTTTACTACATTCAGTTCTAAAGTGATTCTTCTTTAACATGTCTTTTATAGTAAAGCACTTTTGCATTGCATTCAAAACTGCAATTGATAAGTTCAGTATGAAAGCTAATTCTTGACCTCACACATGAAAAAGTCTCACTTGAAGGTCGACTGCATGCCCAGGAATAAAAGAGGCGCTACATCGTTCATCCCATGAAGCATTCAGCTGCTGAACGAGCTCTGATCCACAGTTTGAAACTGGCACTTTGAACTTGATGTCTGCACTGATGATGAACTTGCACTTTGTTGATCTCCCCAAGATTTATTGAGATGCTTTCATGATGTCTAAGGTTGTTTTTAAGACGCTTAAGTGTGTTTTGTTTTTTTGACTTGTTTAAAGCTCAGTTGTGCAAAGCAAACCCCGCTCAGGGCAATAAAAGTTCATTCATTCATCCACATCTGCCTCTCTTCCTCTGCAGTAGATAGTTTAGTTTTAATTTTTTGACTTATGTATCGAACTTCACTCATGAGACGGTTGCATGTGGATGAGAACAAAACATATTTTAAGATAAAAAATGATTGATGTGGTGTTTTATTCACTCAATCAAACAGCTAAGTACTTAAATGTCATGCAAATTATTCTAAGAGTGCAAACTGCATTTGATCTCAAAACAAATTCAACTAGAAGAGACTTCATCACACGAATATGACATGCCACGATATATTAATATAAGGTTATGATGCACACTCAGTCTCCATGAGGCGTCAACAGAGGATGGAGCAGATCCTGGCAGAGCCCTCTGAGTCCTGGGTGGAAGGTGGAGTTGGGGGGTGTGAGGTGGAGTGTTTCTGTGAGAAGATCAAGAAGAACGATGAGGAAAAGCACCGATAACAAAAGGACAGAACGCAGTGAAGTAAAACATACTGTGATCACTGAACCTTACAACCTTAATTGAATCATGGTCACAGGGGACACATCTTGATAAAAAATAAATAAATACAAAAAATAGATAAAGTAATGATAAATTATAAGGCATCCCTGCATTAATAAAGGAAAAATAAAAACAAATACTGACTGAGTAAGTGTACTCTGTTCTATAAAGTCCTAGCATTAATAGTGAGGATTACTTTAGTTTATTCACAGCACACACTTTAATTCATGATTATGAGGAGTATGTGATTACCTGAAATTCACCACAATTAAATTATTCTGACTGTTTTTTATCATGAGTAAGGATAAAAACAATAACTGTCTCATCCCTAGACAGCTGTGTTAAACCACACACAGTCTATTCGTTTTAATTTTATACATACTCTAAAATTATCGATTTAATAGTGTGAGTGGTTTCTGAATTTTGGGAGGAACCAGGAGTGACTACTCAAAATGAAAGAGACATGCGATGCTCATGAAGCCAGAAGGGACTGAAATCCATATTTCTCACTGTAAGAAATCCACCAGTGCCTGGAGGCAGATTAACAAGCCTCTTTTTCAGCCTGCAGTGGTTTCCTTTTCATTTCTCTGCCATATCAGTGCTTCACATCTCCCCTCCATGTGTCCTCACCTCTCTTTGAGTTGAAGAGAATACCCCCACCCCCACCCCCCACCCTCCGCTCCTCTGCTCTCCCTAATAAGCCAGAGTGAGATTCCTTGGCAGACAGCTGTTCCAGATGGCATTATCACTCCACGGTTTCACAGTCGGCTGGCTCAGGATCCACCACCGGCGGAGGTGGCTGTCCCTTCGCCATGCCCACCCGTCAACATCAACACCAACATATGGCAGCGTTATGTAATACTGTATCTGTAGAGTGATATGTTATGGTTATTACCCAACAAGTTTTCCGGCTTTCTTTTCATTTTTGCAGCAGGTGAACATGACAAGAGCTGAGATCAGGGCTACTTTTATTCATACAGTTTTTTGTTTGTAGATAGAGAAAAATGCTGCAGATTGAAGTTACCATTTGAGCTGAAAGTGAGAACTGCACACGTGCTTGAACTTCAGTTCTAAACCTCTGTGCTAAACATCAAAGCCTCATTCAAAGTACATTTAGAAATGTGTCAATGTGTTTCTTAGTCAACCTTTTTCGTTTAGACTTTGCGTGAAGTTGTGTTACTACTTTACTTTTTGCATCTCCTATTGCACAAGTAGCTAAGAAAGAGGAAAACAATGTAAATGTACTTCAAGTGCCTATAATCAATATTTTAATGACAAATAGTGCAAATGATGACGTGTAATGTTAAAAGGGTCAGTCGCGTTGATGAACCCACAAAGAATTATCACCTATCTGCAGTTTCCTCAGCGCTGCAGTTTTGTAGCTTATTTCAGCTTCTTGTTTTTGTTTTTTGTCTCAAATCTGTCTGTTTTGGTTGTGAGTGTTATCATGTCATCTTTGACTGTTCACCACCTAACCGGCACTTCACGACAAAGTTGACAACTAGTGACGAACATAAACACCACAGTATCAAAATCTTTACAGCAGAAGCAGAGACATCGGCGGAACAAGACAAATGTGTTATGCAAGTTGGGCTCAGTGTCATTACAAACTGTTGATGGGAGCTTCAGCTCACTTCTGTCTAACTCCACACGCCTTCGAATCTTCCACCCGACAGACATCGGACAGCTTCCTCTGGAGCCACAGAGGAGTTTTAAAAACTTTGTTCAAGTAAGCAGAGCTATAGACAGACCTTTGGTGTGTAAAACTAGTATAGTTCCCCTTTAAGAGCCCGACAGTTTCTCTGGAATAGGTAGAGACCAAAATGGGGCAAAAAGGAGGGCGACTGCTGTACTTGCATTCAACAGGCAAAAAACAAAGCTGGCTCACAGTTAGGGCTGAGCGATTAGGCCTAAAAATAAAATCCCAGATTTTTTCATACCACATCTGATTTTTGATTTCAATGGTTTTGTTTTTCAAACTACAAAAGACAAAGGAATTATTTCAAATATATTGTATTTTACTTCAAACAAACATAAATGTCCATATCGGGAATAAAGTGTAAACCTAGATTTAGCCAAACTAAACCTTTTTTGAATAAAGGTTTGATCAAACACAGATGAATCCCCCGATTTGGGATTAATAAAGTGCCAGCCTAACTTTAACCAAACTTCGCTTATAAAAAATAAAGGCCCAGAGCTGAGAGAGAGCTGTCGGTTACCGTATTTACCCTAGTTAAAGGGAAAATCAGATTTCAAGATTTTCATTTTTTAATATTATCCAAACAAATTAGTTTGACTTTTGATTTAAAATTATTTTTTTGCCCACCTCTACTCACAATGAATGCTGTACTTGCTTGATGTGCAAATATAAGTTACATAAACGTTTTATGTGTTGTATCGATAGCTTGTGTCTGTTGCTTTTTAGTGTTTTTGTGAAGTTTTTTTCCTTCATCAGTTTAATCTTTTTAAAAGTTTATCTTGATTGCTTTCTCAATGAACATGGGCTGTGTTAGAAACTGAAGATTTTGTAAGCGTGTGAAATAAACTGAGACTTTGCATGTGATACTGTTGAACTAGATTTGATTCTCTACTCGAGTATCCAAACACGAATTTCACAAGATCTCTTTTGCACATATTTAATCTAATACAACTGATCAGGAGAGATTCAGTCTGGTGCAAAATGAAACCGAAACAGATTAAATGTTATTTTTCTACGTGTGTGTGACAGAAACAGGGCGGCGGAGCGCGTGTTTGATGTGATGTGGTCGTTATGGTGTGCCAGGCTGTGAGAGGCCCTTCATGAAAGCCTTCAGTCCCTTTCTTTGAACCAACAACTCTTTGTTGAATCTGACCCCTCCATCTTACCCGACACATGCTCACGCGGCAACCTTCCCACCCGCCCATCAACGCAGCACAAACGCTCACACTCACAATCCATACACACACATGCCGACATTCGCAACCTGACACACACACACATTCACACTCACTCGAGTGCTCAGATATGCCTTGGTGTGTATGCACTGATAAGCAGATGCATGTACATACAGAACACACACAGCAGCACATCCGAACATACATCTGTAAGCCACACACACACACACACACACACACACACACACACACACACACACACAGACGTCACACTCCTGAGTTGGGGCTTACTCTATTGGCTGGTCTTAACTGCTTTGTAGTATTTTTAGGCCTGTTATTCTGGGGCCTGTCCTGGCAGGCCACTGGAGGGGTATATAAGCCACCCCCTGCAACTGGGGACCCATGAGAACACAGAGTGGAAACATCTCTGCCCGACACTCAAGCAAACATCCAGCAGGCATTTTAAATCCACTCAGGGTGAGTAAAAGCCTCCGTGACTTTCAGGGATGTGGCAACAGTTACGTAAACTAGACTGGCTTCATGCACCTTTACCTTCTAACTGTGACGTAAATCGGACATTTTAAGAGTTGTCATGAAGATTACAGGAAGTATCAGTGATGCTAAAATTCAGTCTGATTTGTTTGGGGACGTATGTACTATTCTGAAAAAAGATTACAATGAAATCATTGGGTTTGGATTCACTCCAACATGAGGGCTGGTACCTTACGTTATCTTTGGGGACCGTCACTGTAGTCGCACTCTAGGAAGGTCAGAGGTTAGGGTCAGCCAAACACAGCTGGTAGGACTTAGTGGCCTGCTGAAGGACGCTTGAACGGGGTGGATACTTGCCAGCACAGGACTTTAGCTCAGGTCGCCTGGTTAATGGAGGGTCAGTGTCTCCACTGTGCCAACCTGCTGCTCCTTTTAAAATAAAAGCATCACTTTTCAACAGATTACTAAATTTCAGTGTGAACATGCTCAATAATGTGTTCACACATGTTGAACATGTTCATCAGTGTGCAGGGTCATCATATGAAGAAAGTTATAAGGTCATACTAATCTGGTGATGGCTTTAATGTTGCGTGCGCTGTTACCTGTGACAGTGACTAATGATTTGAACCTTTGCGTTAATTTCTGGTCATGAATAGACATGATATAATTACCCATTCATCACTGTCTTACCCAGAATGTACTGTATGGAATATACCCCTTTTTTAATCAGCGCAGCAAGTGCAGTTGTGCTTTTATGAAGAGTTCCCACAGCAGCTGTGCGTCTCATTTTAAGCATTTGAACAAGATTCTGAAGCCCGACCTGCTCACAGGATTAAAAACAGCTAAAAATAGCTCCAAGAAATGACTAGTCTTTTGAACAGTATCTGTTGTCTTTCTGGTTAGGACGCCATGCTTCCAGAATAATGTCAGCTAAAGTTGCATCTCAGAAGTTCTCCTTCCCCTTCTCCTGTGCTGCACGCCTTTCCCAGCAAGATGAGGTGACCCAGAAGGGATGTATACAGGTGAAGGCCCTTGCACTTAATGACCTTCAGGAGAATCCCATCTTAAGCAAATCAAGCCCTGTTGCAGTTTTAGGAGCTCTGGTATATGATGAGAACCAGGTACAAAAGAGTCCAAAGCCACCTCCTGAGGGAGACATGGCACCTGCCCAGGTCCTGGTCTGTTCTGAAGCTTCTGAGAGTGCTGTGCTCTCCAGGCACAGCGTGTTTGAGAAACTGACTGTTGAAAGTGAAGATCAGCGTCCTGCAGCAAAGCGACAGCTGTCGTCTGAGAGTGCAGCCAGGACCATCACTGTGGTGAAGAAGAGCGCAGTGAGGAAAGAGGCTGAGGAACAGAGGCTTCTAAAACCAAAAGCACACCTGGGACAAAGGGTGTCGCCATGCGCTGTGGCAACAGGAAAGAGGAGGCGTCGAAAGGACCTCTTCACCAATTCTGAGGTCTTCCACAGGGTTGATTCACATGTCATCAGGAAAGGAGCAGAGGTGAGAACACTTACACACCACATCCAAATATAAGACCTAATGGTCATTCACCTCATTTGGTAAAAACGGAATCTTTAATGTCAACAGTCCATGCTTCACCTGAACGAGCACAGGATAATCGGGACCAGGGCTAACTGAGCACAACAAAAATAATGCCACAGCAGAGATGGCTCTTTGTGTTCCTCAGCTAGGGAGGAAAAGCACAGAAGAATGATAACATCCCATCATCTAACTGCAGTACAACCATAATGAATACTACAGCTCTCAGGCAGCACTCACATCCTTGAACATGGATGCTAACCTGGTTTGTTCAGTGTACTAAATGACAGTGAAAGATGCTGGCAAACAGAATGATGTTGTAAGATGGATGAGAAAACTGGCAATAGCATTTATGAAAGTTTTTGTTGCTGACTGGATGTAAAAACATACAAAAACTATTTTGTCAAACATGGAAAATCCTTTGTGTGTGTGTGTGTTGCAGCTGAAGGAGAAGTGTGTTTATGATGTAAAGATGATAGTACAGAGCATCACACAAGGAGCCAGGAATGATCTGGAGAAGCTTCGTGCCATCTGGGTCTGGCTATGCTACAACATTGGTGGGTATCTATAAGATGCATGCTTGCATACAAATCCTTGTGTTACGTATTATATCCATTAGGGATTTTAGGTTGGTAATCTATCTCTGTTTACAAGAGTAAAACACATGCCTTTACAGAGTATGATGTGAGTGGGTACCTTGGCCACTCAGAGAAGCTGAGCTCCCCAGAGGAGGTGATTGCGGCCGGACGGGGTGTGTGCTGCGGCTACTCCAACCTCTGCACAGAGATGTGCAGGTAACCATGACAAAATTTTCCTTGATTTCTTACTATGACAAGAGCCAAATATGAGGTGCAGCTAACATTTCTAAGACTGTTTCTCTAGTGCATGAACTGTGTTAAGTTTACAGACACTGGTTATAAAACAAAAGACAGGGAGTTTGTTCTGTTTGGTTTTTGTGTGACAGAGAGGTGGGCATCGAGTGCCAAGAAGTGCCAGGCCACAGTAAGGGCATTGGGTATCGTCATGATCAGAGCCTCAAGAATGTGAAATCTGATCACCTGTGGAACGCTGTGCTTCTGGGAGGACAGTGGTTCCTATTGGACGCCTGTTGGGGAGCAGGACGGGTGGATATGGAACATGAAAGCTTCGTCAGAAGGTTTGAAACGGGAAGAGGGAGTGAAGAATGATTGTGGTGGAGCTGTGGCCAAGCTTGAGTTTTCTTTTTTAAATATTTATACATCACAAACCAGCAGTGAGTTGAGTCTCAAACCAGTATGCTGTCTCCATCTGTTGCCTCCAAGGTTCGATGATTTCTATTTCCTAACGGACCCAGAGGAGTTCATAGATTCGCACTTCCCTGATGAGGAGACATGGCAGCTGCTGGACATGCCCATCAGCCTGGAGGAGTTCGAAAGGAGAGTCTTCAAGACCTCAGCCTTCTTCACCATGGGTCTCAGGCTGATTCAGCCTCACTACGCTCACATTGTCACAGGTTTGTCCTTCTATTTCTATTTCTCAACAAGGTTCTAATGCACATAAATTAACAAATACAGTATAAATTTGCCAACCATCTTTATCTATTAATCTTAGTTATTAAAATTCTTAAAAAAAATCCTCCTCTGAATTCCTCAGATGATGGCGAGGCAAACGTGTCAATTGGCTTCTCGAGGCCGACAACATTTACTTATGAGATCACACAGCACCAGGACCTTCTCCACTGTGGAGCTGCAGAGCAGAAGGAGTCCAGTAACTCCTCCTATGGCCTCCTCACAGTCTCCCATCGGAGCATGAAGCTACAGCTCTTGCCACCTGCCACAGGCGTGTATGATGTGAAGGTGTTTGCCAGACCTGAATCAGCCACCACGCCTCTGATTTGGGTCTGCTCCTTCACAGTTGAGTGTCCGACCCCCAGGGCCATGGAGGAGATCCCAGAGAACCCCTTTGTGTCTTGGGGCCTTCAGCCTGTTGCAGGATCTCTGGGTGTCACAAGCAGCAGTCAGGGCAGCGAGGTTGCAGAGGTAGAAGGTGTCTTTGAATTGGTATTAAAGACGTCCAGGCCTCTGATGGTGCTGTGTGAACTAGTCCACCCAGAGCTGGAAGCTGCTGTAGCCAAGAGGTGCCTGGCCACTCAGATTCAACCCAATGTCCTGACCTGCCATGTCCTGTGCCCCTTGCGTGGCTTTTATCGGCTGTCAGTGTTTGTGCGGGACTATGAGAAAACAGATGTTAAATTCCTGAATGCTGCAAACTATTTGTTGCACTGCAAAGGGAAGGTGGTCAGTTCAGAGGAGCTCTTCCCTCCTAACCTGGGCTCGGCGTGTGGTCCAGGGACCCGCACATCAGAAGCGGGGCTGTCTAAATTCAGCCACACAACAGCGCTGCTGAGTACCCAGCAAGGCAAGTGTAACATTACCTTCCACAACCAACAGGACCTAGAGCTACACACTGTCCTCAGCAGGGAAGAGAACAAAATGGCCACCATCCCGCTGTCACGCCACCTCTTCTGCACATACACAGACAGCAAGGTAACGGTGAGCGTCAGCCTGCCTGATGCTGGGGTGTACCGACTGGGCCTGTATGCGAGGCTCACCCCAGGTGGAGATTTCAACCCCATGTGTGACTTTGTTCTGAGGAACAGCTGTGATCAGTCGGGGCCAATATTCCCCTGTGTTTACTCAGCCTGGAGGAGAGGCTGCGTGCTCTTTGAGCCTCGTGTGGGCCTGCTGGAACCCCGCTTGTGGGTCCGCTTCAGGGTGAGGGTCCCTGGGGCCCAGAGGGTGAGCGTAGTGGGAGAGACGCGAACTGATCTGAAACTGAACAAGAGCCGAGTCTGGGAGGGCGAGGCTTTCAGCGGAAATGGGCTCCAACAACTGAAACTGGCGGCTGCCTCAGGAGAGTCCAGTGACATGGCTGTTTTGATGACCTTTGACGTTAAGCAGTTGGAAGAAGAAGGGTGAAATCAAAACCCTGGCAGAGAACAGATGGATAGTTTCCTGAATATAGCTGTTAAACTGCCTGATGAAGTTGATATGAACTGACGCGTATCAGATTGGGGCTGAAAATATTTGAAAACAATTCAAACTGTGAGCCATAATCCTTCAGGTTTAACTGCATCAGCTTTACACAGATGGAGGCAGGTTATTGCCAGTAACAATGAGATGTATAAAATGTAATTTAAAATATGATCCTGTGAATGTGTGCACTGCAAGTGCAATACTGAACTTACCTAGCTTCGCCCCCCCAAACCTCTGCTTTGATCCAACTAGCAAAAAAAAAAAAAAAAAAAAAATTGACATTGGTGCTCAGCTATGGTGCTCAGCTGTGATATCATACCGATGGAGAATGATTTGTGCATTACTACAAAGTTCTAGGAAGTAAATCTGCATTATGAAATGATGGTTGTCACAGGGCATGAAATAAAAATAAACTGTAAAAACATCTAAATCTGGAGGACTCTTTTTTTCAAACTGAAACTGTAGTTTTAGTTTCTACATTACAGTCGTAATAAAGCCCTATCTTTGATCTGGAACATCTTTTTCGTTCCAAGAATAACTTGGAATGTGACTAAATTTTTTTGTAATCCTGGCAGCTTAAATTTTAAGGCAATAATTTAAGTTACATTTGCAAAACAAACTTTCCACTGGGTCCCAACTCCATATTACATAATCACACAGTTTTCACATTATGCTGTTTGTGCACTTAGTAATCATAAGTTCAGCGCATTTTTTTGTTTTGTACGCATATGAAGTGATAGACAACACCAACGGATGTCAACATTTCTGCTTTTATTTTATATTTAGATAATGACAGCCGAAGAGAAACAGGAAAAGTGGGGGAAACAGAGGTGATAACGTGCAGCGATGCACCCTGCCTAGATACAAACTCAGGCTGCTGATGGAACACCATCCACCAGGTGAGCTCCCAGGGGCTTCCCAACACCGCTGAATGCCAAATTATTTGTTAAATTGGAACTTCGCTGTAAATTAAACAACAAAGAGAGAGAAAATGCTTCCACAGATTTTTTTTGACCTCTCCCACCACCAGCTATAGTTACAAAAAATTTTAATATTTTTTTGGCATTCCTCCCTGATTGTTAAAGTGTCAGCTGGCAGGAGACAGGAAAAGCACAGAGAGGCGATGACATGCAGGCTTCTTCCATTTCCTCTACACATTGCAATGTGGGACAACAGTATTCATTAGTTTCAGCTTTTAAGATATGCAATGTCCAAATATACACCAGTTTAAAAAAGGAGTATAAAGAGATAATTTTCACACGATACAAGGATGACGAGGGGTTTTAACAATCACCAGGTGTTTTTGTTTATTATTTATTAATTTGGTTACAGAAAATTAATTTGTAATTACCAGTTTCTCTTCCTCTTTTCTTTCTTTTTTTTTGTATACGTATGCATACAGGTATATGTATATAAGAATAGGTAGAATTATAATAGTGAATATTATTTATTGTATCTTATATGTATAATCAGATAGTGTATATTATATACATATTGCATATTATATAGGAAGCCGATTATTATCAATTAATGACTTATGGGAAAGGGGTGGGATTAAATAAGTTTTGTTTTACTTCTTCTCACTCCTTTTGGAATATATATAAACTTAGTCAAGCATTGTTGAATATTTCTTTTGTTTATGCTTTTGTTTTTTCTGTAAGTGTGTACATATGTATTTTTTAAAATCTGTTAATGCTTTTTATTTAAATTTTGTTGTTTTTTTTTTCTTGTTCTTTACAAATTCAAAATGAATATCTCGATCAATCAATCAATCAATCAAATACGCTCCCTACTCAAACCCTGTTTTAAGAGCAATAAAATGTTAGGAACATAAATTGCAGCCTCCGAAACAACAAGTGTTGAATCAACACCTATGTAAAACAATTCCACTGAAAACTTCAATTAGAATTTCTTTTTTCTATGGGTTCATAACTTGGCTGTCTGTCATGGTTAACAACAAAAATTCAACACCACCTTATTAGCTTCAGGTTAAAAAACCCCCCCCAAAACTCCCCAACAATCCCACTCACTAAAGGCGAACAAATCCAACACTGTACAGTGCACTATTGTTGCAGTGACCCGGGCTCACTCAGCAGGCTTTGGCAGACGCCGGTGAGAGTGATGAGTGTTTACATGTGGCTGTCATAATAGGCCACAAATAGCCTCAGCTCACTGCCTCGGTAAAATTACAATAGTGGGTAGGAAAAACAGTTAGTTCATGGTGGAAGCGATAAAGTGAGAGTGTGTTTTGCGTGTGCTGAGTGTATCTGGGCAGGGGGTCTTGCCTTGAGTCGCTGGGGAGAAACTGGCGGCACAGTGGTGGCGGGAGAGAGGGGAGGAAACGCTGATGTCAGAGGTGAGCCATGTGGAGAACTGTATCTGCCTGGCAACAATACAAGGACACACACACAATCACACTGACTTTTTTCCTTTCCACCCAGAAACACACACACACACA
>JAPQLA010000007.1:3924525-3937865 GCA_029822935.1 Naso vlamingii | reverse complement strand
GTGTGTGTGTGTGTGTGTGTTTATTAGTTAGTGTTAATATGATTTAAACATCACAAACATCTTACATAACCCTCAGCTCTTTAAGGACAACCTTTTTTGGTCTCTTGGCCAATCAGGGTTTCAGATTCTCTGCTTTTTGACATGTGTGGCAGGTTTCAAAGTTGTGGCACTTTCAGTCCCCCATACATCAGCCTCAGACTATTTCACTGTCAATCCAGGTAACTCTCTGCAGGATTACATAACTACAGAATGACAGTAACTGTTACTCAAAAAAGACGGCTCTGTGAGTGCACTGCTGAAACACTAAGCAGACCATCCAGCTTAAACAAGAGTTATCATTTTGTGAACAAAGGATTTATATTACATATCATCCTGCTCCACTAATCTGTTTGCATTTTATTTTAACAGTTATTCCTAAGAGGAGGTAATGGCATCCCATTTTGCCACAAAACCTTTCCCTTGTTGTTACCACTCATGAGAACCACAAGCACTCAAAGCCAAAATCCAGCAGACCAGAGAACACAAGCTGTGAGAGTCTGAGAATTTAGGAGCTCATATGTTTGCTCAGCTTCATCCTTAAAGAGTTATTTGAGGCTACAGTAAGAAAAATATAAAAAACACAAGGTACAATTGCACTTCTTCAAAAGAGTAAAAAACTAGGAGAGTAAGAGAGGAGTTCATTAGGTGAGTAAGGTGGGGTGGGTGCCTCCTCTCCACGTGAACTCCTCTTTTGCTGGCTCTAACATGCCAGGGTAACACACGTTGCCCCTGAATTCCACCGGATGTGTATGCGGTGCGTCTCAGCGGAGCTCATACGTTCCAATTCTAGTGTGAGCTTCCACTGACTGCGGCTGCGCTGCGTTTTCACTTTGTCGCAGCTCCGGTGATCTGGAGCACTCTATTTTTGCGTGATGATGGAGCACAACGCTGCACTTCATCATAGAACAGATCGAGAGAGACAGGAAGTTAATGACACAGATACAACTGTATAATTTCAGAATAAAACACTCTGTGTTGATGCCCGATCATATTTTGTTAAACTTTATAAATAAAGCATCATTATGTGCGAAGCCAGGCCTGACGTCACCAGATCAGACGGTTACAGAGGCCGCGACCTCGCGTGATTCTGTAATTACCGCAAAACCTCGTCGTCTCATGACTCCGGCTGTTGAGACAAACACACAGCGGAGCCGTTCTGGAACGTACACACAACCAATGTAATCCTGGGGTTAGAGGCAAACTTCATTCCTATGTTATGTGCTTTTCTATGCATTTTATTATTTGAAAAGACAGTGGCACATCTAGCATAAGGTGGTATGGCTTGTTCAGGTCAGAGTGGACGGATGGGGCCAGCAGTGTCGGCGTGAGCTCAGCTCGCTCACTCATGTGAATGTGTACAGATACTCTTGGGTGATCTGAAGGAAAAGAACTTGCTGAGGTTGTTCTCTGTTCGTCTGCCAGCTGAAATCTAAATGAACAATTCTGCATCATTAGTTCTTATTACTGTCTGATAACAGCAGTGAAAGACACATATGGTCCTCACTTACCTGAAGATATTTGTAACCACCAACAGGAAGTGTTCACCTGACTAACAAGTACTTTCCTCCTCTGCTAAGGTTTCAGATTATAGACTGAAAATATCCTGCTAGCAGAAACACCCTTCCCCTAAAAATCTCACAGCACTCAGTAATGAGTAAAGACGCTTTTTTGGTACACTTGTACAAAGGCTTATGCCATATATTGTACCGTTGAAACAGCAGCAGTTTATGCACACCTTTCTGTGCATTGAAATGCTCATTTGTGAGTATCAATTCACTCAAGACAAACCAAGTGCGCCTTGACCAAACTGCTCTAAACAGTCTGCATGGTACACTGCTGACCCCAAATGAATGAATGCCACGAAGTCTTCAGAGACTGTAGCAGGGTTCCTACACATTTTCTACTTCATAATTTCACTTTTTAGCACACATTACTCTGAAATGCTTGCTTGGTTAAATTATACACTAACCAAATATTCAGCTGTATAAATGACAACAAAATTGTCACTAAAAACACACATTAGAAGGTGTTTTTCCTTTGAGTTTACAGAATTTCACAATGTGTGTAGGAACTCTGAAGAGAGGAAGACATGCATAGAACATCAGTGTGACACACTAGAGCAGAGTAAACAGGAGCATAACTACCCATTTAAACACGACGTCACGTCTAATTCTCTGCAGCTTCACACAACTGGTACAAAGCCTCGAACCTTTCACTAAAGGCTCTACTCATGTTTACCCAAACCTGACAGAAGGTTAACTAGCTCCAGGTTTTCCCTGTTTATATCATCTCCCCCTCGTCCTACCCAAAAGCATTTACCCCCCAAAAGACAAGAAAACAAAGGAAAACATTGGAATGTTCACACGTACAACAACTGCATCAAAAAATGAACATTTTGACCAAAATGGTGAAATGGGCGTTTCACACGTGGCTGCAGTGAGGTTGAGCTTAACTTTCTGTGTCTACCTGGTTTCTCAGTGTTAACTAGCAGCATTAAAATAAACAGCTTCAGGGAAATGTTTCTGTTGGACTTGTAACTTCTGATTCAATGTCGATGGCCTCAGCTGTTTCATAACCACAACGTTTGTCTGCAGACACTGAAGTCTGCTTTATTGCACTTTCATTAAATTCACTTTAGGAGTCTTAAAATAAAGCACTGGGATGGCGTTTAGCTCTGTGATTAATGGCATCATTCATCAGTTGTCTGCAGCCAACAGGCTGTCCAATGTTTACAGCTCCATGGCCAAGCGCTCCCTCTGCTGCAGCGTGGCACGCAGACAAGATAACAGGTGGGCCACGGATTGGGTGTCAACAGAGGAGGAGCGATTCTTGAGAAACCCCACCAGGGAGCCCACCAGAATCACACGGCTATCCATGCCTGTCCAGAAATAGAGGTATTAATTTGCCAAGTGTGATAAACAGAAACGCACAAGCTTTAGGATTGTGCAGTTGGAAATTCCCTTTAATTGTAGAAGTCTCCTCGCTTGCAGGCTTAGTGGTGTAATCACACTGGTTTAAAGATGGAGTCTTGTGTTGAGATTCTGATCTGTCCGCAGTTCTGAGTGACTCTTTCCTCCGGATGAACATGCTAATTTGAATTAAAACATGGGACCACATCAGCTTGCTTTTTTTTTTTTTAGACAAACATCATACCTAACCTGCCAAAGTGTGAACTGGACAGTTAATGGTGCTGCAGTAGGAACTATGGCAAGCAGCCACGCCATGACATAACTGGCTTTTGACTGGTGATGTCACTGTTTAAAAGCTCACCTGCTCGCAACCTTTTGATGCAACCATAAAAGGAAACAAAGTGACACAGTATAGATAAGAAGTAGACGGCAGCCGTTCCTGCAGATGCATGCTTGGTGTGAACACACACTGACCATTCTGGTGAAGTGTTCGGTACATAAACCCCGTCCCTCTGCATCCCTCCCTCTGTGGTTCCCTTAAGAGTTAAGTAAGACAGATGGAGTTGTTGAACATACAGATTCTATCAGGGATCAAACAGGTCAGGCTGTCCCTGCAGCTCCAGCTGACGGTTGAAAAGCTCGATCTCTTTGTTGGCCTCAGTGATGTACTCTTTAATAAACTCCTCCATGTCTGCAGCAACTGAAATGTAAGGGAAACCGCAGAACTACCACCACAAGGAAATACAGATGCAAACAGATGCACATGATTCATCATCACTGCTTCCTTTGGGTCAAACATCTTTCATATATATCTGTCAGTTAAATGGACATGTATTTTAATTTTTTTTTTTTTTTTTGGATAGAGAGCTTGATTTTTCTGACCTAAACTGACTCTGTTTGGGTTGTTTTTAGCTTTTGAAATATGGAAACTTTCCCGTACAGTATTCCAAGCGTGTGTGAGAAAATCGATAGAGATAAGGTTCTAAAATGGATAAAGTCCTCTATGAAAAGGATACTGGGATGGAGGTTCCTCTTTTCTCCAAAGATGTCCACATATTGATAACCATTGTAGAAGTAGCCTGGTGGTAGCGGATCTAAGTGCCTTGCGATCTGACCAGAAACATACAGCAAAAAATCAATTTTAGTCAAAGTGATCAACTGAAAAGGCCCAAATTAATAACAGCTTGTGTCTGGCCAAAACTCTTGTAGAAGATAAGGAAAGTCTCTAAACAAATAAACAAAAAAAGCATCAGATAAACAAAAGAACATTACCAACACTCTGGTGAGGTTTGTATCTAACATCGAAATTTCATCATCTCTTTGCTCTTGCTGTGGCATTTATTGACAATAAACTTAAAGGATGCATGTGGAGTTTTCCTGTGACACAGTCATGTTGTCACAAAGCACACATTCATGCATCCCTGAGGCAAAAAAACAAACAAAAAAACATCAACAACAAAAAAAGAAAACGTGTTGGATGGATTCCATTCTGTAAATCTGAGGAGCAATTATTGGGGAACATTTTGAAACCTGCATATTTACATCCGTAGTAAATCAGCGAGAGGTCTTCTGTGTCTTTTGCTGACACACTGTTAAATTTCTTGCTGTCACCAAGCATGAGAGCAGCAGCAGGGAAGCGCATATGTGGGTTGTGTGCATGCTAGTAATTCAATATAGGCACAAACAAAGCAGGTGCCAGCTCATAAAAACATTGCTCCCAGTCAAAGCCGCAAGTGGGGCTTCAAACACAAATAATATAAAATTACACTAATATATAATCATAAATATAGTAACAAACTCACATGTATGTGTTTGATTTCTTGTGGTGAAAGAGTATTTTTAGTCTTCCTTGGCTTCTTTGACTGCCTCTGTAAGCACCAAACAGAAACAACAGCCTTGCGGTAACACAACAGTTTCTCGACTGATGCCTTTTCGAAATAAGAGATATTTAAATGTCTACCTGCTTGGCACACAGTCTGAGCCAGTCTTTCAGTCCGTCCTCAGTGAGGCCAACACCATCAAAGAGCAGGAAGCAGGACGCGTTGGTCTCTGTGGGGCCCCAGGTCAGAGGGACACTGCTCTGCTCTGGGACGATGATCAGGCTGCCGCTCACTGTGTTGTAGCTCACCTCCATCAGCTGATCCGAGTCTGGAGGTTCCAGAGAAGAACCAGCTCATGTCTCCTTCATACCATGTGTGACACCTGCTACGGCAGCTTGATGTGGTAACAGCATGGTGTTGGTGGGGTGTTAATGTTATTACATCAATACAACCTCTCTGTTCCCAAAATGGCTCTCTTACTGGCTCTGAGCACACACTTGTGTGATTCAACACAGGATAAAAATAGATTAAAATAAAAAATAATAAGACTAAAATATATCCCGACTCGATGTAAAATGTGTTGACAAAGTAAACAGCTTAATAAAAATAATATAAGGATAAGTACAATAACTAAATATAAAGCAATGTAAATGATACACTGCCCCAGTGACAGTGTCTGAAAAACACACGACACTAATGCCGAGGTCAGACTACACGATATCAGCCCAGTAACAGCCCAACTGGGAAGACGCGGGGTGTTGGGTGGGCTCGGAAACGAGCAATGAGCGTCGGGCGCAACTATCGATCGTTTCATCTCAAGTAGTGTGTCATAATGGATGACACCCGACGATGATCTAGGACACCTCACGACAGAAAGAGGAGCATGTTGGATTTTTTGTTTACCTCCCACGATGGCTTGTCAGTAGTAGTAATCAGTGGTGAGTGCTTCCTTGCTGGTGACGTCACGCATGTTGTGAACTGCAAATGATGACCGATCGGGGAGCGACGTGTAGTCTGTCATGTCTCTCCGCCACGACACGGCAAGAATTTACGACTCTTTAATCGCCTAATCTGACACAGTGACCATTTTAACAGACAAAAATATCTTGTAGTCTGACCTCGGCGTAAGGGAATGTGAGCATCAGGGGAACGATCATACGGTACAGACTCCACACTCGTTCCACACTTTGAATCTTCCCAGCTCATTATCTGCAATCACTCTTCACATCTCCTCACAGACAACCTGCACTCTCTCCTCATGCAAGAACTCTACATCGGTCTTCAAATAAACATAAGAGTGAGAAAACCATGTGGAGGAAAGCAAACCAGTGAACTATGAGCTGAATTCTAAACACCAGACACCAGAGCAACAACCGAGCAGTATTCCTACCGTCAGGAGCTTCTCGTCTGCCTCGAGGGCAACTTTTCTCTAATAAATCCCAAAACTAAGGAATGCAAATGCAGGTCAAATATTTACCAAAGAAGGAGTCACATTTGTTTAGTCATGCTTCACATTCTGTTCTGTGGAATTCAAAATGTGATGTGGAAATTTAGAAAATAAAAATATGTTATTCCTACCAGAAAATCTGACTTTTCCCCAAACATTGTACACATTTCCTCGGTAGGGGCTTGGCCTCAGTGATGACTTGAGTGCTGCAGAAAAATTACGAGTTTTAGCAGTTAGTATTGTGAAAAAAATTGTGGGATTTGATCATTTTAGTCTAAATTTTCCTGTAAAGCGAAGTTGTTTGCAAGATGTCATAATTACATCCTTTGGGAATACAGAGTATTTCACGGCAGACAAGAACAATTACTTTGAGACCTCGGTTGTCTCCATATTTGGAGGGAAGGCAGCTTATGTAATCATCCTCAAACCCCGCCAGCTCATATCTGGAGCTCAGTCACGTGTAACATACAAAAAGGGGGGAGAATTCCTTTCTGTCTCACCTTTGCAGCGGGTGACAAACAGAGGCCTCTCGAGGGGGCGGCTGAAAGCCACGTGGTGCTGAGCGAGGACCAGAGACCCAGAACCAGAAAAGAAGCGGCCTTTGCACCTGAAAGGCACAACACGTGCACATGACACAAATGGTGAGAAAGTTAAGTGTAAAGCAAGCCAAATGTTTGTGCTACATTTTGTCTTTGGCTGGGAAGTTGTTTACTCTACCAGCTGCTCACAGGAAAGAGGCCAGTGTATGTGATGCTGGTAGTGCTGTGAAAATGGATGATAAATCTGTAAATATAGATTTACCCATCAGCAGGTGAAAAAAAAATCCTGTCTAGGTCAAAGAGTTCAGGACGTGCAGGAAGCATCTCAAACACACTAATACACACACACACACACAAACTAAAGCTTGACGATGAGTAAATTAGAAGGGCCAGACTCGGGCCAGATACTGAGTGTATAATCTGACGGGAGGATTTAGCAGAGGTTCATATTAGGCTGACCACTGTGGCATGAAGGCTGACTGGAGCAGGTCCAAAGGAAGGAGACCCCTCTGTGTTCATGGCAACTGCATGACCAACAGCTCGTTACTTTGCTGCCAGGAGGCAGCTGGTGAGAGAACACAAGATGGCTTGAGGGGCTTTATAGCAATCAGCAGCCGATACCCCCACCACTGCAGCCGAGTGGCAATTAAGCTGCAGGGAGAGAGGGGAGGCAGGACTGAGGACGCTCAGCGGCCAAAAGGCTGAGTGTGGACACAGGAGGACACGCGGGGGTCACAAACAGCAGAGAGGAACACAGGATGAGCGTCTTACCATCCAGGGTAGAGGACATAACGGGCTCTTAGCATCTGTTGCTCATTGAAGCTGCTTTCAGAAAATATCAGATTCACATCTTCATTCCTGATTAATGAAGAAAAAACAAAAAAACAGGACAGAATAAATACATAACACTTAAATTTTACAAATATGTGCATTAAACAAATTAAAATGTGACATAAACCCCCCAAAACTACTTATCAAAATGTCTGTTAACCCCCCAAGACATTGGGAAATGTGCAAGATACACTGAACACTTTTCTGACCCAACACATTCGGGCACAGACTCAGAGAGTGGAATGAACTGTAGCCTAGAGTGAATATTTTTCGGCAAAGATAAAAGCAGGTAAACGACTGTTTGTGGCATTGATCACAATTCTGTGGGCGCCTACCTGGTGACAGCTCCTTTCTCCGCCAGTATGAAGGCTGCGGTGGGGTTGGCAGAGCGTACCAGCCGCTGAACATGCTGCATGAGAGGGTGCTTCTGCTCTGCTGTCAGTCCGGTGAACACCACTGTACTCACAATACCTGACATGAAACAGGCCACAGAGGGGGAATATGAATTCCAGGTAAAACTGGCTCACTTTACTGAAAATACTAAACCATGTATGTGAAGTCACAACAGACATATGACACCATACCAGCATTACTGCTGCCGTGTTCTACCTACAGGATGGATTTTAAGGGAAATCAGCATTTTGGTTCCTTCATGATAAAAAAAATCTGTAATAGATTAAACATAGGTGGTTGCTTCTTGCTCATCTCATCCCAGCCAGGCAGACTCTCTCCCCGCTGCACAAATTGAGATTTTTCTAATTCCAGTAACAAACATTGAAAACATGATGACAGTAAATTCAATAATCTTAATTTCACTTCAGAATATAAACTTTGTGTTTGTGTGTTCAGGCTTCATGTCAATTCTACAACAACACACAACAGGCTGCCGTGCTCCTTCAATACTAGTGGAGTAAAAATTCATAGAATTCCCAGTGAGTCCTGTGCAGCAACTTGCTGTTGTTATCTGTTAAACTTAAAAGGTGTACAAAGATCTACAAATAACCTACAAATACTTCTGTGTTATGTGGACGTTCAATTCTGCATTTTACAAAGACAGAGGATGGTTCTGCTGAAGGCTAAATTAAAAGCACTGTTTCAAACATTAATACTGTATGTTACTTCTCAAAGTTACAGGCTGCAACTTTTAATTGTCAATGAAACTGTCCCTGTTCCGTGTCGATGCCCTCTGAAGATCTGTTTAATGAAATGAGACAACTAGCAACAAAACTGGCTACTTCTAACCAGCTGTTTCTGACTTCCTGTCACAGGTCGGAAGCGCCGCAAGTCAGACAATATTCACGCAGTGTAAAAACTCATTACTGTTACAACGCCACAATTACATACATTATCTCATTGACATACACCCTGCAAACAGTGGTTTGAAAAAAAACACAAACAAACCCAAAAAGTAAAGTCGAGCGAGGTGTGCTCTCACTCTCTTCCAAAACAAATGCACACAGTGACCAGCGGCCGGATCCAGAGCTTTACGACACCAGGCAACGGCAGTCATACTGCTTTTGCCCAGAGTGGCTGCTGGAATCAACACAAACTCAAGTTCTGTCCAGCAGCTTTAACTCACTGCTTGTGTCTGTTCTTTAATTTGCTACTTTACTGAGAGAATAAAACTGATTTCGCCGTCTGACTCACAGGAAATAGAAGTCGAGTGTAAGCCTCCCACTGGCCGACTGTTTCAGTTGGCATTTTCCTTCCCTTCCACTGTTACAATGCATCTATTCTGCAAGGGTACCACTGCTGCTGGGTTTAGCACCACCTACAACGATTGTGATTGGTTTAAAGAAATACAAACAAGCCAGGGCGTTTTTTTCCCTACTCCAGAAAGTTTACAGGTTCAGCCAGACCTTTCTCCTGCGCTGGCACAGCACTGACGTGTGGAGAGAGGTCTGATTATTTTGAGAAACATGTAAACTTCTCTTCTTCTCTTGATCTTTAATGGTTTTGTCTACAACCTACAGCATGATATATGTTTGAAATGATGATTCTGACCAGCTCATAAAATAAAATTACTTCTGAAAAATCAATATCAGTGAATGTGACATGGTATTTCCTCAGTATTTCATAAAGCAAGTTTATCCTTGATATCTCTGGTTGATGAAACTGGAGGCTGGAACAGCAGACGGGACTTACCTTGGCTGCACTGCTCCAGCAACTTAGGGAAAGCAAACCTAAGTGACAGATGAGAAACAGACGGACAGAAAATGAAAAGTAAAATATACAGTTTACTTGAGTACATGGTGAACAATGTCCGCCAACCATCAGTGAAATGCAAATTTGTTTAACTGAGATGGTCAGTCTGATTTGTGGATAGATTATGCTGAGAGCAGGATTTTTGTAACCGAGTGACGCACGTACAGAGCCTTTTTTAAATTTACCAGGTCAACAGCCCCCCTTATTTTAACCCATGTCATGTCCCACAATATCATCACTAACAATACCTCTGTTTATGACAAATGGGTGCTTTCCAAAACTGTACAGCAATAAACAAGCTAATTCCATGTTATGGTTCTTGGCTAGCATCTGATTATCAATCACGAGGCTTTTTTTTTAATAGAATGACATCATGACAATGATTGGCAACTGACCAATGTAAAAGCTTTCTGTAATCTTATTTAATCTTAACATAATTTATCCTGAGTTTTCAAATCGATCAGTGTTATACACCACTGTCTGAACGACTGTTCGGAGCCAGTTTCCCCTCCAGCCACCGCAGACCCTCCCCTGCAGCTCTCAGGGAGCCTGCAGGCTGGAGCATCAGCAATTTTGAAAGGCATTCATCTTTCCTGTCTTGATGTAATGAACTGTCTACATTTATCACAAAGAACGGATCATGACTGACTGATGAGCTTCATGGAGGAGGGTGTGTTGGGCGCGCATTTGGACCTGGGGGATTAGAGGGCTATGCTGAGGGGGTTGACAGGCAGGTCAGGCCTAAGCTTGGCTAACCACACCCAATTAGCGCCATAGTGGGCCCCCACAGCCCTCCACACAATATTTGGCAGCAGGCAGTGATAGGGGGCTTGTTGAAGATGCCTCAAATGGAAAAGTCAGTGCTAACCACATTGCTGACTAAACCTCTTATTACACATTTTTCCACTGCTGAGCCAAGTGGGGCTTGTCAGTGTTCGCTGGAGGGTCATCACAACATGTTTATAGCACAGGGTACAAAACACATTTAATGTTTGTTATTACAGTTCAGCTGGTGAGGCTGGCGAGACAATCACCTTAGGGCTGGGTGATGTGGCCTTTTTTTTTTTTTAAACTAGAAAAAGACAAAGGTAATATTTCAGATATGTTGTATTTTATCTCAAACAAACTTGAATTTCCCTATTGGGAATGAAGTGCAAACCTAGCTTTAACCAAACTAAAGCTTTTTTTAAATACAGGTTTGATCAAGCAAAGATGAATCCCCCAATCTGGGATTAAAAAGTGCCAGCCCAACTTCAACCAAACTTCACTTATAAAAAAAAAAAAAAGAGCCCAGAGCTGAGAGAGAGCTGTAGGCTACCGTATTTATCATATCTGATTTTCACCATTATCATTTTTCAACATTGTCCAAACAAATTAATACAAATTTCAATTTCAAAATTGATTTATTGCCCAGCCCAAAATCTTCTTACCTAAAGGACTGTTGATTCTCTAACTGTGCATATTCTTCAAACTTTGTGAATATTACCGTGAAGAATCACATAAGCTACCTAACAGGGTACTTATTACAAAACTTTTCAATTCAATTTCTAGTAAAGAAAGCAGTCTAGTTGTTGTAAACACTAGAACCTCTTGAGTGACTTCATTTGAATGTGAGCATCACTTGCCAGCCCAGCTTGGCTGTGCAGTGGACAACAGCCCATTAACCAGAGTGGTATGTCATATTCTGTGCAACAGCTCAGTCATCTATGACAGTGAGACGCTCTCTAAAGCCTATAACAAAAGGAGAGTGAGATTAAATGTAGGACTGATCCTGTCTGTAAAAGGGACCCTGCCTTGACCTCATCCTGGAAACCTCCAGCGCTTCAACGATTTATCGACATGTGTCTGTCATCTGGTCCGTCCATATGTCACCAGAAAACATATAGTAAGTGCTCAAAACCTTCAACCTTAAGTTTGGATTCCATAACTTGTTTTAGCTTGTATAAACTTTAACTTAACATATGCCAAAATAGGGCTGAATACACAGCTAACATTAATTTCTCGCTACCAGCTGCAGCATGCAACCACATTTACTGCCAATGACTGCAAATCACAAATATAAGCAGCAAACAGAGCTCAGACCAAACAGAAGCTATTTTTGGTGAATATGTATGTTTTTGGAGCATTCTGAGTGTACAGATAGCAGGACAGCGGTGTGTTGCAGGAGTGACTTGCATGGTGTTTGTTGTGAAACTGGGTCACTGAATCCAGCGTAAGTGTTGTGAATCCTGGTTGACTGAACAGCCGTTCTCTGGAGCAAGCTGCAAACTTTTCAGAGCCATGTTTCACACCTGCAGGTGCTGAGTATTTTTTATTCAATGGGTAGATTTTTGGTGATATATTCTTTAACATGCTGTTAACAGAAACTCAGTAAATACAGCTCCACAAAACGAGGCACTGCCGGACTACTGGGCATATACTGAACAGCTGAGTTTTATAGGTGTAAATGAATACCTAACTGGTCTTTTTCAATCAGAGCAGGATTTACGTTCTCTACAGTTAGATACTGTGGGGTCTGTAAATGTTAACTCAGTTACAGAAGGAAACAATGTTGATGGACATAAATTCATTTGGAAGTAAAAGCTTGTTTTGGTAATTTCATTTTAACAGCAGCAGAATTGAGACTTCATCTACTGAGCGATGAAATTTCACCTGTGCTCCATGAAGGAGGCGAGGGGATCCACGCAGGCAGTGACAGCGCCGATGGTGAAACAAGCTTGGACAACTGGGTCAGGGTGGAAAAGCACAGCCTGGACCACATCCAGAACATCTGTGTATCTGTACAAACAGGAACAAGTGAAAAGGTCATCACACGCTGATAAAACACAATTTAAAAAACAACAACAAAAAAACAAACAAACAAACAAAAAAACAACAAAAAACAACAACAGCAACAACAAAACATTATTTTAATTCTTCAAATGCTGTCTGTCTGACTTCTCATTTCCCTGTTGTATCAGGTCAGTCAGCTGGCCTTCTTACCCAGGCGAGAGCACCAGCAGACGGGGTTTGCCCCTCGGGCCCCTCTGGCTCTCCAAGAAGCTGGACAGATACTGCTGCAGGTGAGAGGCTGAGAAGCTGTCACCGCTGTCAGGCTCGTACACCACCCACCTGTGGTTGAGGTGATAATCTGATTGTTTTATTTTTCTCTGTGTCATTGTCATCATTATTGAATAACTAACACAACATAACAAATGTAACAAAAACTAAACAAAAACCTTTGACACCTCATCGGGTGAAATCTCTTTTACCTTCCATGTTCTTCGCTCGATTGGACCAGGAAGTTGCTGAGTCTTTTCTTATGGCTTCCTGGCAATCCAGTGACGATGGTAATGACAACCTTTTCACACATGAAGAAGCCCATGTTAGGTTTTTTTCAGTTGAACAGGATGACAGAAGATCTCCAAAAACTGTTAACAAATGAAAAATCTGAGCTGCAATCCTGCAGTGTGAACTGTGTATTAATCAATACGCTCACCTTGTCTCCCTGACTGCTGACAGGGTTTCTCAGCTCTGCAGAGGGGAAGAGCACCCCCAGGTGGTCAAACAA
>JAPQLA010000007.1:3845847-3869827 GCA_029822935.1 Naso vlamingii | reverse complement strand
GCAGAGGGAAGTCGTTAAGCCCTTGTTCTTGGTGTGCATATGTGATCCAAACTTCACTGCCATACAGCTGGTAACTCCCGTGTTTTGCCTTCGCTGCTAGTGAAGCTGGAGTTTCCTCTCCAGGGCACAAGGAGCCTGGGCAAGGTGTATGAGGGCCCTGTGTTGCCCAAGTAGCAGGGCTTCTCCCTCTTGGCCTCCCTGGCAGGGTCCAAAGGAACGGTGAAGCGATACATTTCTAACACACAGTAAAACTTGTGAAGCGGTTGCTGTATTGAACCAGTCATAATTTGATCTGGTTCAGGAGAAAATCAGCTACTTTTGCTGTCAGTGGAACTTGAACTCTGTGTGTGACTCAAGACTCAACCCCGACCTCCACTCATGGGATTATTTTCTCTCTCTCTCTGCTTCATCAGGTGAAGAATGAAATGCATGACCAGTGTTTCCACAGACAGGTTTACATTGGAGAAAGTTTAAAACTTGGTCACACACAAATGCTGAAGGAGAGCCCTTTGTTTTAAAATGTGACCGAGCTTCAACATGTGTGGAGTTTTGAGTGAAAACAGGTTGTTTTATTATTTTCCATTTATTACTTGTAAAAAACAGCTGAAGTTGTTGGTTACCAGCTTTACTTGCTGATTTTTTTAAAAAATAACTTTCTCCCTTAACTAGTACAGTCACAACAAAAAGTACGATAAGTAAAAACAGTGAGCCAAAGCTTCAGCACAGCTAAGCCATTACAAGTTTTAACAGAGGAGACACAAAACTTCCTCACTGGTGGATAAACCAGAGTAAAGCTGTTGTAACAAAGTGTTGCAGAGATTTTTTCTCAATGGGATGTGGAGTCTGTCAGTTCGATGTTTAAGCTCCGGGAGGAACAACAACAGAAGGGGTTAATGTAATCCATTTCATTGGTGGGGGACTCTAATAACTGGTCTCTCCCTGCGTCTCCATTGGCCCGCGGAGTTTCCATTGTGCTGGCTGGTGCAGGTGTGGGACATGCTTTGTTGATCATAATCCCCCTGGCAAAGAGGAGAGGCTTTGAGTGTGTTTGACGTACCCCACCGGCAGACCCTTTGCTCCTCGGCCGCTGAGCAGCCACCGTCTCCAGCGGCCGCTCATCGGATCCGACAGGCGGAAAAATAATGAACAACACCTCAACCCGGAGCTGACCTGGCTCCAATTCACCGGCTCCACACGAGGGGTAAACGAACCACTTAATTGAGCCTTCCAGGATCAAATCATACTCAGGACCCCCCCCAAGCCAACCCAAGATCAACCCTCCCCACCCAACCCCCCACTGCAACCTTCCTCCCGGACACAACCCATCAAGATGATTTCCTATCCCCCCTCTCCACCACCAACTCTCATTCCTCCACCTCCTTACTGTCTTTTGTTTTAATCGTGTACGGACATCTTAAAGACGCTGGGTCTGAACTTCGGATGTTGTTTTTAAAACTTATTATCACAAATAAGTAGAGATTAATTGGCAACAAATTTCATAAGTATGGTGCTTTAGTACTTTTGATTTAATTCCATTTAGGCATCTTCACATTTCCAGTTCATCACAGTTCAATGGGAAATATTGTTTTTAATTTTCCTACATTTGCTTCCCAGCTACAGCTGCTGTGGACTTTACAGGATTTTAAATACAAAACACATGATGAGCTTATATATTTTGATGCATTTTTGTAGATTAAACCAGACTTGTTGAAATGACCTTCACCTCATATTCCTCTTTCAACGAAAGGATAAAAAGGAACCAAATGCTACATTCACCACTGTTCAGAACTCCCAGCTCAAGTACATTGCATTTGCTTTATTGCATGGATATGAAATAATTTGACTTTTTCACATGGGTCACCATTGTAACTCCAAAACCAGGCTTGGTTGGGTGGGTGCAGCGGAGACGTTTCATAGCAGTGTAAGATGACATCCTTGCAGGTGAAGTGATGCCTTTGGTGTTGTCGTGCTGCTATGAAACGTCTCCACTGCGCCCGCCGTACTGAGCCTCGTTTTGGAATAACAATAGTGGCTGGTGTGAAAAAGGTCAATAATCAGTTTTTGGATATGAAGCTAACGTAAAAAGACTATCTTATCAGTAAACATGGTTCAGTTAGTAAAGTTAGCCTACATCAACACTGCTGCTGTGCTCCGAGCTCCCACTCCGTACTGAGACAGCTAGTGTTATCAGGGCAGCTAGCTGCACAGCTAACAGAGCTAACTAGCTAATGACAGCAGGTAGCAGCTAATAGTGGGCGAAGTGCTGCTCCCTATTTGTCTGGAGAGTTAATATTTAAGACTGCGCCTTAAGAATCTTTATTAAAACAACTTTTTAAAAAATTGATATAGCATATTTCCATCAATTGAAATAAGACAATAGAAAGACAAAAAATGTGACGATGTCCTTTCTTAACTGGAACTGAATCTTGAACACTGCAGTAACATGGTCTTTCTCTTAAATGACTCAAATACCAGAATTCTAATGTTAATGTATTTTATTGCATGTTATTGAATGTTCGGAGTTTTAAATTTTAGGGTTCAAAAATTTTAAAATTCTAGTTTGACAGTTTCTATAAAAAGATGATTTTAAAATGATTGGCCTAAATGAATAGCTTTTTTATGCAGGTGTTTGAAATGCATAGCTCTTACTTAAAGGTCTGGTAGGTAATGAGTTTTATAGGTATTTTTTGTTATTTTTGTTGAAAACCTTTTCACATTCTGATAGCGATCAATTAATATAATTCTCCGACTTTTTTATTTGTGGCTGGCTGTTGCAGGCCCGAAATAAACTCACCAATAATTTCATCCAGTCCGAGTCAGCTAGTGAGACAAAAATGGCAGAGAAAATGCAGCCAAAATTTCCAATGACCAGCATGCTAACTTGACAGCTCCGATGGATGACAGCAGCCATGTTTGTAGGGTTTTGAGACATAAAGTAGTTAGATTTGGTTTTTAGTGATAACAATGCTGTGTGCTTCCCTCACCAATGCTCTCTTGTGATGGGATATGTTTTTCAAAATGTATTTCTCCACTGCCTCAGCTTTAAGAATTATTTTGTGCAGTAAATAGTTCCAGTTAAGTATTTTAATTGAAAAATCCTTAATTTACTGAGGCTAAATTTCAAATTATGGCTGCAGCAGAGAGGAGGATCTCCTTCCCTGCAGGTGAGACACCTGAGAGTCAGTCAGGGTCACTTGTCCTGCAACATGTAACAAATTAAAAGTTAATAGTGAACCTCAAACAGTCTCTGAAACTGTTTCTCTCTTTTTACTAAAGTTAGATCTTTCTACTTTGGTTTAGTTTTGTAAAACATCTCAAACTGGTCATTGAGGTGTTTGCAAAATAAAGCCATCAAGCTGCAGAATTTCAGGAAGTGAAGTTCAAACCTCCTTTTTCTGTTTAAAACTGATTTGGTTGAGGTTATTATTGATTAAATAACATTTTTAATTGGTTCAAAATGAGTATTTTGGCCCATTTTACACACTATTTTCAAAACTTTTGTCGAGTATCTTCTGGATTTAAAAATCTCTAAACTAAAAAAAAAACATCACAAACTTGGATGAAAATCTAGTTTGTCTAGTTCCGCTGAAGCCCGTGTCCTGAAATGAGCCACTGGTCAGACACGTCACTCCGCTGTCCTTATTTAACATCACAGTCGGAGATCCTTGATGAAGTTGATCTGCAGCCTTTCATGTGAAACATGCTAACAAGACCAAACAGTTGCTTTCTGTGCTCCCTCTAAGATGTTTCTCATTAGCAAGGCGTCATCTGTTCCCTGACTATTATCGGCGGAACAATTTGGGTTAAGGGTCCTGTGGGGTCGCTTCAGGACATGAACCTACAGTATACAGTCACCCGTCGAAATAACACCCACGGTCCCGTGTTCAACCTGCTTCCCAGCCGCCCCAACAATGGTGCTTTTCAAATGTCACTCGATAGAGCCATACGGGTGCCAAATTAGGAAGGGGTGCCTGATGTTCCAGGCGCAAAGAGAAGGTGATCAAACAGAGCCTGGGTCAGTGGATCCCCTCTAATTGAGAAGCTCACACTTGGCAGCGGGGGTCCTCATTTAGCAGACAACACTGGTGCAGTCTGCCAGAGTGGAAAAATTTGGAGCGTCTGTGCAACGCGTACAACCGGCCTTGACCTCTACAGTCAGATCTGGGTCATCAGATTGTTGATCAGGAGTATTGATTGCCTCAGAGAGCAGAGCAAGGAAACTCATGATCAATACCAACAAAATGGTAAAATAAATATCAGTATCAATTTGTTAGCAGTGGATTGCACATGGCTTGACAACAGAATAAGTTATGGTGACCCAGAAGTGCTAAATTCATGTGAAATTATTAAGTTAATTAAACACGGGCCACACAAGTGCATGAAATGCTTTATCAGTGCCATGTAGATTAAACTTACTATGTAAAAATCCTCGGGTAAATAACAGTGATGCAAAATAGAATCAAGGCTACTTTCCACATGTTAATCAGATTTAGGTTTGCAGTTATTCCCATCATGACACTGTTTAATTTACCGCTGGCAAAAACGAACAGTCCTATCATATCCATTTCACAGCCTAACTCCACTTTGAGTTACGCATTATGTGAATCCTAAAGAGTGAAAACTAAATCATCTGATTATCGTCCCTAATCTGCACAATGGGTGGCAAATATTTGCTGAGGGAATTTCTCGATGCGTCATTCCTTTACAGAAACAAAGCAAGATGGCCTCTGCTCAATTTGGGGCAAACAGTGCAGCAGAATGGAGACAAAAGAGATGCTTAAACCCCGTCGGTCTGAGGGGGATATCTTCACTTCTGTTCAGAGTCGCTAATTGATACAAGGGGATTGGTGTGAAGGAGAGAGGACAATGTCTCCATTGTTTCACTGTTCTCTGAATCAAGACGTCTGTCACTTGCGGTGTCTGCGCAGGCAGCTTGGCCCGCCTCCAAACGTGAATTTTCTCTTTTGATTTCTGCGTGCACAGCTCGTCTCTGCATGTCACACTGAAGACATGTTGGAGTGCATCAGCTGGGATGGGATTTTCAGCCAGAATCCAAAAACACACACTGAGTAATGTGATGTACGCTCTGAGAAATGGGTCACTCGTCTCCAAGTAATGTGAAATGACTGAAAAGTTCCCATTTCAAATATTTTTGATGTATGAATGAATGTAGTCTGTCGAGTCGCATTTATATTAAATAAAAGATTTGAATTTGGAATTTTTTAATCTTCTTAAAAATTATGAAAAACAGCAGAGGGTCCTGATGGTTAAACAGAACATTCATGGACTATTTCTGGGCAAAAAAATATCTTAATTGCTGTGAAATAAAAACTCCCTTTGAAACAGTGTCAAAATGTATGTTTTCCTGTAAAAAATGTTTACAGTTTTGCATGTTAAGCCGGCCATGAGCGCACTAAAAGGCTCTCCTACTATGCAAGAAAATTCCAATGCAGCAAGCATTGAATTTATTGGATAATTGTATAAATTTTCCTCATGATTTGTGCTATTAAATTGTTTTTGATTTGAGACTTTTTGACCTCTATAGTTCAGGATCTTAGTGGCAGCAGATGAGGAAGCTTTGGCGGTTAACCAGAGTAAGAGAGGAATGTTTCCACTTCCCATCAACAAAAAACCAAAGTGAGACAAAATGTCGTGTTCTTCAGACATTTTTCAGCAACAGGTTGTCTTCTGAGAGTTACCTTGATCATTTGTCGCTGATTCAAAGAGGACAGTAGATAAACTTTATCTTAGCTGGACGTGAACTTATGGTCTTAAATATCCATTAAAGTGAAACTGATTTAATACCAGGGCTCAGTGATATGGCCTAAAAACAAAATCCCTAATTTTTTCATTCCACATTCAATTTACGATTTCAATCGATTTTTTTTAACTACAAAAGACAAAGGAATTATTTAAAATGTGAATTTGTCTATTGAGAATAAAGGGCAAACACAGCTTAAACAATTTAGCCTTTTTGAGATAAAGATTTGTTCAAACAAAGAAGAATCCCCAAATTTGAGATTAGTAAAGTGTCAGCCGAACTTTCATCAAACTTCACTTATAAAAAAAAAGAAAGAAAGAGAGCTGTAAGCTACTGTATTTACCCTAGTTAAAGGGAAAATTGATTTTCACAATTTCATTTCTTAACACTATCCAAAAAAAATTTATATGAATGTTGATGTAAAATCAATTTATTGCCAAGCCCGATTTTATAGACAGTGTGAGACCCTAATGAGGGTTTGGTGAGGCTGAAGGATTATAAAGGATTTTTTTAAAACAATAAAAAGCACTTTAAAGGAACTCAAATATAGTAATATAGCACATAAAAGATTATTTTAAAAATAACTAGTTGACATGTTTTTTCTTTTTACAGCCAAGTGACCAAAACGTTCAGAGTTAGGAAAGCTGCAGGATCAGGTTCGTTTTTCCTGTTTTCACTTGAATGCTAAGATGCTGCATTGAACTGAAATGGATGAGAAGTAATTAAATCTGAGATTAAAGTAAATTTATGGGTTTGCATTCAGATGATAATGAAGCCCTGAAAGCACTGATGCCCTATTCGAAAATGATGACAATACAATAGAGACCACATGATATTTATTAACAGTCACAGTTGAAACTGCCTGGAAGCTGAATGAAGATAAAAAAAAGACAAAAATAGATACAAAAGATATTCAATGATTGTTGCACTGAATCCTGAGAGAAACCATCATATAGCATAGAGTTTTTAATATATTTATATATATATATATATAAATGACATCTGGGTTTCAGTGATACTGTTTTCGGTGCATTTTTCGGAAGCTGGTATCATTCACTTCTGCTTTAATCAAACTATCAGACAACAGTAGAAAACGATGCCTATGAGCATAAATAGCATAAATAGTCACAAACTATCTTTATAATTTACAAAAATACACTTTTATAAAGTCCACCTGTATGTACACGAGTCATATGCTGTGGTTTCAGTCAACATGGAGGATAGAAAAATAAGGCAAACCCTGTGTCAGATCATATTGGTCTTAAATCAATTGTTACTGCATTTGGAAACTGTCTAAATAAACATGTTCACCCTTCACGAGGGCACTTTCATCTCATGATTGTCGTTTGAGGTAACGTCGGTCTCACAAAGGCAACTTTGGCAGATGTAAGTTGATTATGAAAAGTTTCAACATATGTAATTAACTGTAAGAATTTGGCCCCTCCAAAGAAATTTGGGTGAGATTTGGCAAAATATCAAACGTACATTTACATCTTGAACATGATGGCGTGGTCTTGACCACAAAAATACGGAAACTTTCTGCTGAAACTGCCAAAAAAGGCACAATAGATGTTAAAAATATTACAAAAGGCAAAAGTGTTCAGTGGCTGTCATACTTTGCTGGTATATTTCAGCATTAAGAGCAAAGAAGGAGCTTAATGCATATAGTGATTAAAAAAAGAAGAGGAAAAAGATAAGTGCTCATCTTTTGTTTGATTTCCAGCTGCTGTTTCCACAGTTTGAGTGCTTGTCAAGTTGAATCAAGTTTAGCTAAAATACTCTCTAGTCCTCTAATCTCTCCAGTGAGCGGATCAGTGAAGTGTTCGTGATGCAGAGAAGCCGCTTCCCGGCATGAACTCTGACCTCTCTGCTGAAATGCGTGTTGCACGTCAGTTTTCATGTGGGTTTGGAGGGATTCTCTGCGCAGACAGTGTGAAGTCGTGGTGGCTCAGCTCCTATAGCTCTGTCCCCTCTCTGGGATAAATCAAGCTGTTGACGCTGAAGCTGTTGTAGAAGTGGCTGTTGAACTGTCCGCTCTGCCCGCTGCCAAACGTGTTGTAGTACACTCCACGGTTGAAATGCAAGCCCTCGCCGTGCTCTGACGTCCCCGTGTCCTGCCCGCCGTGGTTCAGGTGATATGGGCTCAGGGCTGTAATGTTCCTGTTTGACAGCTCGTTCACCAGTCCCAGGGACCCCTGCCGGCTGGGGGCCCCTGAGCCGAGCGTCGACATGCTGCTGTAAAAATTATTAAAACAAGGAGCAGCCGAGGCCAGTCCGGGTGGCGAGGACGACGCCGAGCTCTTGTGGTTCTCGTTCAAAGCCTCCATCTCCGGTGAGGACGGACCCAGCAGCTGAGGGCTGTCTGAGGGCTTCAAAGAGGCCCCCACCGGCGTCCGTCCATCCTCCACCTTTGTGGCCCCCGCAGGTGCCGCCACCACCGCTGCTTCACCAGCGCCACTCGGATCGGATCGTCTCTTCCTTTTCCTGCGGAAATTCCCGTTGTCAAACATCTTTTCACAGTTTGGGTCCAAAGTCCAGTAGTTTCCTTTTCCTGCAAGTGAAGATAAAACACATGACGTATAAAAACTTCAATATTTCAGTTTTATTTGAATGAAGCTTCAGATGATGTAAGTTGCAGGGCCCAATTTATTTACATTATATGGAAAAAATAAAATATTAAATTTCTTTTTACTTAAATTAAATCATTTTTCTGCCTTTTTCTGCCAAACTATTTTACCAACCAACACAAAGGGAAGACAACTACAGCAGTTTGTCGTAGCAAACGTTTTTCCGATAGCCTGTGTATATTTTAAAATGACTGTCTCCCTCATTGTTTTTCTCCCTGAGCCATGTCTTAAATACTTGAGTCTGTGCGGTTTGAGGAAACAATAATAAATGACACCTTTTCTGATCTGAGTGTCACTGAAGTACGTGTACAGGCTTGGATTAAAAACATTCCAGTCATGTCTGAGGACATTACAGTAGAAAATGCTGTAATATTCAAGTAATATTTCTAAATTATTCTTCATAAAAGAAAATATTTCCGTATTATTTGCAAATCAGCTTTGCCTAATAATATTATGGTTAATTTTCTTTTTCTTTAGAATTACTTAATGTCTTTTTTATAAAGTTTTACCACCACTTTTGTTTTGAAACAGTTTGGCTGTGACAGTATCTTGCCTCTTGTTTTAATAAATAAATAAATGAGAAGATGACCACACAGCATTGATGAGCGTTAATTCAGGAGATCTTAGAGGAAATTATTTAGAGGTAAGACTTTTTGACCACACAAATATTTGAACAGGGAAGGCAAACGAGAGCAACATCTCTTCTGCATACGCCCAGTCACGACATAGTAGGTACAATATGTATATTAAAAAAAACAAACCAAAACAAACAAACAAACAAACAAACAAAACATTGTTATGATCAGTTTCATAACAAGAAGGCTGAGGACATAATGAGAGAAAACACAAACTTCAAAGAATGAAAAGATAAAAACTGAATCGGCTTACAGAAAACTTTTAAAAGAGTTACATGTCTACATTTATTTGATATTTTTGAAACATCATATAATTTATTTTTGATATTTTCTATTTTAAAGATTCAGGTAACAACTCAAGTTCAGTCAATGCGTATCTACATTCCATCTATTTCAGCCTAACTGAGTTTTCCAGCTCAGTAAAATGTACCTAAATGCCACATTATTTTAAGACTTTCCCTGGTGCGTTCACGGTACCTGGGTCGTCCTCGTCCCTCGGCACTTTCTTGAAGCAGTCGTTCAGAGACAGGTTGTGCCGGATCGAGTTCTGCCAGCCGGCTTTGCTCTTCTTGTAAAAGGGGAAATTGTCGGCGACGTACTGATAAATCTGACTCAGGGTCAGCTTCTTCTCGTGCGCGTTTTGGATGGCCATGGCGATGAGCGCAGAGTAGGAGTAGGGCGGCCGGACCAGCTTGAGCAGCTCCTCCTGGCTGGCGATGGACAGCCAGCCGAGGTCGGGCCCGCCGAAGCCAGGTGAGTTTGTTATGAACTGCCGCTGCGAGCCGTAGGAGGGCGGGATGAACGACGCCGGGTTGTTTCCGTGCAGGTAGGGCGCGGAGGAGTTGACGCCCGGCCCGTTGAGCCACAGGTACGGGTTTGGGGACGATGCGTAATCTCCGAGGCCGTAGCCGGCGGGTCTCTGTGCGCCCTGGAGGCTCTGCTGGTGGTACATGCTGCTGAAGTTGTCGCAGTAGACAGCGGCCATGTCCGGGGCCTCCTGGGCGCCTTTAGGTGGGAGAGAGCCGACGGTGGGCGAGGTGTGCTGGTGGTGCTGGTGATGGGACTGAGGGTCGATGGAGTTCATCACTCCCCGCGGGAAATCCCAAAGGAAATGCTGAAGCGGTTCAGGTGGCCTCTCCCGGCGGTGCGCAGGCAGCAGCAACAAGTGTCAGGGAGGATGGAGGAGTTTGGGGAGTTTGAACAGTATAAACCCTTGACAGCAGCCACATCCAGGCACCGGATAATTCCCAGCAGCCAATAGACACACACAGAGTAACAGGGGGTGTGGTCATGTCCTACCTCGTTTAGCAGAGAGTGGGTCAGTGTTTGCCAAATGTTTCTCCTGGCGAAACCTCCTGGAGAGACACAACAGACTGCTGCTGGGTTCACGTTTCCTCTGAGGGGCCGAGGCTGTGATTTACACTCTGGCCAACAAAACAAACTTGAACAGAGACTGAAATATTAACTTTAGAAATAATTCCTTGTCCCCCTGCATGTCAGACACTGAATTTTTGGGGGGAGAGGCTGCATATCTAAAAAACCTGCACTCTTGTAATGATTGGCCATGTTTTTTTTTTAATCATTTAAAGAGAAGATGAGGGAGTTCTTGTATGTGGTTTGGTGACAGGATTGTTTACTCTTGTTTACAGACAAGAAGTGACAAATCAAAACTCATCATTACTTTAAGGGAACAGTAATTTTGAATAATATTCCAGCTGACTTTATAAAACAGAAAAATACATGTTAGAAGGCTTCAGGTTGGGTTTCAAATGGGGACCCGGCAACCCTCAACATCCATATTTATGCCGATCCACAGCTCCATTATCCTCATAATAAGAGCCGTACAATTATAAAACATCAGTAATATCATCAGTTTTAGGTGATATTCCAGTTTGTCATTTTGAATTTGGATGCAGGAAAACTGTTGTTTTGGTTCGTTCAGGAGAAAATGTGTCTTGGTCCAGCTCAGACGTCATGGTGAAGACCCGTATATGAAAAAAAGAAAAACGTGTCCTCAGTTTGCTTCAGTTTAATGAGCACTGAGCGCTCAGAGCTCCTACAGTCTTTATCTTTTCTCAGCTTCCTTCATGTCATCAGTGTTTGTTTCAAAATAAAAGATGTTGTGAAGTTAATTAATTATAATGTAAAAGTAAACAGTTTTAATGGTTGTAGAAAAAACAAATGTATAGAAATATTCAAAAAAAGTGTGGTAGTGTGGCATTAAAAGTGTTATAATAACTTTTATGTTATTCTCACATATTTCCACAGCATCTAGTGCAAAGCCCACAATTCTAGTGACATTTAAAACATGATTTTGTAATTCAAGAACATGATTAAGGGTTTCAAACGGCTTTTTTCTAATACGTGCATTTTAAAAAAAAAAACCTATTTAACCTACATAATAAATTGTAAATAATTTTGACATTTTTATGAGTGTTTTTGTACCTTTCATCTAGTTGATTAGTCTATGTTTAAACCTCATGTAAATTAGTCATTAGGAACATTATATTTTAGTCTGACAGGATGAGGACAGCTACAAGTCCTTCCAAACATAAAAAGCCAAGAGAAAAACAGTAGAAGAAGGCAGCAGAGCTTCCTAAATGAAACAGCTTTGGTGTGCATGCTGCCCTCTGTTGGGAGTCAGCGACCATAGAGAGGCCCGTGGTAACAGCAGGCATGGGGGCCTGTCGCAGCTACTTTACTCAGATATGTAGCAGAAAAATCTGGATAAACAGTACAACACTGACTGTCTGTTACGATTAGTGCAAGTTTAATTAATCTCCATGTAAATGATGTGAATTATGAAACTCTTCAGCAGCTTTACATGAAAGTGTCTGAGTGACTCTGCTGTGTAGAAGTACTTAGGACTGTAAATCAAAGAGGCACTGAACCAACAATAACGGAAAAATCCTAATAGACCATTAAACATAATTACGTAACTTACATTAATGCATGACTAATATTTGATCTTTTCCCTCCAGGCTTCAACGTGAACTAATTCAAATGAAGGAGACTGCAGATAATTACTCTGCAGATTATAGCCGCTCATATATTCTGGTGAAGATGATTTCTGTCTATTACTGTCTCTGTACATGTGTTTAATGACAGAGGACATATTTTAGGGACACAAATACATTGAAGCCAGCTTGTTTTCAACTTTTCTTGATTACAGTTGCCCTCTTAGAGGGCAGTTGAGGACCATCATTGATATAAAACATTTCAGTAACTGACGTGAATCTTAGAACCTGGAACTAATTCATAACCCTTCAGTCAGACGTAAGATCAGACATAATTTCTTATAAAAAATGTCCACACTCATCGATTCTCACAAAGATTGAAATGCGAGAGAAAACACACAAAATGTTTGACTGCACTTGTGAGGACACTGTATTGACTTAAACACGCATTTACACATTAAAATGTCAAAATGACTTCGACCATGTAACATATTCTGGTGAGTTGTTCACTGACATTATCCCAAATGTTTGGAACAATGTTCAAACTCAGAGAAATCTGTTATTTTATTCAAGCTAACGGTGTGTTTCATTCAGTCTCCTGTCTCTAACGTCTGGGGTAACACCAGTCAGAGAGTGAGGATGGCGGTCAGCAAACTTGAGTAAACATAACATGAATCAACATCTGTTTGTTTGTTTCTGGGTTGTAAGCTGTTGTTTACCTTCGTGTTTTTGTGTCGGTACTAACATTCCGTGAGTTTCTCGTCTATTAAAACAAGCGTTTTTTTGTGTTTTTCAAAGGAATGTCGAAACACTGTCATGGCAGCGATGATAATAATAATGCCATAGAACATCGTATATGATTGTAAACAAGCTTATTATAAGGCTTAATTGCAAACAACCAAACTTCTCCTTTAACAAGGAAATAAAGAAATCCCATGATCCCATGCTGCTTCATCACATTATCAAACTACATCTTTAGTGTTATTGTGAATTTAAATACATTTCTCTATATTTACCTTTTCATAACACTAACTCTAACATTGACCAAAAAACAAGTCTTAACGTAGCAACTGATCACACTAGAGTTTTGTTGCCGTGACACAAACAACTCAGAGACTTTGTTTGTGTAAAAATATTCAACATGCAAACTATTCAGGTACTTATCTGAATCAATATTCAATATTTTGTAGGTCCTGTCCAATATGGGATTTCTGGTCCCAATATTGGATGTATTGACTGATATTACATACACATAACATCAGCTGAATTTACTCATCAGATACTTGTGACAAAGATATGTAATAGAGGCAGAATTTCTTACATTTTAATAAACTTTGTTCCAAATGTAAGTGCACTGAGAGTGAACACTTCACTTATTCGTTATTAAATAACAGAAGCCATCTGCTGGACAAACGTCATAAATACATCTTTTTAATCACTAGTTCAAGAATTTTTTCCTTATATATATCGGCACATATGGAAGAATTATACATGGTGCCGATACTAGAGGTGTAAGAAAATATTGATACATATCAAAATTGCAATACAGCAATATTGTATCGATTCTCAAAAACACTTCAGCAATTTTAATTAATAGTTTTCATGCAAAGATTTTAGTTTTTTTAAACCCCCCAACCACTATTGCATCAAAACTATTGCTTTGAAATTTGGATTGCATGAAAAAATTTTTTTTACTTAGATTTTATGGATAGTGTGGTGTTTATACTGTAATAGTGTTCCTAAAATAAGATTGAAAAAAAATTGCATTATGTCGCCTTGCTTACGTTATTGCAATGTATTGTAATATATCGTACTGTAACTCCTGTATCGTGACACAGCCATAGCAGATACTGATATATCTGCGATAACAGAATATCGGCTAACTGATAGGCCTATACTGGTCGGGCCGAAAGTCGGCGTTAGATTGATATAAATAAAAGACAAGTGAAGTGCTGTTTCTTAAGTGAGGTACTTGTATATCACAGTTTTACTGGTTTACTTCTTCCCGCTGGTTTGTCTGAATTTATTCATACAGTATGTTAACAAACTTTATTTTGAAATCAGGTAGGTTTTGTAATATGATGATTGCAGTAATGTGAAGTAACACATGGATTTGCAGACACGAGGCCATGTGCTCAAAGTTCATTATCTGAGATGTCTCCCCGAGATAACGCTCCTATTTTTTGAAACATGCTTTAAAGGCTAAAGGGTGCAAGTCAATTACATGTATTAATATTGTAAACTGTCAAAAGGTCTCATCTGAAAATTGCTTGACAATCCAGACGTGCTCATATCGTTATATCCTTAGGCCAGAAATAACAAATCAGCGTCTTTGAAGCGTTTTAAACTTGGTTTTGTGGTTAATTAGGGTGTCTGGAGAAAATCAGGCATTTGCTTTTTATCTTTTCATCAAGGCGTTTCTTAACTTGCCACAAGGTTCGGCTCGCTAAGAAGCAGGTTTATTAATCTGAGAGAATCAATTTAGTGCAGGAGAAAAATCTATTAATACACTTGTAAAAGTACATTTCATACCTGAGGATAAGTTAATAAGAATTGTTCTGCCACTGTTGTCTTTTAAGCATACAACTGTAAAGCATGTTTCAAACTGTGAACACTTAGAACATGTATGAGTGTAGAGGCCTGTTGGTCCTTTTGAAGGCAACTTTTGATTCCTGCAAATCAAAGTAAAACATTTCACCTGCAGTGACACCAGATTCCTCAGAGCAGCAGTTTGATCTGATGTGAAAGATTTACAGAAATTTATTCAAATAAGTTCAGTGAAGTTGAGCAAATGAGATTCTAGAAATATTAGGTCGGCAAATCAATCAATGTTAACTCAAGCCCTACTTATAAGCTTTTTCTTACATTTGACTCTCCTCATCGGTTGATGGGGCTGTCATGGAGATAAAAGTTACCTATTTTATCAAAAAGCTACAAATAAACCAACCTGCAAAATAGGGATGCATGATAATAACTTTTTCCAGCCGATACTGATATTGATAATTATCTGCTCCTCATTAGCCTGACACAGCCAGACTAATTAGTCTGGTATGTCTTGATTCACTGTTCATTTCCAAGGGGCAGTACCAACGAGCGCAGTCAAAACTGCTGTTTACCTCGTCTTTCCCCTCGTGAGTCGGTGCCATGTTTGTTTTGAGAGGAATTTCAGGTGAGCCAAAACCCCCTTGTTGTTGAAAACTGCACAATATTAAAAGAAATTAAAAGAAATGTTCTGACAAGATGGAGAGCAACCTTAGCGACCTGGCAAGTACTGTTTTTTTGTAATTACTACACAAAGGAAAAAAAACTCAAATTAACAGCTGCACCACTCGTCTGTCTGTAGGCTATCAACGATTCGTGCCAGCTCTTGGGTACACAGACCGGAACTTTGACCCCTTCAATGAGTCATCGCATAAAGCCCGCCCCATATGAGGTACACGGTTGTGATTGGCCCGTCAAGTGTTCAGATGGGTGGAAACAGCTGGGTAAGGGAGGGTTCAGAAACCATTTTCACAAAACGAATTGGGAAGTGAATGGGTTTAGCTTACCGGGCTGACTTCTTGTTGACTATTCTGATAACCGATTAATTTCCCGTTTTTGTGTTTTGAAAAGAAGATGCTAATATTCCACAGCTCTGACCAAATCTAACCGACATCGCTACTGTTTACACAACAACGAACAACACCTCTGAAACTGTGAAAAATTTCCACACACGCAATATGTCAGTTTTCTCAACCGCGACACCAGCATGCAGAGCTGTCAGTAAAAGCCCATGAAAGACAAGTGAGCAAAAGCAATTTTGGCTTCATATCATCGGCTCAAATAATCGACTAAAATTTCATTATATGTGCAAAAAATATAAAGTCACATTTGTAACATTGGGCTGATATTGTTTGGGCCCATAATTATTGTGCATCCCTGCAGCCACATTGTCTTTTAACTCACCCCAAAGATTTTTTTGCTTTGCTGCTTGTAACATTTAAATGAATGTCTTAAGAATTTAGTATTTCTTCTCAGTTTTTGTATGTCTCAAATTTAAAACAACTGCAAGGCAGTGAGATCTCACCCTGTCATTGACCTCTACGGACTGGATGAATTCACCGCTTCTCTCTGGACATAATTCTGAATGTACATGCATTTCTCTTTACTCTCCAGTTTTTAATGCATAAATAACCAGTTGTCTTCAGGGGCTGCCTCTGCATTATTGAATCATATAAAGAAGCAAATCTGTTTAATTCACTGATGAATTATGGCTCGTTAAAAGCAGATCTACTATATTTGCTGCCTCTGCTGACGTCTTAGTAAGTGTCTTGGCTTGCTTGTAGTATGCGCTTTTTCACATTCAGTGCATGCTATTTATTCATTCTGATGTTTATGCTACTGTATGTGTTCATGTGTGATATGTGTTCTTATTGAAGATATATCTGTTGTATTACAGTCTGAATTACTGTGTGCACTCTGCTACAATATCTTATGAATACAAAACGTGCATTTGTTTTGTCTGCCTGCTATTGTTCACTAATCTGTTCTTTTATGTGTTATGTGTTATTTTATCTCTTGAGTTGAGAACAAATGCAGTTTAAGTTTTGTAATTTTTGGCTGCCATTTAAAGATCTGTACAGAAGATGAAAATGAGCTTTTCAGGCAAACTGGCTCATTTACAGTTTAACTGTTCATTGAAGGACATTGTCTCTGAAAAATAAACATTAAATAGAAGAAATATTGGCATTAAAACCCCATCGGCATGTGCTTGCAAGGCACTTTGGTTGTGAAAATACAGAGTGATGCTGACACGCTAATGTACAGGTATAGACACTGACAAAGCTGGAGGCTGTTTCTGCAGGCTGCAGCGTCTGACCGGCGTAGATTCAACACATTCAGTGGGAGTTCAGTGCAAAACGCAAATGCAAAATAAAAGTGGATATCTGCAGTGCAGTGTTGATAAAACACACACACACACACACACACACACACACAGAAAGAAAGGTCTCTGAGACTCTTTACAAGTTCACATGTGGAGGCACACTGCCACCTTGAGCCTTTTTTCTGTGGCAAATCCCAGCAGGCACTCCACTTAACATATTCCAGCTTTTTGTGTATGATTATAAAATTCACCACAAGGTGGCAGCAGCTGACTGCTCAGTGTGAGGTCTGAACTGCCGGTGTGGAGCATGAAGCATCCACAGGAGAGAGCTGAACGCCGCTGTAGGAGTCTCTGGATGAAGCTGCCAAGGAGGCATCAGACTCCTGGAAGTTTTTGCTCAGACATCTAGAATGAATGTGTGGTTTAACCATGACAGATCCTTGCGAGTCTTTGAAGAAGTGAAAGTATGCTTTCTGACAACATTTAAGGTTATTCAAACACAGGAATTTCAGAGTAAGACTTATAATAGTGCCAATAACCTGCAATATGATTTTAAAACAAAGGCCAAAAGTTCATATAAGCATTTCTTTAACCAGAGCCTGTCTGATTTTAGCAAAAATTTGCCGGTGTTGCATTTCTCCTTGGAGAGGAACTTTCTAATAAAGTGGAATCAGACCCCCTCTGAGCCTCGCTGTGATTACTGTGGCTGGTATTGACACATTATCTGCAAACACTTCCCTGTTTTTCAGCATCTGATAGACTGAGGTTTCTCTCAAATGCAGCTTTTCCACTGAGATCCAGGCCGCAGAGTAATTGTCCGCGCAGCACCCGGAGTCACTCTGTCTGACTGTAATTCTATAATATTGGGGTTGGCCATGACAATAATCCCTGGGGCTCATCGTGCGTCGCCAGAGCTGTTTCACAAACTCAGATGCATGTATGAGAATCAGAATTGGGGAGAAGGAAGACTCTCCTGCTCTGAAGCTCCTGTCAGCTAAAGAAGAAACGTTTTTGTGAAGATACGACAGCTTGAGTTGGTGAATTGTGACTTTTGGTTTTGCTGTCAGAATGAAAGCATCAAAGTCCGAAAAGGATGATGGGGGTGAATCATTGGTTGCTCTCGCTTGTTCCCAGTGTCAGTGGTGGGTATATTGTTCCACACCACTTTTATTCAAAGTTACTTACTTTTTGTCTATGTGCATGTGTGACTAAATTGGATAAGAAGACCGCTCAGACAACGATTTCACGCAGGTATGTGTCATGCACTTGCGGGTTCGGGCCATGTTTCTGTGTGTCAGTGCGGTGAGAACAAACGTGCATTCAAGTAGCTGCAGTGAAACATGGGTTGGAAACGTGAAGATACGCATAACCCTGTTACTGAAGAGGTTACTTGATAGTTACAAAAAGAAAATGGCTGACGAGTGAGAGATTTACATGGAAAAAGAAACGACCAGCTCTTTGTCACCATTTGTGAGTATGTTGTTCAATAAATGTGGATTTGTTGAGGTATTTCTTAAAGGAAAAAAATAACAAATTGCAACAAACTATTTAAAACATTCAAAAAATGAACCAAATTGTTAACAGAATATGAAGAAATTAAAGTTTTGACATTATGTCAAAGACATCTATGTGTTGTGAAGCAAAGTTAGCGTGCTAATTGTCCTGCCTTGAGCTTTAGTGCCTTGTCACCTCATTGTAAAACAAATTATATTTAAACTCGACACAAACAAAAGAAAATAAAAACTCACCACAACCATCTTGGCTTGATGTTCCACTTCTTCAGCAATTACCAACTATAGTTTGGTTGAAAACCTTATTCACAGAGTTTAATGTGAAAATCCTCTGTGATGATGCCCAAACATTCTCCTGCTCCTCTTCCTCCTCTTCCTGTCCCTGTTGTCCCTGCCTGGAGTCAGAGTCCTGGGTTAGATCTGCTGTAAATCACTTTGTTACAGCTTTCCCTGTTGTTAAACAGGCCTCAGTCAGTCTTGGAGGTTGTGTTCAGTGAGAAGCTGCTGGCCGCAGCGTAAACACCAAAACTCATCCGGCCACTAGCTGCCCGGGAATCTGAGCTAACAGGCTAGCCGCAGGTAGGCTACAGCCGAAGAGAGCTACAGGAAAGAGTACAGAGAGCAGTAGTTCTTTCCCACTGACGGACTCCAGGGTGGGTAAAGGGGGCAATCCCCCCCCCCCCAGGTGCCCTTATGGTTGGATAAAGCATGCATAAGTGTCCTGTCTAGAATAGTTAAAAAAAAAAGAGGGAAAAGTGGCCTATCGGTTGCCTTTTACGTAGAAAAACATGACTGAGTGTCCTCTAGGGTGCCCCTTAATAATGTGTCTTAATGGACGCCCCTCTAGTGGCAAAAACGTGATGCAGTGCCTTAGAGGGTACACTTCCAGTGGAAGAGGATGCTGTCATGAAGTGCCCTGGTGCCCCAGTGGTTGGAAAAAGCACACCGAAATGTCCTCTGGAAAGGCAAAAAAAAGAGAGGAAGTGTCCAACGGCCCCATGTCAGGCAGTAGGTGCCTTTTTTAAAAACAATTCTTTTGCCCCTGCCCTCCAAACAACCGTCAAAAGTCCGCCACTGTTCTTTCCTGCATCATTTTTACAAATTGCATTTTTAAAAGCCAACATTTAGAATGACAAAATTTGAAGTCAGTGCTGGAAATATTATTTATTGAAAAAGCAATGAGGCTTATGTTGCCAGCTGAAATCTTTTATTTTAGAACTTGTACTGAAATTGGATGCTTTGTCAGTCTGTAGGAAGAAAAGCGGATTAGTATAATGTTTCATTCCATTTTCTGTCGCTCTGCTGTAATGGCAACTGCACAATGTTTTGTTTGTAACATACAGACTGATTTTGCAAGTATGGCTGATGCACAATGACTGGTGTTTAGGTGTTTAGATATATACATTAGATTTGCTGCCTGAAGAAAGCCTGAAAGGTGAGAAAAAGGACAAACTGTAGGTTTGTAGCATTTCTTTGCAATGAATGGTTCCTTTCATACAAACAGGAAGTAGTCATAAGAGCAGGAAGCAGACTTTGAGCTCGGCTCTGCTCAGCTGGTCAAATCTTGCCCGTTTGAAGCATTTCAATAAAAAAATCTGTGAAGAAATTCTCCCAGACAAGTGGAACACACAAATAGTTTGGGGCTTTCATGTGGAAATCATGTACTGTGTTTACACGATGGAGAAAACATGCAGGCCGGGTTCTCATCCCATCCAAACATTTGTTTCAGATCAAATGTGTTTTGCATGTTATTGTGACTTTTTTCAAAGGAAAAGGTATTTTAAAATAAAGAGGAAAAACATGCAAAGACAAGACACTCATAAACAATTTTTGGAATGGTATTCTGATGCTATTTTCCGTGAGACTGTAATTACAGACAAATAAGGTAAAAACAGGAAAAAAAAACAGACAACACAATTTTAGATTATTTTGTCATCTATTTCTAGTCACACGTAAAGATACTTTTCAGCTGTCAACAGACTGATAAATCATGACACAAAAATTCACAAATAGGGGCGCTTTGCTGCATGTCATTCCCCCTCTCTCTCCCCTGTTTCCTGTCGGCTCTTCAGCTGTCCTGTCCTAAAATAAAGGCACAAAAAGCCCCCCAAAAATATCTTAAAAAAAAAAAAAAAATTACAAATAAAAATAAGTGTGTGGCAGGAAGTAACAACAACCAGAAGATTTTCATGTGTTCAAACTTTCTGAAACTCACAATTAGGACACAAACAAGTGCTACAGAAGAGGCAGAGATGACACAGTGAAGTGTGAGTGCATGATTATACACTGACATGAGGCTTCAAATATCAAAACAAGGAAACATGACATCATCCAGGCCTCCACGTTTAGCAGCTCTGTCTTTGTATTTTTGCCGCCTTGTCGTGAACCTAATGTATGACAAATGCTCACTGGATTCAGGATTTCCAGACTTAAGCAGGTGGCTGAGCTTGAATGATCTCCCCATTAAATCATACATGCAGTTAAAGGACCATTGCATACATTTATAGCTTTTTCGCTATATATTGGTCGATGTCTTGCATTCATGTCTTAATCAGATGTCAGCAGTTTTGTCCCCCCGGTAAATAATGTTGATCAGAATTCTTGGGGCCACACTGAGTCTTTCTTGCTGCCGTTTTGTCTGATTTCACCAGCAGGTGCAGAATTTGGAGGAAAAAGTAGAGGCTTCCCAACAAAAAGGCAAACTGACAAGTGCAGTAGTGTCTGAAGAAGGTCTTTACCGTGATGACAAATGAGTTTGACCAAAAAGCAGCTTTGATTGTTTGTTCAGAAGGATCAAAATGACCTGCTCAGTACCAAATACGATGCAGTGTGAAGGAATTTCACTGCTGCAGAATTTGTTGGATTGTTTGGCAGAAATTGTGTTTGATTTTGGGGGGCTTTTGATTTTAACAGGCCATTTATTTTATTCTATAACAGCTCGTGAACATTGTTCTGTTTTAATCATTTAGAAGGTCTTTCCTAAATAACAACCAAATTGTGAAAGATTTGTTGTACTACAGTTAGGATTACTTTAGAACAGGAACAACTCAAACTGGTAGCTGGGTGTTGTTTTGTCACAATGTGAAAAGGTAAAAGGTAATCAATGTAATTAATAGGGCCTAAATGATATTTTGTTTTGCTGATGTTATCCACCTATATCAACCTGAAGCAGATATATCCATATCAGCGTGTCTGTACTTTGATATGTACTTCAGTATTAAAACTGTGTTTTTTAGGACAGAAAAAATGCTTGGACTAGTTATTTAAAATGGTATAATTACATAATTCAGCATTTCATTACACATTACATCAGCCACAAAAATCAAAAATCCCATTTTGGTTGGGACCATATTTTTGGAAGGATGGGCCACTCGTGGAAACTTGAACTTAATATTACACAAATATTGAGCATGAAAGTGTGGTAGTGATTTTTCTTCATCTCTGAAAGGTCACACTGTATATAATCAATAAAATCCTCATGTACATAAACAGGTAACCTTGTTAAGCTTTACTGCTTCACCACTGCTGGTTATGGGGGGAGGCTGAGCTGCAAATCGTGCAAAAGACCCATTTATTCCTGTTCCAGAGACAGTTGGGTGCATTCAGCTGACGCACAAATCTCCACCATTTACCCCGAGTCTATTTCTGTGCCTTATTTACTCGGACGTGTCAGGCTCTGTGAATCTACCTGTGTTCTGCCGAGTGGCATAATTTATACAGGAAGCCTTTGGAAATAAACATTTGCATTTAAGCGTCGTGTGCCTCTTAGGAGCAAACACACACGTGCATGCACGCACATATATGTGAGCGCAGCAGCTGATAAGAACTTGTATGCACACACACAGAAGGCATTCAGAGCAGGCCGTAATAACATAGTGCTGCTTTTGAGAGGCCAGCCACAGCTCTGCGGGCAGAGAGGGTACATACAGGAGATGTTATTGCTCTATATGTTTATAACACCACCATGGAAAAATAAGAGGCGCAGCCACAGGCATTTCCTCAGTTCCTCTCTGTGAGCCTGTGTGGGAGGGAGGCAGCGAGCGTTTAGATGAGGGCCGGCACATGTCACACTCCATCTTTTTCAGAAACAAGAACTCTAATTTCTGTTTCTCTTCTGCATATATTCTTTCACAATCCTCTTTCAGCACTCAGCTCTTGTTTCTTCACCCGACCCAATTATTTGTTACTTGTGTTGTCTGGATTCCTGCAGCTGACTTCTGCAAATGTGCTATTTACTTGAAATGCTGATTAGTTGTAATGTTAGAGACATGGGGATTTATTTGAAGTTAAATATTTAAATGAGAATATATGGTGCATTTATTGTTTGGTTCAGTTCTGGTTACTTTTTATGTGGCCACCAAGAAGTTCAAGTTTATTTCACTGCTGATCTTTTCAAGTTGTTCAGTGTTTGAGCATCAGCTGTTGTTCATATCAAAAAAGAAACAAAACCACCTTCATTTACATCTTCTTAATGTGGGAATCCAACAACTGATGTGACTTTATGAAACTGTCAGTGTGACGTTTATGCACACTTCATGCAGTAATTGGTAAAGGCAGGAAGGATTTAAATTTCTCTCTCAACATTTCAGGCATTCAGCTAAGTTTCACACGTCTTTCAGGATAGACTGGATGAAAGTTTGTTGCATTACTTCCATTTTTAACGATTTAAACAAGTGAAATCCTGTGAATCAGCCATCAATATTTTTGCTATTAGTTTTGCAACACAAAATAAATCCTAGTCAGTTACTGAGACCTTGGGGTTGCAAAGTAAATACAGTTTAATAGACATATTTAGAAAAGAGGTACTTGTGCTTTCTGCCTCGTTGTAAAGCATATATAAGTGCAATGGTGAATGAATTGGTTGTTACTCGTCTGGTATTTCTATATTTTAGCATCGTTTTTTTTTTTTTTTTCAAATTTATTTTCTTGATTTTTTTATGCTGCTGTAATGGTTAGGTCCCTTTTAAAAAGAGATTGTTGATCTCAATGGGACTGACCTGATAAAACGCGAATTAAATAAAAATACTATGTCAGACTCAAGTTTGAGATTTAGGGCCATTTTTCTTCTTGCAGAATCCCGGAAAGAAAACGTGCAAAATGTTTTATTTCAGATTTCATGTAAGTTCCACGAAAGTACTTCATAAGTGACGGGGAGTTACTCTGTTAAGTTCAATGAAATTACTTTGTAAGTGATCGTAAAATGCGGGCCGTATTACGTAAAGTAATACTGAAGCCTTTTGTAAGTAGTGAAACGGGGAAGTTTGATGGTGATATCTATTAGTTTCTCTCCGAATATGAGCACAATTTAGCTGAACTTCAGACAATACGCCGGCTTTGAGCAGGATTCATATCTGCAGCCAGTGTTAATGGAGTCCAGCTGTTAATTTCCATTGTTTAGATTTGGATTTTACCATCAGGTTTTTACTCATTAATGGTACTATGAAAACTAAACAAAACCAAAAAAAAAGTATGTGGCCTGAGTGTACTTTATGTTTACATGCTTTTATTTACTTTCAGATAAAGTGATATTCTTTCATTCACTGTGTCAGAGAGTGGGAGTCATGGTGAGCAGAGAGTTTGCAGTAGAGATGTTATAGGTGTGTGTGTGTGTGTGTGTGTGTGTGT
>JAPQLA010000007.1:3797110-3807169 GCA_029822935.1 Naso vlamingii | reverse complement strand
AAATAAATAAATAAATAAAATAAAATAAAAAATAAAGCGAAAACAGGGAGGGGAGGGTACAGCGGGGTTGCCTCCTTGGGAGTCTCATGCTCCAGCTAGCTTGATTCCAGACATCACCTAGCCCAGCTTGAAAAACACATTGTACGGTTCAGTGAGTTTATGTGTGCGTGTATATGATTTACCACACACATGTGTAGTGTAATTGTGTCTTTGTGAGATTCTGTGTGTTCATGTGTCCGTACATACATTCATATCTCAGTTGGGGTCAAGCCCTTTGTTTGTATTAAAGGAAAAAATTCACCAGTTAGTTTCACAAACTGAGGTTTTTTTTATCTAAGAGGGGTGGGCCATTGCTGCTCAGTCGACCATTGCTTATGAAATCATCACCTAAATCTCTACAGATACGCAACTGTTGTCAATGGACTCGTCAGCCCCTTCACCCGCCCCGCCCCTCGCCCTCTGTTTCCAAAGAAAAGGCCTTGTCCAGCCTTCCCTCCTCCGAGAATCCGGAGGGGGATTAAGACGGAGGTCCTAAAATGACACGGCCATAGACCAGCATCCTCATGAAGAGTCTATTTCACACATGAGTGTGCCTCCATCTCATGCTGTTGGCTGCTCTTTGAATGGGCAGAGGGAGAAAATGGAGGAGGGGACAAGGATTCCAATTGATCTCTTTAAGCTGCTGAGGCTTACTTAACTTATCCAGGAGCTGGCGCTCTGCTGAAGGTATTGCTAAGGCCCCACTTTGCATGAGAAAACCAGGATTAATCCAAATATTTATCCGTGCTGAGAGAGATGTTTTCCCAGTCTTTACATCGCCGAAAGAATTCTGCACATTTTTTCCTTTGAAGCAGATTAATACATTCTGTCCTCCCTGACGTCTAGTTTGCATTGTAGCCAGACCTGAATAAAGGAAATCCTATGCATTGGGTGAATTGAAAATTACCAAAAGCATGGCATAAATATTTCACACAGGAAAATTCTTAGTGCTCTGCTCCTGGAAGAGGCTTCTGGCACCGTGGAGGCTGAATGGAAAGTAAAAATGTCTCACAGAGGCGTTACTGAGGACGGTGTGTGTGTGTGTGTGTGTGTGTGTGCTGCAGTCGACTTGGCTGCCAGTTTACCTGCAGACAACAACAGCTCCACTTGTGAGACGTGTCTGATGTCAGAGCTGTCACCACGGTTACAGCCGGCAACAACGTCATTTGACAATTCTCTCAGAAGACATCAAGAAACTCCCTGGGACTCTCGTCTCTCCGCTGCGAGGTGTCCATGGCAACCGCAAGCAAGCCGAGCGTACAGTAATTCAATTGATACCTCACACTCTGCATGCATCCAGTCTCCCCATTCAAGCCGACTCATCTCCCTCTCTCTGCCTCCATCTGCCTTCCTCTCTGTCTGCCACTCTCAGTCACTCTGTCATTACATCTGTGTTAGTCTCCCACGCTACGAAAGTGTAGGTCTAAATTTTTTTGTGCTGAACTTTACATTAAAATGTTGTTTCTTCTTAGCTATCCCACAAAGAGATGACAAAAAAAACATCCTATCGCAACTCCATTGTTGTCTATGAACTATTAACCAGTGAGCTACACTGTTGCACTGACATGTTCCCACATGACAATGAACATGGGTAAAAATAGTTTCTCCTGACTCAATGTCACTGACATTTTCCGTAGGCCTAAAAATGGGCCTAAAAAAGTGTTTTTAGTTTGAAAAACAAACAAACAAAAAAAACTAGCCCCCAAATAGCATTTTTGACTTTGAGACCACCAGAAACTGCAGTGCACAGGTGCTTCACGATGAGTTGAGCTTTAAAAAAAAAAAATTTTTTAAATTAACAACACATTCAGCATATTTTATTTTAGAAGATTTAACTTAGTTGAAATTCATTGAAAAGGTGAGTAATGCCGAGGTCAGGCTACACGGTATCAGCCTGATAATTGCCCGACCAGGAGGCCGTAGGATGTCGGGTGGGCCCGGAAACAATCAATGAGCATCAGGGACAACAATCGATCATTTCATCTCATGTAGTGTGTCACAATGGACGACAACCAATGCTGCATCTACACCTCATGATGTCTTAACAGAAAGATTAGCATGTTTGATTTTTGTTTATCTCCCATGACGGCTTGGCAGCAGTAGCAGTGGTCAGTGGAGAAGATGAGAGGCCGCATGACATGAATGCTTCGTCTGGACACACGTGGCAGGTACAGGTGCAACACCACAACTAAAAGTTCTGTTAATCCCTGTAACGTTTTATTCTTTTCAAAGTTAAATTTGTGATCTTTGCAACTAAATGGGTAGGTGAAATTGTAGCCTGAGTGTTTAAATTCTTTGTTTCTTTAGCCAGCTGAAGAAAAATCTGCAATTAAGCAACATCACACAAGAGGTTGCGCTGAATATCGTCACTGGTGTGATTTGGTTGTAGGCACAAGAGTGCCGAAGATCATCACACATTGCTTTGAGAAATAAAACCTAACAATGTGCGTTAATACGTCGCACATAACAGCAATTTTAATAAAATCGGATCATATTTTAAAGAGAAAATGTCCTCTGGTTTTCCCTCTGATGTCCTTCGACTGCTCTGTCTGTCTGTAGCCTTTTATTTTAGCGGAGCTGTCCCCAACAACGACTCGCTGCTGCAGCGACAGCTTCGATCTGCAGGAAGCCTACTTGTGGCTTTCAGGAACCTCTGTGAATCACAGAGTTGAGGCAGAGCAGTCATAGGACATCATCTCCATAAAATATGACCTGGTTTTACTCAAATTGTTGTTTTATGCGACGTATGAATGTCTTCGCCTCCATCTGTAGCAAAACATTCAGAAGAATTTTATATAAATTCTGACAGCTTTAGCCACCAATAGCTTAATTAGCCGTTAGCTCATGAGTTTGTGAACTATTACAGTATTGTGGGCTATTACAGCTTGCGATCAGGACCAATCAGGACACAGGACCATAGCTGACAAAACTTCCACATCACTGCAATTTCACTGGTTTATTTGTGATTTAACATTGAAAACACTACCATGCAACGTGTGTAAATGTCAGTGCTGTACTTCTGTTTGCTTGGTTTGTTTACACAATGCTGGGCGCGCCCACTTGCGTTGCATGAATATCTGGCGCATCTATTGATGCAATGATGTTTGGAAAATTTTTATGTAGTGTCTGATATTTCATTCAGTCATTCCGTATATAGTTCACGACACTACGTAAGGAATAGTGAGTGAGTGAGTGAATGATTTCGAACACAGTGTATATCAGCACTCATGGAATGCCTCTTGTCCAATCAAATCACTTGGTCAGAAGTAACTGTTGTATAAGTGCAATTACTAGTTTCAGCCATTTCATGTGCCACACTCCTTCCTCCCTGAAAATACTCACACATGTTGAATAAAAAAAAGTTGAATAGTTAAAACGGGGTGAAATTACGTGAATGCACTGAATGAGTTGTTTTCACTTGGTTTTAATTCAAGTTTTGTTTGTTAAGTATTCAAATTTTTCTGCAGTTCTTGGACTGTATTTACTTTTCTCTTTCCCCTCATCTTTGCCTCTGTCAGTCTGCCTGGATGTTACTCTATTACTTTCTGTTTGTCTTCAACTTTCTCTCCTCATGTCACTTTTCATCTCTTCCTGCTGCATGTGTGTTCACCCTGCTTCCTTTTCTCTTTTTGTCCTCTGTCTTCCTCACTTTCCACCTCCCTTCCTTTCTTCATCACCACCCTTCATGCTCTCTCTCTGTCTGCAGGCCTGGAGAGCAGTGTGTGTGTGTGTGTGCGTGTGTGTGTGTGTGTGTGTAACTGTTAGCTTGGCTCCAGCAGTATCTCAAGCTCAGCTATAAATCGTGCTGTCAGACAAACCAGCTAGCGTTGGGTCAGCCTGGCAGCGTAGTTTTCTTTTCTTTCTTTCTTTCTTTCTTTTTTAGTTTTCTTTTGTCCTGGGGCTCTTTGGTTTGGGGTATGGACCAACCAATCTTCTCCACCGCACAGCCAGTGGCGCTGGGTTTTTGCTGGCCCTGATGGTGGGGGGTGAGGGGAGCAGAGAGGCCATGATTCAGGGTCCCAGAGAGAGGAGGGACTCTGCCGCGGGCCCTCAGACAGCTCAGGACTCTGCTGAGGGAGTCAAACAGAGCTATTGAGGCAGGAGAATAGCCAGGCCGGGCCAGGAGGAGGGCCGAGTCCAGCCCACGCAGCGTGAGACGCCGTATCATGGGAAAGATAAGCAAAGGAGAGCCATGAGCTGATCCGCCTCTCTCACAGAGAGCTGCACTCTTCAAGACAAAATGGTCCTCTTTACACTTTCTGTCTCCTGCAAACATTTAGCAGTGGTGCTAACAATGCTGGACACTGTGTCAATATGAGATCTAATGCTCACATTTATTAGCTGACAAAGAAACAATGACCCAGGTGTGATTTGAAGTCCTGGATGTTTCTTTGTAAGTTTCAGTTTTCACCTGTAGTTTCCTCCCTCTGACCGTGAATCTGTCTAATTTTTGTTCCTACAAATTTGGGGATTTTACTGAGCTAAAAACACATTTAGACACAGAAAATATACAAATGCATAAATCGAGATACACAGTGCACTTTAGTGATTTTCTTGCCAGAATCTTGCTCCTGGCAAACTGGAGAAAGCTTGTGGGAAACAAGCATTTAGAGCTTCGTGCAGAGAAACTCAGCTTTTAACTAAACAACATTTATCAAGAAATTATAACACAGTTAAATTAATGAATTAAACTCGGACAAAAGCTGGCATCTGTAGCATTTAAACCAATTTATACAGTTTGGACTGAGGGACAGGATCCAGACTGGACTCAGGACTATAATGCTGATTGGCATAAGTGGGATCACTGTTATGATTTATTGTGCTGCAAAACACAGACCGACCTGTTATGTGTGTTGAGAATCAAGCTTGGAAAAAGAGAATTTCAGAGTCAGTGTTGATGATCAATAACAAAAAGATCATTTTCTCTGACGCATGAGTGCTCAGTCTCATCACACAACAGACACCTAAGGACACAGATGCAACACAAGAATGCACCTCCACCAGTAGAGGGCACTGAAGCCACACCTCCTCTGGTTTACATGTATGTGCAGAACAGCACACCAATACAAACACTTCAAATCACCACACCCAAACCACAGGCACAGAGAGCAGGCACATCTCACAGTTATGATTCATTTTTGAGGCTATATGATGAAACTGCATCTGTGTAGATAGTTTTTCTGTTTTGGGGTCATATATAAAATAATTTTGCCCTATTAAAAATTCCAGATCTCTGCATAATGAAGCAGCTGTGCATTCTCTACATTCTGATCCCGTGTCACAGCTTAAACCCTGCATTGTGTATGGAGTATGGATCCCGACTGAATTAATTAAAATAAAGTTTTAATTCATCATTTAGATGACAATAAAATATATTTTTCTATAAATATTCCATCTAGTAATGAGATTCTGCTAAAAACTTACAGAAGTTAATATAAGTATACCAAAATTAAAAAGCACGACATGAAAAAGCTGGAAAAATTGTTGTTAAAAGTGAACAGGAGTTAAGTAAATATTATGTTTTGGTTAGCATGAGGGCAGCCAAGAAGTGTGAGCAGCATGGTCGAAGGACTCTCGGTGGCACATTTGGTTGCATTTTGGGGGGAATACCGTACTTTGGAAAACCCAACCTCACACAGCTGGACAGATTAACTGGTGAAGAAGCCATTTTTATAACTAAAGCTAATAAAATATCGCCAAGAAAAATGAAGTCAAAGCTATAGCAGAAACAGAAGCAGAATGTGTTCTGGCTCATTTAGAAAATGTAGGATGTAACAGCTATGAGTTTTAAAAAATATGTGCACAAAATGTCCTTGAAATAGGAAGTCTGGATAATATTTTATTTAGTGTTTGTGTTCCTTAAGTTCCACAAAATTACTTCTACATTAAACACCACGGAAGCAAAACAACAAGCCAGTTGATGCATATAAAACTTCTGTGTGAAGACGACTGCAGCCTGACGTCTCACTCTCTCTGTCAGCTCTCTTTCAGTAAATGTCTTCATTGCGAGGGGAGCAAAAAGCTGCTACACAGCAGGCTCATTCACTGCAGCCTCAATGGAACAAGCACAACAATGGGTGTGATCAGTGTACGCAGGGCCAACAAAGAGCAGATAAGGAGTTTCTCAGGGATCAACAAGCCTGCTTTACCATCTACATTGCCCTGAGGAACCTCCTTTGAAAACATTGCCTCAATAAGCTGATAGAGTAATCAGATCAGCATTCTGCTGGTATTCACTTTCAGCAGTCATCAGATTGTTGCTCTTCAATCTGCCTACAGCCAATGAGAAGCAGTGTGAGAGAGTTTGAAAGGCACAGTAGGCCCTGTTGTCTGCTGGATCTGCAACATCTGTAACTGAAATCTGATGTTTTCTCATCAGTGTGAATGGACAAAGTTGCACAGATCCCCATTTCATTAACTCCAATCTGTGGCACATGGAAATATGGGACAAAATCATTCGTCAAGGCGTGAAAATTGCATGCATTTTGTATTTAAATGTAATCACTGCCATGACAATAACTAGTAATTTTGGCACTGCATCAGCTTGGCAGAGGGAGCATTTGCAGGGAGGAAATTGAGGCACAACACTGGAAAGACGGCCAAAAACCTGCCGTAACTGTTGTTCAGGGAGATGCCTCAATTAAGTCAAAAAGTTCACATGAGACACAGACAGGAAATGGACACGAAAGTGTTTTGTATTGTCACTTTTTACAATGTCTTTTACAACTTAAAACAGTTCAAATCCATTTTAATAACAAGAAAACAAGAGAAAAATCATATTCTGACTTTAAATTGTGACTGTTCAGGGATGATTGACATGCTTACGGTAAACACGCACATTGACACACATTGTAGGTGTGTTTCTCACCAACAGAATGAGATTTTGGTCCAACACCTCCTCTCCGTCTCTGCTGCTGTCTGTGATCTGTTTCAGTTGAAATGTGTTGGCCACTTTTCCACTCAGGAATCTTTGGTGAGACCTGTGCTGTGCTGTCACGCTGCATGACTTCATCACATCTCAGATTATTTTGAGCCTCTTTTTCTGATGCCTCCTCTGCTTTTGGATTTGTATCAGTTGTTTCAAAGACACAAGTCCCTGTTATATGCTGCAAATATTTTTTAAATAATTCTAAAAATCACACTGTGGTTCAACAGCAACCCCCGAGGCTGGCAAGTGAGTATAACAGAGGTGTCAAAAACTGCAGTTTCTTGAATGGCCACTTGAGGCTCTAAAAGCGAGAAAGTCCTCATAAAGCCAAAATTCACAGCAGAAAAAACAGTTTAACTTTCGGAAAAAAACTGGTTTTGGTCTCTGAAGCTACTTTCTCCGTTCATGACAACTGAATTACGGGAAAGTTTTTGTTTAACTTGCTCATTTAATTTATATTTAAATTTATATTTAGTTGTGCATAATCAAGGATGTAGCTGCTTTAAGTGACAGCAAGATGCTGGTGTCGTTATGTGTATCCTTCCATCTCCCTCTTGTCCAAGAATGGTCATTGTTGGTCCAATAAAAACAAGATGGCGACAGCAATAAAGCCAAACTCAAGCACTGTGTTCAAAACTGTTCCCTGTCACGGAAATAGTGCCCTATATACAACACTACTGTTCGTCATGTGGTAGTGGTGTTCGAATTCTCAGCAGTTAATTTCATTCACTATAATATAAAGTATAGTGCACTATAAAATACCCTCAATGCAAAGAAAATCTGAGTGTTCATACAATGTACCTTTAATTTTACTCCTGTACACCACACCACCATGTGGTCGTGTATTTCCGAAGCAGAAGAAGAATTAGCCAGAAAGCCATTAGTGCTTGTTTTGTTAGTGAGCATGTTAGCTAGTAGAAGTTATGAGACACCCTGAAGTGAGTTTACCTTTTTCTCCATCAGTGCCAAGATGCAAAATTTTCAGAGGAATTATATTCTAACAGCTTTGGCCACTCATGGTTAAACTAGCCGTTAGCTCATGAGTGAACTAGCTCTTCAGTTTGTAAGATAAATTGATCGTAGGCTATTACAGCTTGCGATGAGGACAAAGGACCCAACTTCCACACCATTGGAATTTCAACAATTTATTTGGGATCGAACAGTGAAAAAAATCACCATGCAACATTAACACAACCCTTCACACATTTCAGAGCTGTCCTCCTGTGTGCTTGTTTGTTTACATGATGCTGGGTGCACCCGCTTACTTAATCGGTGCATCTACTGAAGCAGTTTTGTTGAGAAATTTTCAGTGTAGTGTCCAAATCCTTGTTTGGCCATTTCCTCTATAGTTCACTATATAATCTACAATTTATAGGGAATAGTAAGTGAGTGACTGATTTTGGACCCAGCTAGAACATGGGGTGCCTGGTGGCTCAGTCGGTAGAGCAGGTGCCCCATATACAGAGGCTATGCACTCACTGCAGTGGACCCGGGTTTGATTCCACCTGTGGCCCTTTGCTGGATGTCATTCCCCCTCTCTCTCTGCTGTTTCCTGTCTACTCTTCAGCTGTCCTGTCCTAATTAAGGCACAATGGCTGTGTCCACTCTTCACTATCCAGTCTGTGTTCTCAGTAATATTTGACCCAGATCTGCTCAAGCAAACTTTTCTGCTCAAGTTGGTCTTGGATCTTAACATCTTTACTACAGCGTGCAGCAGGGAATTTTAGGGCTTCAGGGCTTCGCTCACAGCGATCTGCTGCTCTGTGTGGGAACCAGCAGACATGAGGCCTGGGGTGTGTGTGTGTGTGTGTGTGTGTGTGTGTGTGTTAGTTACATGGAGCTCCTGAGGATCTCACACACAGTGATATCTTATTCAGCAGCTAATCTCTCAGTGTGAGAAAGTCTGATTGTCATTCTTATACTAGAAGACATGAATTATTCCCAAACAGGTGATGTTATCAGATCGCTGTTGGTAATCAAGTTGTTCATTTAGTGCACTTTCATACATGACAATATATAAAAAAACAAATATTTGAAACTATGGTAATTCAGATTTAATTTGCTTTACTCTTTGTTTTTATTGCTTCTAGCTGCTACCTGAGGCTGCTGCAGACGCCGTCTCCTTGAAGCTTATGACAAACCGTCAATACGAGCCAATGAGCTGCAGCGGTGAAACTGGATGTTCCTCAGGCTACATTGAACTAAAACAGAGAAACAGTGATGAAGACAGAAACAGTGCATGCTGGGAAGGCACCTGAGCCCTCACCAACTGGACTCATAATGTCTAGTCATGTAATGAAACCTTGAGCAGCCCTTGGTAAAGTGAAACATGTATTGAATGTAAGCTGTGTTTTGAAACAGTCAATTAAATTCAGTGAATAGCGAATATTCTGTCCTTATTATTACTTTATATTCATTCAGAAAACATACAAATGCATTAGGTGATCTGCATGAGAGATACAGAATAAAACTGATAACTGTTCTCTTACAACAGTGTTTTGCAGTCTCAGGGTTGGAACCCAAAATGAGTCACAGACTCGTTTTCTGGTGCTGGATTCATGACACTGCTGTAATATGTGAATTCTTTTTTTAAATTAGAATAGGAAAAGATCATCCTCAGACGCATGCAGAATGGCATGTACATATTTAATGAAATGGGGAGAAACATAACATTACACTCAGGAAATCTAATCATAGCTGTAATGTTCTGTCAGCATTTTACAAATGTAGATTTCATGGCCATTCATTACATTGTTTTGTCAGTTTGGGTCGGAAGGAGACATTAATATCTTTTTTTGAGTCTCAAGCTGAAAAGTTTTGTAACAACTGGCTGTTAGTGATTGATTTGATGCTCCATGTTTATACTGTGTTAGAAAGAGTCGAGTTATTGTGTTAGTCTGACTAAAACTGGACTTTAAACATACATGTAAACATGTTAGTGTGACTGAAATCGTACAAAGTCAATTTTTTTTACTCTATTAAAAATGTAATAAGTAATGTGACTATTTTAGTTACTTTATCGAAGTAATGTAATTTATCAAATTTGATTATTTTTGGATTACTTTTCTAAATTTCTTGGAAATGTTTTCAAC
>JAPQLA010000007.1:3704059-3716592 GCA_029822935.1 Naso vlamingii | reverse complement strand
CTTTTTGGTCATTGCTCAGAAATGGTGGTCAGAAATTTGGGAATGACAACCAACAGTGTGCATGCTACGACCTGACACATAAAAATCAAACAATGAAAGTTCATTGTCTTACTAAAGGACTCTTTGACGTGTGGAAAGGAGGAGATGGAGATCAAAGAGACGACCTTGTGACTGGACGCTAAACAGCTCCACCTCCTGAACCACAACAGCCACCCAGGAAGTAGAACGAGTCGTTGGCTGATCCCCACCTCCTCGGTGTATTGATGAATGTTTTCAGAGAAATGCATTGTGTATTCCATACCCATCCTCTTTACATTCATACAAATTTTCTCATTTTTATTTTCCACACAGTCTCTACACTGCGCCTCCTGTTGCCTAAAATGTATTGTAGCAAACCTCCTCTGTGCTGCTGTAACAAGGAGACGAGCATTCAAGTTCACGTTAAAGAAACCCATCCAGAAAATTTATATACATTCCAGCAGAAGATCCAGAAACACTTTCATTTTTCGTTTTGCATTTCACTCTCTCTCTGACCTCTTGGTATTTCTTTTGAACAGCAGGTCATCAGTTCAACACATGCCACTGAAATTGGCTGCCGACACCATTCTGCATTATTAACTTTGCGGTTGGAAGCAATATGTCTCCTCACCGGGAGAAGCCATGGCTGACTGGGAGATCCTCAGCTGCTGGAGTCATATACAAACATTAGTTCCTGTAATTAAGGATGGCAGCGAAAGGGCAGAATAATTAGTCACTGTGAGGGTCTGGGAGAGGCTTACATGAGCTTCACCTCCAGGCTGACGAGGCTGAGGAAGATCTGAAGCTGCAGAGCTCCAGGAAGACTTGGTTCCTCCAGAGCAATATTTGCTCCGTATCGTTTGTCTTCCACAGATGCCAATATCTGCTCTATGAATTAAACATGTTCCCTTCCCCCACGTCTTTGTTTTGGCAATTAAATTAGTTCCAGTCATGAAAATGAAAACTAATTACCCTCACTGAATAAACTAAGCACAGAATCAAAGAGTGTTGAGTTTACGAGTGCCATTTTTTCAGACAACAAACATGAACAGAGCTTCAATTGATTTTGTATTACCTCAAGGCTCTTGAGCAACCTCAGATCTTAGATGCTGATAAAAGTTCACCGGTGGAACCAGATATTTAAAGAGTCTCTGCTGCTTCAGCTGCAGCTGCCAACCCACGTGCATGTGCAAGCAACAAATGTGACTTCTTGAAATCTTCCCAGAGAAATTAGCTGTCTCAGGCATTTGCAGCAGCCAGGAGACGTGAGAATGCATGGCTTACATAGTGCTGTCTGGGTTTGTATTTTACTGGCGGCGTTTTACAGTTTCACTACACTCTGCAGTGTTATATTGTTTGGATTTATTAGAAAAAAAAGAAGAAGAAGAAGAAAAGAAAGAAACATCTGCTGCTGAGGACTTTGGCTGCTCCATTGCTCTTAAGTGCAACAGGCATGGACTTGCAAAATATGTAATTACTTATGTCAACTCTTTAAACAGCAAAGTATGTCATTTCTCGTCAAGTCTCCCAAAAACATGCATTTTACTCAACTGTATTCTGCCTTAATGTGTCTCATGCGAGTCTGATTGGTGCTCAAAGTGGGTGTAAAGGGGTTTTAGGATGCAGATGCAGTTAAAAGTGTGGAATCTGTGGTGGGATCTGCTCACCTGAAATGCCCTTAATCACCTGTCAGCCAACACCCGTCTCCCACATTTATTTTCAAATTCACATTCAAACCTGTTCAATGAAACAAAGCGCAGTTCAATCTGCTCCTAGAGACTTGGAATTACGAAGAGTTTCATCCAAAAATAAGGCACTCACTTGACTAAACTAATAAGATTGACTGCACACACACACACACACACACACACACACCCTGTTTAATGTAGTTATTAATCCTGGATTGTTTGGATAGAAGTGATTGAAATGGATCCGCAAAGTCTTTAAAAGCTAAATGATAATTTGCTTTTTGGCTTGAATTCAGGATTATTTTTTTTTTCTTAACACAACACAAGTTTATATCAAAATGATTACTAAAAAAAATAATATCAAAAACTGCCAAACATGCAAACAAATAAATCATGCAAGCACATACCTGCTCCAAATGTGCATTTCATTATTTGTAGAATTCAGCCATTTTCCAACAAGTTAACACAAAATTGGTACTTTTAAGATGCCAAAAAGTATTTATTTGTTTATTTTCTTTAAGAAACAGGAGGTAACATTTTGACAATATGCTGGATATCATTTTGAGTTTATTTTGAGCAGATAAAAGTTCAGCTTGAACGATCATTCTTGACCATGCAAACATTTTTGGTTCACATTTAGCACTCTTGACCTGAAACCGAAAGTCGAACAACAACAATAACAACAACACAGCAGTCAAACATGTTGCTATCGTTTCACCTTTTGAGTTTTTATTTTCTAATTTTCCAGAAACTTCGAGCCAGAAGCTAGAGTACGAGTCGTCAAACAATTTGACTGCCATAAACCAGGTGTTGCTGTTGCAAAACGCTGCAAAAACTCCGATAGGACGGCATAGTGCAATTAAAGTGCATATATGTGCACAATAATGTGACTAAAACTGGAGTACTTAATCTTAATCAGGTTAATATCAGAATATTGGTGTCCATGTAAACATAGTGAGTGTCTTCCTTAGTGGAGGGAGTTTACTTTGTTGCCTTGAAATAGAGCCACATGCGATAACAGGTCATTATGAATGGGACGATGTACAACAAATAAGAACAGTAGCTGCGGACAAATAGGAAAAATTGGTCACTGAATACTTAAGTTTTAAGACTTCTGGCTAACAAAATGATTAATGGATGTCAAAAAAGATCAGAGATTAGTCAGTGCTCATTTTAGAAATTCCAAATTTAACTTAACTAAATTCAGCATAACTAAACTTTGCAGCCAGTGGAGAGAGAGTCTTGAAAACATCAGTGCTCCATGTGTAGAAAGCCCATCAGAGGTTCCTGCGCTTCACTGCTCTGTTAATTATTTCTCACTGCTGGTATTTCACACCTGCCGGGGAACGTCGGCGCAGGCCTGGCAGCCCGCAGCTGAGCCGGAGCATGATTGATATGTGTGCTTCTTCCACTCTGTCCCTTCGCCCGCAGGCGTGGCTACACAATGAGCTTCTTCTTCTTCTGCTGTCTCCCACGCATGTTGCTGCAATTCTTCTCTGCTGATTGTTCTGGCACACCTTGGAATCGGTGGATCTGTGTGTGTTTGAGTGTGTGCCTGCATGATTCAAAGCCACATTTCATGCATGCATACACACTTGAGCTGCAGGTGACCCAGCCGACACACACTCACAGTAGTATTGATTTTTTCCCTTCAAATCCACATCAGACACGGATTGGAGGGTGCAGGTGAAGACGAGGAGGCTGGTTAAACAATGAGCATTAATCCAGATACGATTCAGCCAAAATGTGGAGGCTTTCAGGCTCCAACTCATCGATGGCCCCCAGCCAAGACTGGATCATGTTCTTAATGTTTTGTCTTGAATAAAGCCGACTAGCGGCAGCCCTGTGGGAACAACTGTATTTGTAATGATATTTACTTTACTTGCCTGCATGCAATGGGAACAAACGGTGATAAACCTCAGACTGTTTGAGATGTGATGTAAAAATGTTGATGGATTCTGCGGTCTGAAAACTAACAGTTGAAAAGCTCTTGGGCTCTTGACATCTTTGTCAGCTTTTTCTCGTTAACACTGACACCCTGCATGGCAAAAATAGTGTTATGAAATGCTGGGAGAGAATATGTAGAAACAAGCAGATAATCCTCTTTACATAATTGAGGTCAGAAATCCAAAAGTGCAAAGCACAAAAAGGAAGGGATGACATGTCAACGAAGTTTCAAAAAATGTGTGCAAAATAATAAATCTAAGGTATGATAAAATGTGGGAAAAACACACATATTGTGTATTAAATTCTATAAAAACAAGGGCACGATAAATTTCATACATCAAGTACATTTAAAGGTCTCTTGCTCTTGAGTCACTCCCGCTCCTAAGTGGCAAATGCAGAGATTCAGCAGATATACAATTCATCCGAACAAATTAAATCAAAAAGCTTTTAGAGACCAAAGGACGAAGACAAGAAAAGCACCATGATGAAGTGCTTTAGTGCTATGTAACTTGAGCTGAATGAAATATCCGTAAAGTTTCCTCTGATTTTAACAAATTCCGACAACTTCTGTCTTAAAACTGAATTCACCATTTAGTTTAAGCTTATGCCAAGTCCAGTACAGATCATCTATATTCTACTGACTTTATTAAATATATTTGTTTCTATTATTTTTTCCTCCACGTACAAAAGTGACATCACCTAAGAACCTCTGTTACATTCTGGCATTGCAGTAGCCTATAAATTTTACTTTTCAAAATCCCTCCTGGCCTGTTTGATCTACGTTCCTGTAACCTCCATTAACCATTAACACATTGATCTACAATGTAAAGTGCTTTTGGTCCAGGTTGGACCAGCGCTATTGTGACCACATGGAGTACATGTGACAAAGAGAGGTGAGAAATGAAGCCAAGCTGCTTTTGATTAATGCTCGTTAACACCTGAACAGCAACAAACTGATTACTAAGCAGATAGCAGAGCTCCAACCCCATTTCATACCAAATTCAACAGACTAAATACAAACTTAGTAATGTGCATAGTGTGGAAAATAAAAAAATGCACTATTTTTTTAAAAACAGAAAATGATGCAATAGAGGAAATCTTTGTGAAAATTATCAAACACTGCTAATCATTTGAGAGTTATGCTTCAGTACACTAGAAAACCTTGAAAAAAGACTTACACCCTCACATCTGTATTCGCAGACTGAGATTTAAATGCTGGGGATCTCGCAGGGTCAGCAAGATTATTTTCCATCCTGCACCTTGTGGAAATTTACAAGAACAACTTTTGAGCAAAAAACAAACGGAGTAAAAACAGAAGCCATTTTGGCCACAGCTGCCCTTGTGTGTGCAGTGGTTTGTTCAGTAAACAGCCAATTAAAAAGAAGCTACAAGGACACAGAACTTGGACATCACTCTGCTAAAGAGAACGGGGACAAGTTTCTGCAGCTTCCTGTTTGGTGCTGGTGATTGCGCACCTGTCGGTTCCCAGCAATGTTCACGTTATAAAACTGCACAATTTACAGGAGAGAAGACATAAAGTTGGGATCGGCAACATCTGAAAATTAAGCTAGCTATAGCATGAGACTCCTCTGTAACCTCCCCTCCCTGTTTTGTTGCCGCTCATGTTTTTTTGTTTTTGTTTTTGTTTTTGTGGCAAAGATTCACGTCGAGACCAAATGGTTGCAGGGAAAGTTGCAGCGGTGTACACTGGTCCGTCTCAGCTCGACTCAAGCCGGCTGATGGTCAGCAGAGGCCAGTTTTGGAACCATATAGATGATGCAAGTTTTTGCATCAAACAAAACACTTTTGTTCCAGTTCAGCCTTCCTTTTACATGCATACATTCATTTTACATGCAGTCGCCTCTGAAACTGCAAACTTTTGAAAATTGGGTTCCAGATTGCATTCTTTTGAAACTGCAACCTTCTTTAAGCTGGCAAACTGCAAAGCTTGTGACAGCCGTGACTGCACCAATGCTAATGCTAGCACAAGTCAATGCATTCAGCAGTAGCCACTACCAAACTCTGATTAAACAATTCACAGTGCATCAAGAGCAAGTCAAATATGACAACAGTCTATTGAGATGAATTTGAGTGTTTGTTCCATAATATTAGAAGTTGAACTACAGCTACTACAGGGCTTAGCAGCAACAGGAAGTTAACAACTTTAAGCAGCTGTGATGGTATGCCGTCACAAACTTACACCGCCAACTTTGGTTGTTCACGTAAATGTGGATTTTTTTAAAGGTGCAAATGAAAGAGTTTCCTGTTTTCAGTAGGGCTGCTCTTGTCTAAACGTGGCCTTAGAACTTAAGGCACATCACTTGTTTCGACAGCCAATGAGCTTGTAGTCATGTTACCTGATACTTAGAAGCACAATGAAGAGCAACCAATTAGAACACATGCTCTCTGAAATGACCTGTGATTGGTCAAAAGTCCTGTGACGGTCTGAATACAGAGCCAAGGAGTTCTTTCAGACCACCTGAATTACAACATGCTGAAAGGTTATTATGGGATTTTAGTGCAATGACACCAAAAATAAACTGCTTACACAGCTTTAAAACCTATGACTGACTTGATTCTAATCTAATTTCGAAAACTTGTCGCTCAAAGTGTTGTTTGGTGTGATCAAACACTTCTGCCAACTCAACAAGCGAAAGATTTGAGAGTTAGTTTGCATAGTTTGGACTCTGGGCACAGCAGAGGCATGTATGTGCATTAAGAATATTAGGCATGATGTGTCTGTAAAGGTGCGTGCATGCTCAGCACGGAGCCTGGAGGGATGATGGGTGAGTAAAGTTGAGAGAGGAAAGACAGGTCAGAGATGGGGTGCAGCTCCAGAGTCAGACGGGCTTCTATCTTTGAACAGCAGCAGTTGATCGGTTCAGTAAATCCAGCAGGATTGAAACGTAATACTTGTGGGGTTTAAGGGGGGATGAACCGACTGACATTAACACCACTTCCTCAAAGATCCTTTTTGTCTTAAGCGTTCAGTGGTGGACGGAGCAAAGCTAACAGGCTGCTCCTAGTGCTTAGCCAAGCAGTTGTGAAAACACACGAACCCCGGCGCCAGGGATCTCGCTGCGCTTTTCTGACCAAAACCGAGAGGCTCTGGCTGAGACTGAGGGGCTTGGAGGGGGCAGCGGGGGGAAGGAGTAGAGATGAGGGGGTGGAAATTTATGAAGATTATTGTCCAAGGCTTTAATCAGGTTTCTGAGGCGAGGCTCAGCGCATTTAAAGGGGAGGTCTGGAGTCAAGTAATACTCAGGCAGTCTGGAGTGTTGAGCTCCTGTCAAAACAAGCTATCGTGAGAATGCAACGGCCGACTACTGGAGGGCACAGAGGGTGAAAACAAAGGCAACCCACAAGACCAGCAGAGGTATTTTATATGAAACACCAGAATTTATAATGGTCAGTTCGAACAAGAAATGCAGAGTAATAATACAAAATGGCCCTATTTAAATGTTATCAGGCATGGTAACATCAAAAAGTACATAATCTGCACGCAAATAGTGGGTTCAAAATAATAGTTCAACTGCAGCATCAAATCACACACAAAAACACACTGTACACTGCCAGTAAAAAGTAATCATCCTCTCTTGGAAGTTTTCATGCTTTATTTTTTTTTTTACAATAGTGAATCAAAATAGATTTAATGCTGCTGTTTTACCCTGAAAAATAAAAACAGATGTCTCCAAACTAAATTAATTACAACAATACAACACAGAGTGCTTGCTTGCATAAGTCCGAATTTAGTAGATGCATCTGCAGCTTTGAGTCTAGGTGAATATGTCTACTGGGTCATATTTTATGAGAAAATGTCCACTGGTTTCCCTCTGATGTCCTGCAACATGCCTTTGACGGTAACACAACTCAACCCAGTCCTAACGTAAATATTAGCATTTGATAACCACACATGATTTGTCCAAGTGGTATAGCTGTAGCTAGCTGTCCAAAATGGCGGACTTCTTCATGGATGCGCGGCTCACATCAGTGCGGGCCTCATATTGAGTACTGATAGGTTGTTTTAGTTGGAGGCTAAAAGATGATGTTGTGTTACAGCATTACTATGTTCTGCTTCCTGGCAGCGCACCGTACTGCTTCTCCATACAGGGCGAGCCGACAGTTATCTACTGCAGATAAGACACTGACGAGGCATAACTGCCTCACGCAACCCCACATAAAAAAACGAATTGTCCCTTTCGTATAATTTAAACGAGTGACTAACAGAAAAGTTGTCGTAAACAAAAAAAATTAGCTCCAGAGACCAAAACCCTAATCTCGATCTTGCTGTACAATGAACATTTGATTATGGGGGTCGAAGGGGATTGACTCACTTTTGGAGCCAGCCTCAAGTGGCCATTCAAGGAACTGCAGTTTTTGGCACTCTATGTTTCTCATTAACTTAAGCACTTAATTAAATCATTAAAACATAGGCATATATCCCATTACTTTTCTGAGATCTCTTTGTGTGCTTTGATAAAGACTCATATCAAGATGCTAACTAAAATCTTTTTAAAACACTATTATTAAAAAGCAGGAGGATTTTGCTGCATCAGTGGATGTTTGAATGCTCTGAGTAATTCTCTTGTTTTACGGGTTTATTGTTTTTGATTTTCAGGCTGTTGTTAGCGTTATCAATTGTATATATGACATGTGAGTTTACAGAATTAAATAAGTCAAACTGCAAGAGAAAAACAGTAGGCTTCATATCTGTATCTGAAGCACTCCGCAGCGAGTGTCATACATGCTGAAGTGCTCTCAAACCTCTTTCTATTACTGTGGGTTATTTGCGGTCTTCTATTTTGGATGCGACCTATTTAGGAGTGATGTGTGTGTTTATGCAGCCCTTTCGCCCCCACAGAAACACTCAGGTTACTATGCTGCAGTAATTATGCTCCCTGCTTTTAGCTGTCATAACATAAAATGTTTGGGCTTGGGGAAAACAGGCTTGGTTGTCACACTGAACAAAACCGCTAACCAGACATAGTAACCCATGTTTAACTGCAGTGGCCGGCTGGGCTGCTAGCACTGACAGCAGGAGGGAGCATGAAAGTGGGCAAACGTCCACTCATGCCAGACAATAAAAGGAGAAGACGCGGAGGAAGATATTTATATATATATATATATATATATATATATATATATATATATATATATGTGGAGAGTGAGAGAGAGAGAGAGAGGGGGTGAGTGACTGACTGTGAACCTGCTCTCAAAGAATGCGTCTGAACATTGTTTATCACTTTTTAGATTTTGAGAGGCAGATGAAGGCAGAGGAACAGAAAGGCAGTGAGACCCAAATGCAGCTACAGACAAGCAGACACTCAGACTGACGGAGAGAGAAGACAGACGAGAGAGCGGCCAGGAGCAAACTGAGATGCATCTGTCCAGCTGGATTCTCATTTACCAGCTCCATCAAATCCACTGTTTCTGTGTTTTTACATTGTCAGGACACGCTGGATTGTGTGCAGATGATGGATGGTCCACAGGACGTGTTGGTTCTCACCCAGAGTGTGCACAAATACTACAGATCTTTAAATAAACCACAAAAATGCAAATCCAAGAAGTTTTGAGGGTTTGAGAATCAGATTCAGACACAAAGAGATTCTAGACTGCAATTTGGACTTCTTTCGCTAAATTTGACCAAAGTGCACATTTTCCTGGCTCATGTCCTCTCATGGCTGCGAGAAAAATGACTGTTTCTTTAGACACAGAGATGTGAGAGGAATGATGTTATTACATCACATCAAGCGGAAGGATAAGTCAGCAAAGTAGCAGACTTGATGAATTGTTCAAAATCTAGTGTCTTGTGTACCAGAGGGCAAATTTGTAAAGTAAAATTCAATCAAAACTTCACATTTGGGAAGAACAGGAGACCTCAAATACCTCTGTAGCACGTCTCTTCTCAGTTTAAGTTAAAACTAAGACTTATATGGAGATTTTTACTAAAAGAGACGATCAAGAAGGGACCAGTAAAATGTCAGGACTGTGGGACTGATGTGTCAAAACAACTTCTCTTAATTTGATCTTATCAGACATCTTTATGTCATCGCAACTCACCAGATCAACCAAAGGCACTGACAAAGCAGCAGGTTGTGTTGAGTGAATGATGAAAAATCTGAAGAAGAAGAACAGAGACACAAAGTTTCAAGAAAGAATCTAATGCGTTAAACTTCTTAGCTTCACTCTCTTCTGTTTAAGTGCTTTCAATCTCAATATCTACCCCGTTTAAGGACCATCCTCTGCTGTTTCCACAGTAACCATCAACCGTCATCCCAGTGAATCTCATCCACAGTGCAACACAAACAAACCTGACGCTTTTTCTCTGTTTATTTCCAATTAAGTTAGCCACCATTGTTAATCACACCATTACCCTCGGGACTCCTGAGAATCTCACAAATTGATTTTGAGTTTTATCTTCATGATCGCGTTAATGACACCGTTTTTATAATCAGCTAATGAAGCTCTTTTGTTTGTTGAACTGAAATTAGCACTCCAATAATTGTAATGCTTTGTTTTGCGGGCTGCTTTGGCACTATTGATTAAACAATCACTTCAGTAATGCAATTTAATTATCTGAGCTTCGTCTGATCGCACATGTATGGAGACTTTTTAATGCTCCAGATGTTTGCACACGTGCACAGAAATATTCACACACAAATCAGGTCATTTCATATAAAAGCTGGGAAGTTTTGTCAGACCATCACATGCACAAACTTTCTCTGTTAGTTCTGCAGTAATTTGGGTGCAAGTTGAGTGGTTGATTTGAAGGTAGCAGCTTGTTCCCTCGGGGCAGATAGACCGGTATTCACCACAAAAAGAATCTAAAGACTGTCACATATCCGGTCTGTGTGCTGAGCTGTTATCCTCCTCTGCTTCACACTGCATATCTTAGATTCTTCACTCTGAGGTCTCTAATAAAACCTGTGAACAAGTGAGTAGGATTGAGGGCGACTCTTTAAATGAGGCATTGTTGAACAGAAACTCAAGCAGGAAGCTTTTATGTTTCTACTTCAGCTCTATACCAAATTAAATTCACTCATTACCACCTTGAGCTTTAAATGCTGCGTCCACACTACGTTTTTATGTTAATGAAGTTATTGTGATTAAAGGAAAAATGTAATTTTTTGCACATTAAATCTACAATCATGTACAATGTTCTCCAGCAGTCCCGAGAGCTGGAGCTTGTTGCTGATGTCACTATTAGCTGAAAACAAGCACGTGCACTCAGACAATGCATCAAAAAATAAAACAAACACTCGTTTTAAAAGACTTGAAACTCTCCTAAAGTTCAGTGGAGACACGTACTGACACTGAAACATGCAGCTAAACACGGATATATAACCATAGAGAGGCTCTGTCAGCTGCTTCACGTAACAAACTGTTGTTTACTGCCACTAAACATTTGGTGAGTTTCATATCTTTTAAAAGGAACGTTTATTGTATTTTTTTGACTGATTATGAGAGTGCACATGCTCCTCTGTTGTTTGTTTTCAGCCAGCAGTGATGTCAGCAACAGGCTCCAGCTGTCAGGACTGCACCGGTTGTCATAATAATGCTGGAGAACATCGTACATGATCGTAGATACCTTTATTATGAGGCTAAATGCACAAAAAAATGAACCTCTCCTTTAAGGTTCTGGAACAACATGACGCCTCTCACTCCTTCTTCTCTCTTCTCATATTCCAATCAGCTGTGCCTCGTTGATCTAACTACCTGTGCCTCACTAATTCAATCCACCACACAAACCTTTACAGGCGAGTCTCACCCTCCTTCTTCTACTCATCTCAGTTCTTTCAACCTTTCTCCCCAAACCCTGTTCTTCTTCTCTCATGCTCTATTCTTACCTTTCAAGTGACTTCACAGCCTTATCGAAACGCCCACCTGGCATGCAAAAGAGGTCCTTCCACATTGGCCACCTGCTGGATTGCTACTGTCGCCACCAGAAAGGAGTTTTACCTTTTTTTTTTTTTTTTAAGTCAGAAAGCCAGACAGTTGTTCAAGTTACAGGCCTCATTAGTGCGTGTAGTGCCACTCAGTTTGTAAACAGCAGTGTGCAGAGTATGACACCTAATGTTAAAGAATTTTTTATCCTTCACCTCCCAAACAGCAACACTGACCCATTCATAAAAAAAATACATAGAACTGTCTGCACTTTTGTGCACTTTCATCCTGGCAGCAGTGTAAGTCAAGGGATTATGAATTACACATAAACATTGCCAAAGTGGAGCTCTGGGAGGGACTTCACTGTTTTTAGTGGTTGACAAAAATCCAGCAGGTGTTGTATATGGCTCACATGTGCTCAAAACTCGCAGTTTGCTCACATATCTTTTTATTTGTTCTGCTGACAGGTGATCCAAATGTTCCTGTCTTGAAATGATGGGAAATTCACCTGTCTGTGCTGCAGCTCCACTGGCTGTCCACTGTTAGCCGCCATGTTGAGGGAATGTTTTGCCCACTGGGGCTCTGCATGAGTCACAGCCCTGCAGTTCCCATCACAGCTTCACAACAGAGGGTCCCAGGACAGACTCCATGGCTGATACCAGCCCTTCCTCTCAAAGTCTGCAGGTCTTAGGGTGCACTCACACTTGGCCCAGTTGTCCTGTACCGTGCCAAAGCGTCATTGTCTCCCCTCCCCACTCTCCAGCTGACCCACACTCACATCACTTCAGTCTAACTGGGTCTGAGCACATTTGAGCTTCCTAATCTATGGAGTGCGACCTGTATTTTTACCTACACTTTTTAATTGTGATAAAATTTTTTAATTGTTCTCATATTTTTCCACTGCACTTTATCCAGACTTTGTAAGCTACTGTCTGTCTGAATTCAAGGTGAATCCTCCACAAACAGTCACAGTGATGTCGGTGCTCTGTACCTGTG
>JAPQLA010000007.1:3648167-3680831 GCA_029822935.1 Naso vlamingii | reverse complement strand
TTATTATTATTATTATTATTATTATTATTATTATTATTATTATTATTATTGTTGTTGTTGTTATAGAAGTCATTACCTTGTCTGAGCTGTGAGAGAAGTAGCTTCACTTCCTTGTAGTTGAGTGTCAGACAGGTTGAGCTCTCCGGTCGCTCGGTGTTTAGCCGGGATCAAGGCTGCTTGCGTGGTGTGTGTGAGTGTGTGTGTGAAGCGTGGAGCTGCGGGACCAGCCCTGCGGCCGGGGCTCCCGGCACAGGTGCCGCAGAGGGAACGGCTCGCCCGCCCCCTCTCTGTGCGCAGTCCGGCGCGTCTCCTCCGGTGTCAGCGGAGGAATCTTTCTTCGTATTCGTATCACCTTTAATTGGAGTAAGCGCGCACAGGTTTCGGTTTCTTAGCTAATTAATGCTGGGAGCGCTGCGCGTGGCGCAGGTTGGTGAAAGTACGCACGCTGCAGGACTGAAAATGACATTTCTGCCCTGGGACTACTAATTTGTTGGGCCCATTCCCTTGTTTTCGTTTGAACTTGCTTAAAGATTTTTTTTCCTCAAAATTCAAAGAAGCGAAAAGCCTCAGTCTGATCTGTTCTGAATTTCTGATTGTTTTAGATAATTTCTGGAATGAGGGAGAATGTGAAACCCCGCGGTGGAATTGTAGGAAAAAGCAGATGTATGAATTATAAAATTACGCACGTTTATCCGTCCAGCGGGATGGATGGAAGATGCGCATTAGATGCGTCTAATTTGACGTCGGTTTCTCCTCATCATCAATCAAACGTTTCCATGTATAATTTCTCTGTCAAAAAGTAAAATATTGACCTTCATCGCGCTCGGCTCGTTAGGATGAACACGCCTTTTCCCTTCTCTGCAACAGTGACGTCTTCTGTGGTTCGGAGCAGAAATATGAATTACACATCAGCCTCCTTCACAGAGGCGCGCGCCTCTGATCATCTCTGAAGTTTCTCCAGAAAGCAGCGGATTCCCCCCCACCCCCGAATGAAGGCGCTGCGGTTCTCTCTCCCCAGCAGCGGATCAGTCATCCCCTCCCCAACCACACGCGCGCGCTCCAGTGAGATTCAGGTGGGGATTTCTGGCCACTCAGCTCCGCTTTGACTCCCATCACGTCAGGTCATCACCGGAGAAAATGACCGGATTACAGCATCCTGCGAGAGGACGGATGAAATGTTATTGGCGACTTGTACTGCATTAGCCAATTAAAGCGAGCGTGCGCGTGATAATAGCTGTGCTAATGCTGCAAATTAATTGTATCTATTGACCCGAGAAATAACGCTCGCCTGTTAGCAGCGTTTTTCAATCAGAGGCGAGTCTCGCGCACATTTCGGTTCCAAATGAGACTCTGATTGCCTCTTTTCATTACCGAAATTGGCCTGAGACCATCCCGCTGCTCGGAGTGTGGTGCCTGTTTTCTTCGACTCTTTCATAAAGAGCAGAATTGCGCATTAATTGGCTCCAACTTGTCTAATTTGAGAAGAAGAGCTGATCTTGTTCATGCACAAACACAAATTTACTGACATGTTGCAATGATGGAAACCTTGTGTCACCTGATGTGGCCTCTTTAGCAGATTTAGGTCTGATTGTTTCTCTGAAAAACACTGGTTTCTCAGAACATTTCTCTGATATTCTGATTTTTACGAACTTTATTTGCCTCCTTTGTTGTACTTTATAGCTTAAGTCGCCTATATTTCAGTGGCACGATAGTACTTCACGGTATTCCTTTTTTCCCCAAAGCTTCCCTATAATATCCCTGGAAGCTTCCATAAAATGTCTAAGGCAGTTTAAGTAGAGATTATATCAACTCTTATTAAGCTTTATAAAATTTTAATTCACCCTGATCTCTTTACCCGAGTCTCAAAGCACAAAATCAACCAATTTTTCTTCACTTTATCATCTGTGGTTTCACAGTGTCCTTCTGCATCCTCTGGTTCACGTAGAGGACAAATGCGTGCACAGGTATTGTGCAGTGTGGGACACATGACAAGATGTTTGAACCCTCCTGTCTGAGTGTCGCCCGCAGTGAGCTCTGTCCGCAGCCTGCAGCGCTTTACACCTGGAGTCACACTTCACCTCTGACACTCTTAAAACACAGAGCTCCGCTTTTCCGCTCAGCTGATCAATATCTGCTCTCACCTGAGGGTGCATTCGAGTGTGCTTTGACACCAGGGTGATGTGATGAAGGCAAGGGGGACAAGAGGAATGCAAGGTGAGGAGTAGAGAGACAGGGGTAAATTGAAGGGGGAAGAAAGGGAGTAGAAGAAGAAAGAGGCTCAGGTATGAAAAATTACCCACTCGAGTGTCTGTCTTTCTCTGTTCCCTCTGCTGCCCTCCTGCCCTCCGCCCGACTGCTGTTTGCACTTGTGCTCTCCCAAAAACCTCTAATCCCCCTTTTCCCAAAATGACACAGTCAATCTCAGCCTGGCTGTTGATTCTCCAGCTTAATTATTAAAGATTACTGACACTCCAGAGCGGCGTGACTAGCATGTGACCGCCCCGCATTGATCCTTGCTGAGGGGAGCAGTGATGACAGTGATTTGAACCCTGGTTAAAGCATTTTCTGCCTCCAAGCTGTAACATTGTGAAGATAGTTCTGCATGATTAATGTTCATGTATTATTCACGGCTGTGGTTGTGTTTCCCTTTCATGCTTAAAGAAAATATCAGCGTGAAAACACTTTTGAGGCTTTGAACTCCTCGCTGGGTCTCGGGGATCCATACTGCCTCCTTTTCTTCTTCTTGTCTTCTTGAGGTTGTTAAGTGAAATCAAAGTGTTTTTAGTCGACTGTGAAGAGTTCATTTCCAATAATCAGCATGTCCACTTTGGGGTAAAACTTCCTTGTTGAGTTTCATTACTTAATGTTTTAAAAAAAAGGGATGTGAGGTTAGTAATTTGGCGATGAGGGGGAATATATTACTGCTCTTACAAAGGATTTAATTTGTTTCACATTCATGCAATCAATCATGCTGCAGCACTTGGCTGCTCCTCAAATCTGAGGATCCACTTAGTGCACGAGGTGCTTTGATTACCTGTCATCAGATTAGTCTGCAGCCTGCATTGTTTTCCGGTTTCCGCTCACATGTCACACGTCAGGCTGTCTGTCTAAACAGATCTGCGCGTGGCCATGAACCGACTCTGGAGCTTCGTCAGCCCTCGAAGTGAGGAGCTCGTAAAAAAGCTGAAATTTTTTTCTCCTGTGTGCATCTGTGCCTGCCAGAGAAAACAAAAGTTTCAAATCGGAGAGGCCTGCAATCAGCTACCTCCACGCCTGGAGAGCGCAGGCCTTATCGTGCTGTATAAACAAACCGCAGCAGCATGTAGGCGTCCTGTGTTTTAAGAAGGTGAGGATGGGCTGAGAGAGAAGAAGAAGAGCTCTCCAAAGTGGGTACGAAGAAGATGAAAGGCTGCAGTGTGTTGAAGCAAGAAAGGTGCAGTGGCAGTGTTTGGATTAGACTGTGTGTGTTTGTGTGTGTGTATGTGTGTGTGTGTGTTTGTGCCGCTTTATCCTCCCATGTGTGTCTCGTGAAGTTCCCCCAGTTGGTGTGTTCTGGGTTGAGGAGTGATAATGTGCAAACGGAGCCTCGCAGAGCCGTCCGGCCTTCAGTTTATGCTGAGCAAGGAGCAGGTCACAGGTCCTCGGAGAGAAAGAAAAACATCACTGTTAAGGCTTAAGACAACACAACCTTTCTCTGGACTCTGTGTGTATACAAAGCAGCTCTGTGTGTGCAGGCGGCGCCCACTCTGAGATGTTTGCTTGTGCATTCACCAAACCTGTGCGTGTGTTTTTGTCGGGGTGGACGTCTCGCGGCCAAGGCTATTCTGAAGCTGGACAGAGCCACTAAAGTTTAATCTAACCAGAGGCGTGTCCAGACTTTTTTAACTGGGGTGGCCCAAGAGAAGCACTGATTTATGCAAAGGTGGCATGTAGGATTTGGCAATATGTCATTCGACCTTAAAGTACCAGCACACATGGTCATGCACATATAAGCATCAGAATTGTCTTAATTTACCAATATTTGTCTCCACTACTCATGGCTACTTACATTGGCCAACATTACAGTGTTTAAAGAATAATTTAAAAGCTGAATAGACATACCAATCACAACACATAGTGGTACCATAAAGCTTCTGTCTTTCATTCTTTTGAGAATTTGTACTTTAAAAAGATTGTCTAAATACAGATGGAGAAATGGCTTATTTAAAAATAAAATCACTGTACAAGAGGCCAACAAATTAAAAATTTAGCCTAGCTAACTTGACAAAAATGACAATACAATAATAAATAATAAATGGTTGAAATATTTTCTTTGAAAAAAGTGTGCAAGTGTACAGGGGGCAGTCGTCCCCCCTGGTGCCCTAATGTTGAAAAAACGCCCTCTTGGATGACCGTCTGGTGCACAAAATGCAATTAAGTGCCCGACTACTTTTTGCGTGCTGGTGCCCCACGGCATAGGGGTACCCTTTTTATTATTTTCGCCCCTGCCCCTCAAACATCCTGAGTACGCCACTGAAACTAACAGTTGTTTGTGTGTGTGTGCATGTGGGGGGTTTCGTGCTTGGCTTTTCTGGGCACCTCAGTCAGCTTTCTCTGCATTCCAGCTTCTCTCTGCTTAAGCAAACAGAGAGCAAAGCTTCGTGTCGTTCGCAGCAGCCGTCACGCCTTCTACTCCTCCGGCAAGTCGTCTGGCGCGTTGGGCAACTGATACTGTAGACTTTGGCATTCCTCATCCTGCATGAAGATTAGTGAATCCTTGTCAATCGGTTGCTAAACCATGCAAAGGAGTTCCTCAAGCAGAAAAGAGTCCCGTGGAAGGAATGACAGGCTGTTTGGGTCTGAAATAGTCAGATTTTTCTCTCTCCTGATCTAATCCTGTTGCAGCAAAGTGAAGCAGTCGGTTAATGAACTCATACTTTAGGCTGAGGGTGTGCTACAAAAGTTTTCTTTAGCTGTTCCAGTATAAGAGCCCCTATCCACTCGTGTAACGATCAGGTGCTTGAGAGAGTTTCTGAGAAAAACTGCAAAGATGGATTTCCACCCTAATCCTGGAAATCTGTGTGGAATGTCAGGTCAGAATATGGCAGCATGTGTGCAGACCCCAAGGCACTTCTCTGTGCTGTGTTCAGTCTTCAGTCTTATTTTTCATATTTCAGTTTGTTGAATTTTTTCCTGATTGCATGTTGAACTTTGCTCAGATCTCCTGTGAACATCCATGCTCCTCTCTGCTGCTCAGACCCAATTGATCCTTCATCATGTTGGTTTGTTTTTCAGGTCAGTGGCGGGGAGTCGTTGGATAATTTCTTGTGGCGTCAGCGGCCGCCTTTCTGCTGGACAGCATGCGAACGGAGGATGTTGTCTGAGTCGGAGTCGGGCCTCGCTGCTCTGCGTCTCGTCTCGTCGTCTAGAGGAATGACGGCTCTGTGGTGCTCACTCTGGCTTTCCTTCCTCCTGCCTCTGTGCGTCGCTCCGGCCAGGCTGCCCACTGCTCAGCCCACAGGTAGGACATGACATCAAACTGTGTCTGCACATATGCTGATGTCACTGCTGAGACAACACTTGCCACCGCCTGTGAGAGAGTAGAAAATGTTCATGAAGACCAAGGTTAAGGCTCTACCTGACTGTCAGTCAATCATTCTTCATTGATTCTGTAAAAATGCTAAATATTGACTCTCTCTAGCTTTTGAAATGTGTGAATTTGCTGCTTTTCTCTGTTTTATATCACCTTTAATAGAATAGCTCGTGGTTTTTGACTGAACAAGCATCTTTGCTAACATGGGAGGAGAAAAAAGGAAACTTTTCCTGCAGCACAAAAACAAAAGGCAGCTGAGACAAATTCTCCTCACGTTGCTTCACACTCTGTCGTACACGAGGACAGGAGAGGGCTGAAAGGCTTCTTGTCCAAAAACAAGACAGACAACGTTCAGCCACTCGCACACATTCGCTCCTCTTCCTTAATTGTTCCTCGCTTCATTTTCCATGCTAATGTGACATCTGCTCAGAAGCACGTTCAGCTTTCTGTGTGTTCATCACTTCAAATAGGGGCCGTTCAAAAGGAACATTTACTGTTTGTACGGACGTGGCGGAGTCTCTCTTATTTTACGAGGAGGATTTAATTGGACTCTTCTCGGTTCGCTGAGCTTAGCGCGATTTTTCCCTCTTTGTTCCGGAGGCAGAGAAAAACCCAAAGATCAATCCAAAGTAAACGTTGACTGTGTTTGCTTTAATCTCTCCATGTTGCACAGAAAAAAAAAACTAAACCAACACAGCAGAGTAATCTTTTTCTGAGGCGTTAGCCAAGTGTTGTGTTTTTTCTGCCCCCTCCCTTTTTCTTTTTATGTGAGAGTTATTCCAAATGAGTCTTTGACACACTTTACAAGCTACAGTGCATTAAGAAGGACGAGGTGTTTTCTGGAGACGACTCAGCGTATTATGCAAGCAGAGATACTCCATTCGCGCATGTGTGTGCGTGTGTGTGCATTTTTCCTGTGTGTGCATGAACTTGGATGTTTTGTGTGAGAGGCAACAAGATCAGTTTCTGTTAATTGCATGAGTTTATTCTGCATTTCTTAAAGATGCAGTAAGCAGGAAAAAAGTGAATCGTTAAATTGTTTTTCTGAGGGAGCTGAAGTGTGCGGACCTTTTTTTCCTGATGGTTCACACGTTTTTGGTTCCTGCACTTTCCCTTAATATTTTTATGGATGTGCGCATTTTTAACTTTCATCTGAAAGATGCACTAAGCAACTTTTTTTGTGTCCCAGTAACAAACGAGACTGCACTGTTAATACGAAGCAGTTTGCAGGAGCAAACGTGTTTTATATAAACTTTCAATACCGATGTTTACATTCCTAAAAAGAGCACTTTGCCCGTGTAAACTGTATAGCTAACATTGTTACTTAATGAAGTTACACAGTGCACCTTTAAAGGAGGGTTCTTTTTTTGCGTATTAAGCCTTAAAATAAGGATATTTATGATCAATACGATGTTTTACAGCATTACTATGACAACCGGCACAGTCCTGAGTGCTGGAGCTCGTTGCTGACATCGCTGAAAACAACAGAGGAGCACGTCCGTTACAAAATACAATAAACGCTTGTTTCAAAAGACATGAAGCTCACCGAATGTTTAGTGGTGTCCTCTCGTGTACCGACACTAAACACGAAGCTAAACACAGATACATAACCCGAAAATGACTGTTTGTTTGTTTCGTGAAGCAGCTGAAAGAATCACTTTTGGGCGCCCTATCAGCCCCTCAACCTGTGTGTGAATTCCTCTCCTTATAGCCAAACTATTCCTCTCCTCTCCTAACCCCCCCACCACCCTCTCTCATGTAAAACCTCAATGTTACAATAGACGTGTTGTGATTCTGTGCGCCTGATTGCCCTCCCTGCTGGAAGCCATCACAGCCTATCATGCTTGGCATCATCCAAAAAGCAGAGTGTGTTTTTCAAACCCCCTCTGGGGGGGCGGGTGTTCGGGCTGTGATCTCCGTGTACCTGCACGATGTGAAGACACGGCCAAATGCAGCCGGGGCATGCAGCTCTCAAGAGGACTTTGTTACAAGCTGCTGATGTTTGTTATGTTAAACGAGTGATGATTAATTTGACGTGAATTGGACGGTGCTTAGGTGATAACATGTGCAGCCCTGTTTCCTGGTGAGGTGGAAAGTTGGCTTTTCTCAGCATGATGCTGAAAGTCTCATTTCAATCAGTGTTGTCCATGTGTTTGATGTGTTTGATCATGACAGAGATTCATTCGTCATCACAGAAACACAAAATTATAGACGTCTGGGGAAAATGAATTGGTGTCTCCCCATTAATCGATAGAAAAGTAAATGTCTTTTTGATGCCTAAGAAGCTTTTAATTTTGAAAATAATCTTATCTGTTTGGTTTCAATGGAGAGTTTTGATGTCTCATTATGTTCTAGATATTTTTTCTGAGGTTTCTTTCATCTTGACAATTGAAAATATCAGACAGAAACACTAATTTGATGGTTTTATTTGTTATGAAAGTGGAGGTTAAGACTTAGTTTGCCGCCTTAGTCACCGGAGAAATGCTTGTTAACAATACAAACACTGTTCTGTGAGGTCTCTGCAACAACATTAATTGCATTTGTGCAGAAATGTGTCCTGTGACCAGCGAGTGTTGAGGTCAAAGGTTAAAACGTATCAAAATTTTCTCTTCTCCACAAACACACCTCTTGCAATTCTGAGTTTTAAGAAGGAGCATCTCCTTTCAAGCTAGGCTGATAATCTGCTGCCTCTAATCATGTGAAAGTCATCCAGTCTGTTAAACTTTAGAATCTCATGGTCAGACAAAAAGAAAAACTCTCCTCTTAAGCTAAAGGACCCCACATTATCACCTTCTATCCTCCAGTACTGAAGCTCCTGCTTTATTTCTATACAATAAGGCGGTAAAGACGGCTGTGAGGCTCACGTACAGTGGGAGGCATCTTCGGCTCGCGTCTCGTCTCCCCCGTCTCCCCTCCAGCAGCGTTCCACGCGTCCACAGATGGACAAGCAGTAGGGATAAAATGACTGTCGTTTGCTGGCAGATGGCACAATTTCCCCTCAGCCGCTTTGCTGGGATGCAAAGTTGTCACATAGGTTTGTGTTTTCGCTGTGCAATGCCATGTGTTTGTTACCGTGTGTCTCTGTGTGTATGGGAGTTTAGATTAATGTGTGTGTCTGTTTCAGGGTCAGAAATTAGCAGGAGTTTAGGACAAAGATGCCCTTGAAAGTTTACAGCACGCCCAGCATATAATTTAATAAATTAATTGTGCTGCTTTTCAGGTTGCCTGATTAATATTTCAGAATTGTTCGCTTGTTTTTGGAGATTAATGTTTGATTGTGACCATGTGGGCCACCGTAGGTCCACAAATAGCAAAGAGCAGCTTTTATTTTAATGGTTTGTGTGTGTGTGTGTGTGTGTGTGTGTGTGTGTGAGGTGTAATTCCTTATTTCTATTAAATCTGTTGTAATGTCATCTCAAAACAGACTGTTGTTTGTCTCTCTGAAGTCTGGTGGCATTTCCAAATGGAGGGGGGGGGGGTGTCTGAGATGCCAGGTTAACATAAAGTCTGATGACAAAGAGTAGAGGTTCTGTGTGTGTGTGTGTGTGTGTGTGTGTGTGTGTGTGTGTGTGTAGGCCTACGTGGAGTCTGCAGTTAAAATGCTATGTCTGTACAAGCAGAGGCGGATTATGAAAGGGAGGCAGTAAAAGAAGATGAAAAGAAAGAAACATAAAAATTAAAGGATAGCAGAGAGTGTGTGTAAGGGTGTGTGTGTATTTGTGTGTGAGAGTGTTGGGGGGGGTTGTGTGGTCAGTAAGCCCAGAAACCAGAAAGTAAATATGTGGGTCATTTTTAGGGACAGAAAGCAACCGGGTGTGTGTCTGTCTGTCTGTGTGTGTTTGTGTAGGTGTGGGTGAGGGGTGGGTGTGTGAGGTCTCTGACCCTCAGCAGGGGTTGTTTGGGTCATTAAAATACTCATTAAAACCACGCCATCCACTGTTTTACGCTTAGGCTCTACTATTCACACACACACACACACACAATGTCACATCACTCCCTCAGAGGGCTGTAACGATACATTTAACAATACGATGCATGTTACGATACATGGTTGGCGATACGTTACAAGAGCGATGTGGGCTCATTTAGAGCGATACGATTCAGTGACTAGAAATCGATATAGTTACTTTTTTTGCCAAAAATAGAGGAAAAGAAAATGCTGATTCTATGCAGTGGTTAAGAGGTAAAACACTGGAAAAGCCTGATACACTGTGCGGATCTGTGTGGAGCACAAACGCCAGCTGAAAATCTCTTGCTCTCCTGGTTCTTCCCTGCCATCAACCATCATTATCTGAAGAGACGCTGCTGGCGCAACACACATGCCGAAACATCTAAGAATGATCTGGAGTATGGTTTACAATTCTTTACCATTATAACTGCAAAAATACATCCACATAACAATGTTTTACTTGCTAAATACAAGGTACTAATTCTTAGTATCAATACAATCGATTTTTGCTTTAAAAAATGATTTTAGATCAATACAAGTCGAACTAGAAGGATGATTTCCTGTTTACCTATCGATGTAGTTGTATTGTAGGGATATAAATCGATGCATTGATACATCGATGTATCGTTACACCCTTACTCCCTCTCCTTGTTTCTTTTTCTCTGCCATATTTCAGCTGTTTTACAGACACTCTCTCCCCTCTCTTTCTCTTTCAAACACTCAAAAAATACACACACAAACACACACACTCAAGAGCTCTGTGAGTCTTTGATAGTGTCACTGTTGTCCTCAAGGCAGTGTGTGTGTATTTGTGTGTGAGGATTGGTGTGCGTGTTTACTATAGCCCAGTGTTTACTGTTTTCAGCCAGCAACTTAAGTTGAAACAGCCAGCTGTGAAGAAAGATTCCAGTGAACAAAAACACTTCCTACAGTAAGTCAGAGAAAATAAATATGTGTAGAAACTCCTAAAGTTCAAAGTTCTTAATTTGTTTTTAACCAGAATGTGATTGAATCTCTTCAGTGGTTTGCCCTGTCAGCACAATGAGCCTCTCTTGTCACCAAGCGTCCATCATCTCTGCTCAAATGCTTTTGTTGTCACTCTCTAATCAGCCCTCTGGTCACTCTAATCCACCAGAGTCCCCCTCAGGTGTGCTTACCTGCTCCCTTGGTAAGTCTACAAACCCTTCCGGTCAACCATGCGCCGCTCCTGTCAGGCCACATTTCTCTTTCGTCGATCCAAGTTCACGTCTGGTCATCCAGACGCTCCTCCAGTCTGCACCGACAGGTGCTGGTCACTTTTTCCGCCTGGATTCACTCCTGCCAAAGTTCTTCATGTCAATGCAGCTCCGCCTCTCCAGCGTGCATTTTACAGGTCATTTTTCGAGTATGATAGTTGTATAATTTTTTGTTGGGCACTCTGCATTACTACCCTTTAATCATCCCATTATGCAAATGAGCAGTGCTCCGTGTGTGGGCTTAATGACCCCCTAAAAATTGGGCAGCTTATCACATCCTAAGTGTGAAGTTACTCCAGGCGGTTTCTCTTCTTTTGCAGCAACAGTTTGCCTTTTGCAGTCTCTGCATGAATGTTCATTTCTTCGGCAACATTATCAAGAAATCTTTGGCAAGTTTGTGAAGCGTGCAGGCCAAATGCTGTAAGCTTTGGAGGATGACGACTCACTGAACAATGGCTGTTCTATCCTCAGTCCATCAGGCACTTAATCCAGCAGACACTTCAGACACTCAGTGGGATGAGAATTAAGCATTCAGCTCAACTCAGAGTTCCATTTACCAAGGGATCAGCCTAGGATGCTAAAGTCTTGTAAGGTAGTCTCACAGGATTTATAGCTAAAATCAATATATATGAACCGGCAGGTCTCAATTTTACTCAAGAATCTTAACAACACGTAACAGTAAACTGTTTATTTTCAACAACATTTGAGCACATTCCACTGTGTTGTCTCATATCTCAGCACATTATGCATTTGGTTATTTTCATTAAGCACTTGCACAGTATTATTGTCTAGACAGTATTTTTCCAAGGATAACACACAGCTGAGCACAAATGGAAAAAGCCTGTTGCTGAGCAAAATGTTTTTAAACGTTTTCATATCAGATCACAGACTGAAGTGAAAATGGTCGGCTTGAATCAGTTGAGATTGTAAAATAAAACGTGCCTCATATTTCAGAGCCGTTGCTGGAAACTGAACCTCGATACATTTATGGTGATGAATAAAATTCAATACATCTGTCAGCTTAAATTTTGAAACTTGTACTGAAAGTACTAAAACCTGGAATTAAATGTCAGATCAAATTTGTATTGTTGTTCATTGTAAACTATTCTCTTTAGTCAAAGTTCTTATGTATACTTGATTGCATGTGTTTATAAAAACTGAACCAAAACAATAAAGTTTTTGGTGTTAAATCAAAGCTTTGAGTTGATTTTTACTTGTGAAATTGTCACAGGAGCCACCACTTCACACTAGGGATGTGCATTTTGCCTTTTTTCTGTACACGGTTAAACACGTGTTATTGACCTTGTTTAAACATTTAATTGTCCATGACGTCGTACCTATAAATAGAGTTGCATTGAATGTGCGCATCTGCGGCCTTTACATGATAAGAATTTTGGGCCTTGCTCAGGTAGGGTGCAGAGAGCAGGCACAGCGGAGGCTTGGAGCCAGTCACTGTTGCTAGGCAACAGCCACGCCGGTTATCACTCTGGGAAGTAGAAGAAAAGAGAAAGGAGAAAAAAGAGTTTGTTCGCTATGTATTTAAGTTTATCTCCGAAGAGGGCTCTTTCACTTTCCACGCTGATTATACAGCGGCGAAAAAAAACGACCATAATGAGTTTGTGTGCATGAAATGTTATGATGTCACTACCGTCTTTCTTTCCCACCTCTGCATGTACGTGTCACTTCCAGATCGTCTCTGGTCACACACAGCTGATATCTCAGTGGTTACACTTTGAAAGGTCAGTGGCAAACTAGTTCAAATGCAGCGGTCGGGGGGCAAATCTGAGTGGTGCACATGGCCAAGGGTGGCAGTGTCGCTTAGGCGGTGTCACTCTCTCCATAGAAAAACAATGCAAAGCGGTTTTACTGCTGATCATGTGTAGAGGCCTTTAACAGGAAATAACTTCTCTAGTTCAACATGCTGTTGTAATAAATATAAATAAATGAAACGTGCATGTTTAAACGTCCCCTAATTAGTCCTAAACAGGTAGTGATTGACGCTGCAGTTAAACAGTAACCCTACTTCACATACAACACAACAACATTAAAATACTCACACAGAATCTACAGGATGGGTAATTGTAATCAAGCATAGCTGTAATACACACAGTGTGTTAATATACCAAAAGAAGTAAAACTTATATGCAAATATGTTTGCACAAATACTTGCACATTGCACAGGGTAGAAGCAGATATTGCACAGTCTATAAATGAATTGTACATGATAGACTTATATTAAACAGGTTGCAGGCAGAAATTGTTCAGTTTATACTTGTAATTGCACATTGTAGACTTGTATTGTACAGGATGCAAGCATAAATTGTGCAGTCTATAAATGTAATTGCACATAATAGGCTTGTGTTGCACAGGATACAAAGAAAAATAGTGCAGTTTATACTTATAATCGCACGATAGACTTGTATAGCACAGAATACGAGCAGAAATTGCACAGTCTATAAATATAATTGCACATGATAATTGCAGGACGTAAATAGTAATGCAGACTGTTAAGAAAAGCAAACTGCAAAATGCATTCTTTCAGCACATGCTGGTGCTATATTTAATACTTTTTGGAACCTACTATTAGGAGAAAAATTTCACAAGCTGTTATTATGTTTCAAAAAAGCTAAACCCTAAAAAATGTTTCAACCAAGCCCCGATTTGTATTAAACTAAAAGACACATGTTGCAGCACTTTGTTGTCCATCTCAGCTGTCATCCCACTCTCAACCCCACTGGCCAAAGCTTTTAACATTTGCTTTTACTACTGGAGCTTCAGAGCCAAAGATAGGCATTGGGACAACCCTAAAACATAACTTAATTCACATATTCACAGTCATCCTTTCCTCTGGAGTCAGAGTTTAAAATCCTCCCCTGAGTCTTCAGACTTCCACAGTCTTGGGTTAAATGTACAGCAATTCGAGCCCTGAGTGTGCATGGAAAAAATTAGCAGACAGCTGTAGATCAGTAGGTCACTGTCAGCCAGCGGCCTTCGTACGAACCTTGTCTTCAGGCTGCAGTAATGTGTGTATTCATACACCTCATTAATGCCCTTTGAAACCCTCCCAGCATGTCACTTGATGAATTATTGATGAAAATACAGACCTGTCTGTGTGTTCTTCTCACGTCTCACCCCTGCCATCCTCTCCGCAGCAGGATTTTTAGTGCTAGTGCTTTATGTCTCTTTCTTTTCACTCTCACTCTCTTTCAGCACACACACACACACACACACACATTATGTGACACTTACACAAGCACATTTTAAGCCTTAAATCTTCCCAGATATGGGCTCATTTTCTCTCCCTTTTGGTCATTTTTCCACATCTCCATCAGCTTTAATGGTTGCCTGTCCTGCCTCTTTCAGCCTTACGATGTCTTTGAATCACGTACACACACTCTGTGTCACACACACACCTGTACATGCACTCAGCTCTACCTCTGGCTGCAGTTCAGGGCGGCTCTTATCCTGCTGGCTGATGGCGGCGTTGACATACGGCAGGTTTTTAATTACAAAGCTCCCCTTAAGGAAATTGTTGAGATACTTAACAGATAAGGCAGACATGAAGGAGAACAAAGAGGCTCATTGTTTGGTATCAGGAGGACAGTTTTTTGGAGGGTGCTCAGGGGGGCGGGGAGCTGGGGGCGAGACAGCTGGAACTGCAGTTACATCTGACAAAATATTATCGTGCTGTGAAGTGACTGGTTGATGGTGTTTTATTGAAAGTTGTGTGTCTCCTTTCATCCATCTCTTCCAGCTCACTTTCTCTCCTTTGTGTCTCTCTCTGTCGCTGACACCTGGATTTGTGGTAGCCATCGGTATAATTGCATAATTTTAAAAGCTTGTGATTGATGGCGATTGCAAAATGGAGCCTCTATATAAAAATCCACTGTCCTCATGCATGTTTAAACATGTTTAGTGTGTGTGTGTAAGTGTATGCTCTGAGTGGAAGTGTATGTTTCGTTGCTGGCAGAGGCAAACAGATGGCAGGTTGGGTGCTGAGCTATAAGAACTCCAACAAACACACACACACACACACACACACACAAAGGGAGAGAGAGAGATGATTGGGGCTTGATCTGAGCCTCCCATCACGCTGCCCTTTGACTCCCCCTCTACACCCAGCCACACATACATGCAAACACGCACAGACTCACAAATATTTTCTTCTTGACTGTTTCTTTTTGTGTCTTTTAGTTTTCTTAACTCACGATACTTATATTTGCTCAACCGTTCTGTTTTGGTTTCTTGTTCCCCCTTTGACAGATTTTTGCACTGCATGCAAAAAGTACAGCCTGATTCATTTAAATGAGACTATAGAGCTGTGATGCAGAGGAGAATGAAAACACATCAGGATAAAAACTGCAAAGGAGTTCAGCTTTTGCCACAAGCAGCGCTTTCCTGCAAGGGTGCTGTGGTGGCTGATATCAGCTGTTTACCTGCTGAATATTGTGACAAAAGTAAATAAAATCCTCTCTCAGCTCACAAACCTCAGTTCAGTGTGGAGGCATCTCATCTGCTTTCCAAATTATGGATTTGTTAATCAAAGTGGACTTCAAGGGCCTGATTTTAACACCCCCATCAATGCAATTTTCAGCCTTATTACCCACTTAAGAGTTAAGCACATAGATGTATGAAGGCTGCTATTAGCCAATTATATTCCACACTCATGCATATGAATACCTATGCAAACATGCACCCTTATGGTTCTCTTTTGCCATCGGAATCACATTCTAGCCTGCATATCTGTGGGAGGAAAACCCACGCAGATGTCAGAACATGCAAACTCCTCCTTGCACCTTGCACCACCTTTTCTACTTTTCTCTGCTAAACTGTTCTAAAATCACAGGGCAAATAGAGCTGCGATTGATTAATCGAATAATCAATTAATCAATCGATAAAAAGGTAATTGTTAACTATTTTGATTTATCAGTTAATCGTCAGTCATTTTTAAAAATTGAAAATTCAAAAAATTGTGTGGTTTAGCCACCTAAATGTGAGAATTTGCTACTTTTCTGTGACATTTATGATCATAAATGAGGAGTCTTTGTGTTTTGTGCTGTTGTTTGGACAAAAGAAGCAATCTGAAGACGTCACGCTGGGCTCTGAAAAACTGAGATGAGCATTTTTCACACTTTTTTGGCATATCATGGAATAAATAATTAACTGATTAACCGTGAAAATAATCAGCAGATTAATTGATAATGAAAATAATCATTAGGTGCAGCCCTAATGGTAAACATGAAATGTTTAATATTTGAACTAATCCACTCCTCCCTCTGTCTCTCTCCGACCACTAACCAGAAGCAGAGCTGTCCTGTCTGGCTCTGCTGCACCCCATTTACATTTCTGTGAATGGAAACAGGGAGCCAACAGACTGCTATTAGTGTGTGTGTGGGTGTCAGGGGGAGAGGCAGTGGGAGTGTGTAGGGGTATGTGTTCGCTCCTTGCTTGCGAGTGTGCGTCTCTTTCATCTTCTTCCTCTCTCTGTCTTTCTCATCTCTGTCTCTCACATATGCTCCCTCCCTCCCTTCATCCTCCATCTTCTTTGTGTCTGCCGGGACCGATTCAAATGAGCTGTATTGACTTGACCGTAATTAAGTACAGTATTGCTAAAGTGTTACACAGGGTTTACAGTGTGAGTGTAATAACTCCTTTCCTCCTCCTCTGGTTGATCCATCATCTTCGCTAACCTTCTCCTCTGCTGCTTCATTCAGAAACGATCTCCACTTGCAGCTGAACATGCGCTTCTGTTTAAGGCCCCCCCACATCCAGGGCAGCTGACACATCTAATATTGAAACCAAACTCGCCCCCCTCCCCCCCCCACCTCCTCTTCTCCCCTTGTGCTATTTTGCCAGGAGAGCTAAAATAATAAACCCTTGCACCGTCTGCAGAGCGTAATGGAAGTTCTTTCTCTCCTTGGAAAGAAGAGAAAAAGAGACGTCGGTGTTGTGCTGGCAAGCGGGGGAGCTGTGACAGTCGAGCTGACTCGAGTTTTGGTTTTGTAATGTCCCAGGTCAGAGTATTTTTCACAATTCATATGAAATGTTATTTTTGAGTGCGGTGTATTTGGTAATTGGCTGCATATTTTCCCCATGTGACAACTCTCTCCTCATCGCTGGCACGGCGCAGCTTCTGTGTATCACTGCAAAGTCAGAATGGGAAAGCCTTCGATTAGCTTTTACTGAGTAATAGTCTCAGTTTTCATTTTTGTTCCAGAGAAGAGCTCTTATGTACTTTCCTGCATGTTTGGCCATTGATATCAAGCTTCTTAAAAAGGGTCATGCTGTCATTCTTTAGAATTTATCAAGTCGATTGTTAACGAGAAGAAGCTGCAACAACACTGATGAGAAATCTAAACTCCACTTTCAGTAGTATTACCCTGCTGACTGACATAAACTGTAATGTCAGCACAAGCACCTGTGATAAAGACGAAAATAACTCAACTGCAAAACATTCAAGTTTTTGTTGACTGAAAATGTTTGACCTTACTTATTGCCCATTTGTTTTCAACGTTTGTTCATCATCATCCAGTTTTAATAATACAGTATGAGGAGTCCAAAGGTTGGGGGAAGCATCTTGGAAAAAAGTTCTTATGAAATACAAATTAAGGACCAAAAATGTTTAATAATCTTTAGTTTCAGCTTCTTAGTGTTTGGGTTTGCTGATTTTTGCTTCTTTATGTCATTGTAAATGCAGTAGTTTGTTTTTTGATGCACTTTGTCGGATAAAACAAATTTTTTTTCACATTTTGTCAACTGTTTTAGAGACTAAACAATCAGTAAACTAATAGAAAAGTAATAAATGGGGCACTCAGTTCTGACTAATGGTTAAAGTGAATTCCATATAATCACATTATCCCCAGTTCAGTTTCAGCTGAGCTGCTTTGTTACATGTCCACCTCTCTCTCGCCTCTCGTGTCCTGTCTGCCTCTGGACTAAACTTCATAATAAGGCACAAATGCCACAGACATAGTCATTAATAATAAATAATCAAGAGAACAATTAATAATGAAAATAATCAAACTGATAAAGAGAAACAGTCGTGCTTCATTGTCACATAAACCGCTCATATCACTGTCAAACATGGCGGTGCAGCTCTGAACCGTCGGCCAATGAGCTGCTTCTCTGGAGCAGTTGGAAGTCAAGTACGAGCGTTTTGCTCAGTGGCACGTTGGCATGGCTGAATAGGAAAGCAACTGAACATTTTCATGTGTGAAGCACTATACTGTTGCATTGTCCTCTTTAGGAAACTCCATTGACTCTCCAGTGAATGGCAAAGCGGGACTGTAGGCCACAGTGAAGTGAAGTGCATACAAGCGCAGTCACCATGGTTACTGAAGTGGTTACCATTAGATATGTCGGACTGTCGGGGTACCTGCCGGGCCCGGCTAACTAGTTGGCAATGCGAACTCTCTCCTTAGAGTCATCAGCTTTGTGAAATGATGGTTTTGTTATTTTTTACAGAGTGAAATATGACACAAGGCAGTTGTTCACTATTTAAAGTTAATTAGGTTATTTTTTGTAACCCTGGTTTCAGAGGACTCTTGCACAGTGTTCAGGCTTTGTTAGTATAGATGTCTGGTATAGATGTCTCAGGACAACTGTGCTCCAGTTGTTCTTTCTCCCAAACAGAGGCTCCTCTCTGTGGGCTGTTTGTGCTGTAAGTGAAGGCAGATCCTGGAGGGAAGCAGGAGGGAGGGATGATGGGATTAGAGGCTTTCCTGCTCTCGTCCTGCTCTCATAAGCAAACACACTTAGCGCACCAGTCGTGTGTTCAAGAGTTTCACCATGTTCAGACAGACACCCAGGGGAATCTATTAAAACTATCATTGTCCTTTTTTGCCTTCAACACATTCCTCACCAGTCAGCCAAGTTTGGTAGGTCATGTATAAAACAGATGAGTTCTAGGCAGCTGGTTGTTCAGGAGCAGGCCGGTACGCGACAGGAAGTGTTTGTGGGTGCTCCTGTTGATCTGAAGCACATGGCCGCTGAGACCTGCAGCAGGTTTCACGTGGAGAGGTAACAACCAGGCTGAAAGAGACGGACCCACACTGTCCCACCGCACTAATAAACAGCATCATAAACAGAGCAGTAAACACTTTTATGTCCTGCTGATTCCAACTGAGACGCACACGCCCTCACGACTTTCACCTTCAGACTCTCAAGGGATCAAACAGCTTCACAAATTCATGCTGCAAGTTTAAAATTGAATAAAAAAGCCGTGAGAAAAAAGTGCTGGTTTTCCAAAAAGTTCATCAATGAATGCACAACCTTGCTAAGTTTGTAACGTTACCATGGAGACACTTTGATACAAGAGAGAGGCTGTGAGTTAGTCTTGTTTTGCGTTTGTGCATGTGTGCGCGTGTGTGTGTGTGTGTGTGTGTTCAAATCCGAAAGACCAGGGTCCCTTTGCATTGAAACACTCCATGACACTGACGTCTTTGTCACCTCACACACACACACGCACACCCACACACACACACACACACACACACACACACACACACACACACACACATATACACACGCTATCACTGTTCCACCACAGCAGGACATTATTTGTGGGGGCAGGTCATCCCAGCTGGAGAGTATCAAAAGTTGGATGTCAGTGTGCGTGTGTGTGTGTGTGTGTGTGTGTGAGTGTGTGTGCATGTGTGTGTGCATGTGTGTGGGGGGTACACTTGTCCCACCAAGAGGTCGGGGCAAGGTTCGGGGTCAGTGGAGGTCAAAGTTTAACGGTTCAATCAGGCGTCTCCTCGTGCTTTGTCAGTGTGGTCAGAGACGGTTTCCATCCGCTTGTTCTTGTCTTGTGGGTGAAACTATCAGATTTGCTTTGAACTTTGAGACAAACTCGACTTTTTGTAATTAGTTCAGATCATTTAAGGTTTAAATACTGGATGTCTAAAAATATTCAGATGTTTCACTGTAAAATTATGCCACTAAATTTTGTCTAAATGGCACCAAGTTTTTCTTTGAATATCTCTGGTTGTATTTGGTCACTGAGAGCAGAGTAAAAGAGTTTCTGTTTTTTGTATTTTTCCAGTGCACACATAGACACAAATAGACTTTTTTTTCGCCCTTTCTTAACACTATTTCAATTTAATTAAATTTTAATATGCTGAGAACATTTAAGTCACCTTTTTGTACGAACCTTGCTTTTTAGAAACCTTGGAAAGTACTATCAGCATACAGAGGACTGTAAAATGCTTGAAATGCAATTGAAATAATGAATATCATGGCAAGTGTGGGCAAAGCTTTAGCAGATTTTTGGAAGAAGATTCTTTACATTCAGCTGAAACCTTTATTCATCTGCTCCTGCCTCAATTTCTGCCTTTTTGTTTGTCTTTTTCTGAACAGTTTCCTGATTCTGTAAGCTGTCAGTGCTGACCGAGCATCAGTGTTCCCTCCAAAGTCCATGTGAAGTCATGTGACTTTCTTAGGTTGAACTTAAATCAATATACTGCATAGTTTACTCCCACATATCAGCTCTGCTGTCTTTGTTTAAGGAGAATTAATTATATAGACTGAAAAATCTAAAAGAGGGTTTGACGTCTAAATTCTGGGATCCAAAAAGCCGCCTTGTAATCGGATTGGTTCCTTCATGTTGGTAGGGGAAGTGTAATTATGTTGTATAGTAGCCCTACACACACTTCGCAGACATCCTGGCTTTTGTGGGCCGAGTTTCTTACACTTGTCTGCTGAATTGAAACTAGGCCAGTTCGTCTTTGGAATGACAATTACCATGGACCAAACCCAGGCCCTATTCTGAGGCTGGAGGGATGGAGGGCAGGTGGGGGCAACGATGCGGGTTTGAAAGGAGTAAAGATGATTGGGCGCTGCCAAGATGCTCTGGACGTACAGTAGCTTCCGATGCTCATTAGCGCAGCCGGGCGGAGGGGCCATGGAGGAGGAGGAGGAGGCAGGGTGGGTGAGGCTGGCACAGGCCGGGGCGGGATGTTTAGAGGCAACGTCTATCTTTAACTTGATTTTCGGGGCTCTTTTGATAAAGCGCAGCTCAGCTCAGAGAAGAATAGAGGCAACAAGCTGGGGAAACCCTCCCTCCCTCCCCCTCTCTCCTCCTTTCTCCTCTCCACCTTGATCTCTGCCGAGCCATCCCTCTTTTCCTCCATCTCCTCCTGGCAGGCTTCTCTGTAACGGTGTGAGGTTGTCAGGCTGGCCCAGATTAAGGGCATTGTCCAAAGGTATTTACATCCGGCCAAACCATATTAAACAGAGATTAGGGGGTTTTCACTGCTCATTGCAGAAAAGAAAAAAATGAGGGGGGTTAAAAAAGAAGAGGGAGCTTTTCCAGGACAAGCAGGATTTACAATTGGCATAGCTGTGAAATGGAGGAAGAGAAATGTGCTCTTTATGGGGGTGGGGGTGTGGTGTTGGTGGTTGGGGAGACTCCACAGATCCTGTTTGAAGGTCATGTGATGCGAGGTTGTCTGTGGGGGTGTTGAATGTGCCAAACGGTTGGCAGCCGGTCCAGTTTTTCAGCATAGGAAGCAGAAGTGAAAGAATCTGTTGGCGGGACGCAGCGAGCAGACGGGCTGCTGTGGAGGACATGACTCTCTAAAACAGCCTGTCTGTCTGTGTCCTCACACCGCTCTTCAAGAAATTTCTTTTTGACTCTCATTTACAATGAGAGAATAATAGGATTTTCTTCATCAAGTTAACCGCTGATATCTTAAATCTGACAATCACTCAGGTTTAAAGCAAACTACCAGGTTAACCAAACTTGTTTCAAGGTGACAACAAAGGTAGATAGTGTAAAATATCACCCTAAATACCAAAAGTAAGTCCTGGTTCAATTAATCCGACTTAACATATTTATGTTCACAGTTTCTCTATGTAATGAGTGAGTTTAAGGTGTACTAGCTTTTTGTTTTATCTCTAAGTAGACAGGTTCAGAAAATGTTTCCCCATAGCTAGCTAGCTGTTAGCCGCCTGACTGTTAGCTAATGAACTGTTTGCTTGCGATAAATCAAATAGCCTAACACATAATTCTTCTTCCTGCAAATAAATTATGTATTTTTTAGCAGTGAATTAGCAGTTGCTCAGTTCGGAACTCTCAGATGTTTTTTGTTTGTTTGTTTGTTTTTCTTGGTCTATTATGATGACTAGCTTAAAGCAGCTAATGTTAGCCAGTTTTACATAGATACTGGCAGTAGCCTAGCTGACGCTAGTCAATTTGACTCTTGAGCATTAAAAGTAACCTAATTCTCTTATTATAGTTTTACCAATTCATTTTACATTGAAGTCCATTTAGCAGCTTTTTCATCAACATCTCATGTCTCAAGCTTGGATTAATATAGATTTTTCTTGGTTTTCAATTGTAGTTGAAAAACCAGGACATTTTAGTCAGTAAATGTTGAATTACCATACTATACTATTGTATACAATACTATACAATACTACACAAAAATGTACTATACTATAATATAATATATATGTAAACTGTTTACTCTGCAGGCATACACACAGACGAACCCTACCCACATATGTAAAGATGTGAGTAATCACAGAAATGTGGAAAGTATTTGCTCTCCCTTTTTAGAAGGAAAACCAGAGTCCAGCCTTTTTCAGTAGTGAAAGCAAACAACTAATTACCTGCAGTAAAAAAGGCCATTTATCGCTGAATTGTTTGCCACTGGTTTGGGAGCAGAACGCTCTGCAGATGTTGGAAACATGGCCTTGTTGTATTATTAGCTCAGTGAAGTGAGGAGGAGGAAAAAACGAGGCTTGATAAAGATGAATGTCTCCCCGGCCCATCTGGAACCCATCACTTTCAAAAGCGGTTTAAATGCAGATACGATTTAAAAAGGTATGTGTTGCTGTTTTTCTACCAGACTCAGTAAAAGTACCTGTTAAGCTCCCCCGAAGAAAGAGAGTCTTGTAATCTTTCACTGTTTATGATCCTTCTTGCCGGCCTGTGTGAGCCTGCAGGGATGCTCCTTAATGCAAAGCAGCCTGCTCGAACAAGACGACGTCATTCTGTAAACGCTCAGTAAATCAGCCGAGAGTCAGTAGACTTGAAGGATGCTCAATATGCAAAACTTTTCGTAGACCCACAGGTGTTGTATTTCAGCATGGCAGAGATGAATCTGTTTCTCTCTCATTCGGAACAGAAAATGAATTCATCAACACTGTGATGATCTGATATAGATGTTTACTGACAGATGTGTCGTTTGTAAAATTCCCCTCTCACTCTGAATTTTAAAGAGAGGTGCACATTGGGAAGCGTAAGAACCACGTCCACATTCACAGTGGTCTCATTTCAACATAAACGTAGAGATTATTTTTCCATTTTTACCTGCTGTTCACTCAAACCTTGGTGTGAAACTCTTAGACAGCGATGTCAGAGTGATAAAGTATGCTCATGAAATCTAAACAAAGCTGAAAATGGGGTGACAGTTCACATTTGGAAATACTGCAGTTAGATTTGCTCTTGAAGAAGAAGAGGAAAGCAAATTTGTTTTATCTTCATCTGACTGCCAATCTGCATCAGTAAGATCAATCATGTGAGATTTTTTTACATTTCAAATAATTGCAAAAGTTCATCATAAATGAATAAAAATGTCTAATCATGAATCGGCACCAAATGCTTATTACTTGCTCCTTTGCCAGTGCCTTTACTTTTAAGTTAAATCCGTTAACTTTGACAAGAGTCCTGCTAAAGAATTCTCTTTAATAAAAACACAAAACTTTAAATTCCAAGCAAGGCATAAAGACCTGATGTGCTCTCGGAGCCATTGAATTTCAATATAATAGCCTCCTTCAGTCAGTTTTAAAAGAATAAATCTCTTTATCGCCTCTTAAAGATGCTGTTAATGCTGGACTAAAAAGGGATAAAATGGATTGAAGTGTGTTTACTGAGCTGAACGTCATCCGTGTCCCCTCTTGTGACCTGATATGACAGCAGCCGTGGCGGCAGCTCCTCAGTCTGGTCTACACTCCTTCCTGTTCTCCAGGATCCCTCACTCACTTACTCCCTCAGCGTGTGCGAGTGTGTGTGTGCATGGAAAGGCTCCCCACATAAAGAGGTCTTTTTATCCCCAGGGCCGCAGCCTGCCCGCCGGCCCCTGGAGAAGTTTGTAGAGGATAAATAAACCTCTTCAGACGCACAGAAAAGATGGAGTCTGTGAGCGGCACGTTAACGGACGCAGTATCTCAAAGAGAGACTTTATATTATTCTGAAGGGCTATTTGTTATGATATTGAGCCGAGAGGGTAGGAAGGGCCAGAAGGGCAGGGGCCTCTTGATTTATAGAGTGACCGTCCAGCATGTACAACACACACACACGCACATAAACACACACACACACACACACAGTCTGCATTCACAATCAGATACAGACACACGTATCAGAACCCACATTCAAATTTCTACACACACACTCAAAGAGCACATATCACACATTGCTTCCAGCTGGCTCCAGGTTCCGGCGAAAGAGAGTACTCCCACCCCCTTCAAACACGCACACACACAAACACACACACACACACCAGACAGCAGATAGCTCACACATGCCGTACCGGACGAGAAAACAGCGGGAGCGTCTACATGTTGATATGAAGCTGGACGGCACCAGAACGCAGCAGCTGAGATTTTTCGTGTATCTGCTTCGTCAGAATCATTTCAGCTCTGATTTATTCAGGAGGAGTTTTTATATCGAACAGGTTCGTCACCGTGTTTCATGGAGAACAAAGAACTTTAAAAGACAAAGCCTTTGAATTAGTGCTTTTCATAACACACACCAAAATATGTGCAAGAGTTTCTCTTGGTGATGACAGTCCAACCCTTCAAACCCCATTTGCTGAATTGTCGTACAGCCAATCCAATAAGAGAGGCTTTTTTTGGACATAATTTAATATGTGACATCATTTTGTCTTTGTGCAGATTCTTTTGTTTACAGTCAAATCCCTCCACCTTTAATAGACTTTGTTTGTTTCATGGGTCATGGGTTTCGATACCCGGCTGGGGTAGGACTTCTGTGTGGACTTTGCATGTTCTTCCATGTCTGCGTGGCTTCCTCCCAAAGTCCAAACACATGCAGTTTAATTGATGACTCTAAATTGCCCGTAGGTGTGAAGGTGAGCGTGAATGGGTGTTTGTCTCTACATGTCAGCCCTGAACAGGTGACTTGTCCAGGGTGAACCGAGCCCTCGCACAATGTGAGCTGGGATTGTGACCCTGCAAAAGCATAACCCCTAAATTCCACCGAATGCGTGTGCAGTGCATCTCTGCTCTGGAATGGCAGCAGACTCCACTCCGTCGCAGCTGCGGTGAGCCGGAGCCCTCTGCAGATGACAGAGCACAACGCAGCAATTCAGCACACAGCAGATCTAGCGGGACAGGAAGTCAGACACAGATACAACATTAAAACATCTGGTTAAAGTCAGAATAAAACACTCTGTGTTGACGCCAAATCATATTTCACTAAACTCCATAAATAAACCGTCATTATGTGCAGAGCGAGGCCTGAAGTCAACAGATCAGAGGTTTTTCCAGAGGCCACGGTTGCGCTTGATTCTGTGATTACTGCGAAATCTCATAGTCTCACGACTCCAGCTGTCCGGCTGTGCTGTGCTCTGAATCGCAGCCTAAACGCAGCCAGTAGATGTGGATGGACGGCGGAGCATGGAGCAACATGCAGCGGAGCTGTTCCGGAAGGCACATGCATCCTGTGGAATCTCAGTGTAGGATAATGAATGAATGAATGAAGACTGTCATACGTTTTATTTGTGTCAAAATGTTTCAGGGAGTTTTTATTTTAAAAAATGAACATTTATGGCATCGAAATAGTCCAATTTAAAGATTTGATTATTGGTAGAAAGTGTTATAGTTGACGGCTTGGTATCACCATTTCCATTGTTGCCTAAACACTGAAATGAAAATTGATCCTTTTTGAGCAAGTAGTACCAAAAACTTAACTCACTCCCTGTCACTCACGTATGCTGTTATTGATCCTGAATCTGAAGAACTAGAAAAAAATAGTCAAATTAGTTGGAGAAGAGATTGAAAACCAATCAGAATCATTGTGCATGTGACAACAACAGCACAAAATCCATGTGCATCTGTTTTTTATTGTCTATTGCTGTGTGACTTGTGATGTTGGAAATGAACGATGCAAGGCTGTTGTGTGACTTTTATGAAAGCTTTTTTAGACTGTGACTTTGGCGCCAGACGTATTGAAAGAAATCCAGATCCAAATTCCTGATCATCAGTACATGTACAGGCAATGTGATAACATGCACAATAATAACCCAGTTAATGTAAGTTATTGTGTACATTCAACTGTTAACACTGCTGACTGGTGTTTGTTTATCATCTGAATAATGCTGCACACGCGCTGCTGCAGTTTGACAAGTTAGCAAAGTTAAGTTCCACTAAACACACCCCAAAAAGTTTTGGGGTTTTTTTGGTCACGATGCTCTTAAAATTCAGGTGAACAGAGTTGTTTTTTTCCAAGACTTTGGTTCATTTGTCCTCTCTGTCAGATGCACAGAACCACAATAGACAAACTGGCCCAGTTTGATTTTAATGCTGCTGCAGCTTTGAGTTTATTAACCTTTTCTCACATGCAGAGGAAGGTGAGTGAGTGACGCCCTGTCTCACATTCATTCACGTCCACACGTTCCTGCAGCACAGTCCTGCACAGCAGCACACACACAGCACCTGGAATTTTCTCTTCAGGAATTTTAAGTGCTCACTTTCCAATTAGAAAATTCCTCTTTTTGCATATTTCTCCATGATGCACTTACATGGCCACATTTCAAAGAAGCGTCTCTTGTCAATGTGATCAAACCCGTGGCCGTTCATTACAGGACGCTCACTTGAAAGGCAGGCAGTTACAGTCTCAACTGAGCTCAGCGGCTGGTATATCCGTCCTGAAAGGTTGTGAGGTGGCACAAAGCCTTTCAAACCAAATCCACTTTTATTCAAAGCACCTTTTTTATTTCACATTCAAAATCTGCATTTCAAAGCGCAACATCTGAAGCACACACACAGATATTTTGTCGTTGACAGTGACCACCGAGAGAGGGCTTTGCTTTTTTGTGTGACACCTGAGAAATATTTTTTTAATGTATGTGGGATATATCTTTGTTTTTGTTTTGTTCTGTCGGTAAATTGCATTCATTTAGCTTCTGGCAGTGTAAACATGGAGGCAGTGCACAAATGGTGCTCCTATCTATTTTCCCTGGATCAAAGCAACAGTGTTCCTTTTACAACAGGATCATACCCTATTAAGAGACCTTAATTAAAAAAGCTATAATGTCTAAACCATATTTTCCTCCAACAGGGCCACAACATGCTTTAAATAGCTACATGTATAAATGCAGAGAGTAACAGATTTATGCAAAGAAGGCAAATATTTACTTGCAAATTAAATATTTTCTCACTGTTGTCAAGGATTTAATTGATCAATTCATTCCATATATTGGTCTTTATTTAAAGGAGCACACTAGTGTTCCTACATTGTCGTTTGTCAACATCGGCCTCATAGGCTACATAAGCCCCGCCCATTTTTCCCCAAATAGCTTCATCTATGAGATGTGGTGTTTGTTTACATTATGTCCATATTCAGTAAACGTTACATAAAGTAGCTGAAAAGCTAAAAAGAATTTCTGTGTCAAAATTCTTCTTCACGCTAATATTCCAGCTAGGAAGGCAGCACTTGGAAGGAACTATTTTTCCAGGCGTAATAACTTTGGTCTCCACGGCTCCCAACTCCTCCCTCTCTCTCTCTCTCTCTCTCTTGCTCAGTGATTTTTTAACAAATAAACACAGACGTTCTCTTTTGAGGGGTGAATTACCTATAGCTAGCAACTTTCACATGTCCTATAGTGTTTCTATCCCCTGTTTCAACATATTTGGCAGTGAATGGGCTTTAAAAATGCAGCCTGACATCTACTAAAGTAACACATGGTCACATTTGAACAACTACATATGGAGAATGGCCGATGTCTGCTAATGGAGACAAGTCAGAAATAGTCTGGTACAGTCCTTTAAAAGAGCAGCTAACCCAAATTTAAAAGAAGAACAACAAGAACAAGAACAAGAAGTGACTTTATTAATCCCCTTTAATATATAAAATAGAAAATAGACACTTTGCAACTTTATAATAGTGCATAAAACATAAAAATGATCTGTTTGCTTAGGTACTGTTAAATATATTTTTGTAATTTGAGGGAAATTACCCTTTAGGCAGGAAGTACAGTATGAGCCCAGCACAAAGAAACAGTTCTCGTGCTGCTGCTGTTCAGTCAAAGCTGCCAGAGGAGGTTGTGCTTGATTGCTCAGCCTCCATAAAGCTGAAGTGAGCTATGAGTCCCTGGAGATTATTATATCTACCCCATAAACCCTAATTCACCATGTTTAAGACCTGAAGATATTCTAAGACTGATTTTCTCCTTCTATTTCACAGAGGTCATACGTAATACACGAAAGGTAGCGAGCCATTCATGCCGGGGTTGAATTTATGCTCTGTGCGCTGTTGCCTCAGTGATTTTCTTCTCCTGAATGGGCCTTTTTGCTCGAAAAGAAGGGGGAAAAAAAAAAAAAAAAACGCTGTAAATATTGTTGTCAAAGCCAGAGGCTGTGCAGCAAACTGCACAGCCACAGTTCTGACTTAACATCTCCAGTAATTTTAATGGGTCTAATAAATCAGAGAAAACAATTCACAACTCATCCATTTACTTCATCTAAGACCTGCAAGACAGAGAGCAAAATCTCTGAGCAGGTCTGAAGTATTAGAGGCTGAGATGAAACAGACAGAAGAACAAGACATTTTTAGTGGGCTGCTTTTGCTTTTGCTTGCTCATGTGTTTTCCACTGCACACGAACACTTACACAAGTCATTTTGAACCACTGGTGCTGGTGCAGACTTCTCAGACTGCACATTCATTCGGGGGGAAATTTAGATTTAGAGGTTTAAAAAAATGTTTAGACATCTAGGCTGTTTTTTAGACTTGCAGGTAACATCAGACTAATCTGTCAGGACACACTGAAATACTGCATAATCATGTGTAACCAAGACAGCTAGGTGTTTTTTTGACTTGTCCTTACAAATCCTTACATAGATGTGAAATTCTCCACTGATGATGCCCGACCATCTTCCAGCTCCTGACCCTCTTCATGCCTCTCCTGTCCCAGCTTGCCATGTCTTCACAGTCCCTGCAGTCAGTCTGAGCTGCTATAAATCACTTTAATTCTGTAACTTTTGCCTGTTGTCGAAATTTGCATCAAACGGAACACTTCTGTTGCATTTCAGCCTTTCTTTTACAGGATGACGGCACGCTGGCGCCCCTGAAACTGCAAACTTTTTTCTGGCTGTGTAAACTGGCAAACCGCAAAGCCTGTTAGAGCGGTGACTACGCTAATGCTAATGCTAGCACAAGTCAATCCGTTCCACGGTAGCCACTACCAAACTCAGATTAAACTCTCCACAGTGCACCCAAAGCAAGTCCAATATGACAGCAGTCTACTGAGGTGATTTTGAGCGTTTGTCGCTTCATTTTAGAGGTCAAACTACGGCTGAATTTATTTTATTTGTGGCTCTGGTTAAGGTAAAGATACACTTAGCCACAGCAGAAAGTAAACAACCTGGGCAACTTCCGATGTTATCACAAAGTTACACCGCCGACTGCTGGCCTGGCATGCATACTACAGTGCTTTTGGTTGTTCACGTTAACCAAATTTTTTTAAAGATGCAAAAGAAAAAAACTTTCCTGTTTTTAGTAAGGCTGCTTTTGTCTAAATGTGGCCCCAGTCCAGCTCTGCTCTCTGGGAGGCTGTTCAGCTTGGCTCTGATTCCTTGGTGTAAACACCAACACTTTCGTGTTGCTCCAAGTTATCGTTACAGTCAGACTGACTGTGTTACATGCACGATTAAGTTGAGTTATAGGTATAATTCGATAAGGTCATTGGAGTACTGTCTTTATCCCGGAATGCTTGAACTGGGGAGAATTGATTTTTTGATGGTAGTATGTGCGACTCTGCAACAGTAGGTGGCGATGTGTCTCCTTTCAGCTGGTTGCTGTTTGACCCTCTTCCACTCGACCTATTCCATCACAAACCAAACAAACTACAAACAAGTTAGGAAGTGACCAGCGGGTTTGATGTCGAACAGTGACAACATGAACAACCTTACTGTGCTAAACATTCCGTACGTACTCTGTGCTTTACTGTTTTTGTACCTTGTTCTTGTTTTCTTCCTGGCTTTCTTCAACAAATTTATGCTGTTCATCTTCCGGGTCAAAGACCACCTTGGGAATGTGGATCATGTGCAGGCCGCCATAAGAGTAAATGGATCCATATTTGCATTATCTTGGTGTGTTAGTGCGACTTCAAGAAATTCAACTCAGTTTGGTTTCAGTCAGACTAACATGTTTATATGTATTTTAAAAGTCCAGTTTAGGCAGACTGACACAATAAATCGACTTTTTCCTCACATCATGTAACATTCTTAGAGATGGACGGCAACACAGGCCCCTGATTGTTATTGAACAGGTTCATTGTGGTTAGTACACACCTTAACTTCTCAGCCACCAGAATGTCCTTTTTTGTCCATTTTGTTAGTATTTGAAAGAGTTTTTTTTTAACCAGAACAACTGAACTGAAAGATCTTTAAGGTTTTATTTAATTTTGAATCTCCAATTTCATCAGTAATGGATTAATACAGACAATGCATTGTTAGTCCCAATAGCTGCTTTTTGTTATAGAGGAATATTTTTTCCATTGTGATATTCCTACTTTCACTCTTCGCCTCTGTAGGTGATTTTGGAGGACTGAAGATATTCTGACACACAGACGTGTTTCAAAGGAACTCTGGCAGTGTTACCTGCTGCGTCTCACACACAAACAGTCCGTCTGTCTGTCTGCGACAGTGCATTTGTCCACACCGGCAGCCTGCCTCACATTGAAAGAGCCCATCCATAATTTAGAGCATCTATTATGTATTCCCCGTGAAGATTGTCTTGTCTGGGTTGCTCCTGATTTCAACCTTGGCCCTCAACTCCAATTTCCTAATCTCAGATCGAGGTTGTCTGCACGAGGGCTGCGTTCACGCTGGCTGCTTGTCAGCCGGCTTCGTCTGTGAGGCTGCTGCCCTTTCAGCGGGTCAACAGTGGGTGTATTTGCCATCATAAATCACACTCTTAACACACCTCATTCTGTCTTTCCCATGGGTGGGTGGGTGTGCATTTGTGTGTGCAAACAGTGCGTGTCGTGTACTCTGTTGCCCAAGCAGCTCGTTGAAAGACTTTCACAGAGGCTGTTTGTGCCTCACGCCTGCAAATGTGAAAGTATGTGTGCGTCTGTGCGCTTTTAAGTTTCCTTGTGCTTGTGTACATCGTGGCGTTGGCCTGAACGGTTGCCAGAGCAACCAGAGTGTGCATGAGGTCGTCTTTTTTTTTGCCCCCCCCCACAGTGATGATGTGTGATTGAGGTCTGGATGAGACGACACCTCCAATGGGAGGACGAGAGGATGCACAAGGGCGCTAGCTGTTTATTTATCCAGACGTGGTCCCTCCATCTTCAGCGGAGGCCGGCAACCTTAGCGAAGCCAGTAAACATGTTGATTTTTCCCTGGCTCGGGCCGAGCTGGCACATGGAGCTGCTGGAGTAAATGAGCTGGTGTTTGACAGGGAAGGTTGGGGGGGGGGGGGGGGGGGGGGGTAATTTCCGTACAGCCCAGATCTGTCTCCTTCATGCTGGAATAAAAAGTTGCACTTTTCTGACTTCTAGAGGCAGATTAGCGGATAGCTCGCCAGCCATTTGGCAGGTAATTCTGCATCACTGTCTCTGTTTTTCAGAAGGAGGGGCGTCTTTTATTTTTCTGAGAAAAACTGAATTATACTGTGGAAAAAGAAAGATAGTGTTACCAAAAACAAACTCCCACGAGTCATCTGTTATTTTAAATTATTTGTTATAGCATTATGAATTTTTTAAAGATGATTCGTAGCACAGATTTAAAATCATACGTCAAGTTGTTTTTGTCTCTCCTAACCGACTATGTCTTCTTTGTGTGTGCAGACTCTGTGTCCAGTGAGACGGCTTTCCTGGAGGACTATGTTCTGGGCATGGGGGACACCCTGGAAATGTCATGTGACCTGGAAGACCACTCAGAGCCTGTCGTCTGGTTCAAAGACGGTGCTGGGCTGGTGCCTAACAATCGGACGCGGCTGAGCCAGAGGTTGTTGCGCATCATCAATGTGTCACACGAGGACTCGGGCGTGTACTCGTGCCGACTCGCCCTCAGCAACACCTTGCTCAGCAACTACACCATCCGGGTGACAGGTGAGAGGAACAAGGCTTCATTTAACCTGTAGTCCTTGCAGTCATGGGAAGAGATGGGTAAAACCAGCCTAGTAAGACCCTTGACAGGCAGTTATTGAGACCAGTTTTGCTCATGAGATTTTTTTTTAATGGTATCAGTGGAAAACCTACTTGTTTTTTCCCCAAATGTCTCTTATTTTTCCTTATTCTCAGGGAATTCTACCTACTTTCTTGCTTTCAGCTATCCAAAATCCATCAAATCTTTTGCTTAACTGCTCACAATTGCTACCAACATGACTGCAATAACCTGTGATGAGGCTTCTCATGCATATATTGACTCACAGGTTGATAAAGTTGTGTATATCTGCAGGAAATGAGTGTGTTCTGCCCAGTGCTTGATTATCATCATACATAGAGGTTACAGTCTCGACATTTAAAAAAAACAAAAAAACAAAAAACGAACTTATCTGTGAATATATTTAGGTTCACATCGGTGAACTTTGTTCTGAAGGGTCTTAAGCTGAATGTTTTGTTGAATTTTGTAGGACTTAACTCCAACATGTGTAAATTTTTAGAGGTTATAAGTAATTTGTCCTTAAAACAGCTGAACAGAAATATTAAAGCAA
>JAPQLA010000007.1:3603133-3615918 GCA_029822935.1 Naso vlamingii | reverse complement strand
CCTTCAGATCTTCACTTCTGTCCATTCCTCCAGGGTGTTTTTGGTGTTTCCTCTAAGAGGCTTTGGGCTCACGATACTTCCTCTCTCTATTTTCTTCCTTCCTCCCTCCTCCACCTCATCCCCCTCTCATCCTCCACAGACGGCTGGTATTAACACTACCGATAAGGAGCTAGAAGTTCTCTTCTTGGCCAATGTGTCTTTTGAGGATGCGGGCGAGTACACTTGTCTTGCAGGGAACTCTATCGGCTATGCTTACCACTCTGCCTGGCTGACGGTACTTCCAGGTATATTCCTCTTCTCTCTGTGGGTGTTTGGACTCTTGTCGTCCATTTCTTCCACCTCAAAACTCCATGAAAGAACCACACTTTTATTGCCAATTTCATGTTTTGCTCAGTAGCACAATCTTAATTTTCTTTTCAAGCCTAATTATTGCACATTATTGCAAACTGTCACTTGTTAACATGTTTTAAATACACCACAACTGTGTCATCGCCCCTTTAATTCGACAAACCAAACATGCAATCCTGCTTCCACAAACAGACCCTTTTAATCAGAGCAGATCGTCTGTTTAAATGTCTCAAGGCTATGAGGCAATTTAAAGACATTTCTGTGTAAGGTGTTCAACACAGTAATTATCTCCCTGGGGGGAAGCAATGCACAGATGCAGTTGTAGCTACCTGAATAAAACTATGTTCTCATCTGCTTTTGTGTTGATTTATAGACGTTATTACATAAAAAACTGCTTCCAAGCCTCTGTTTGGGTGAAATGTGCTACTGAGCAAAGCCATATTTATTTTTGACTGTTAAGAGAAAATATTTTTGATGTTCTTCAGTGAGAAATAGTACATAAATTCCTATGTATGATATGCGATTTTGACTGACATCCCTTGTTTGTGACCTGCTCCACTTGAAGCCGTGAGCCCAGAGAAGGAGGACTACTACGCCGACATCCTCATCTACGTGACAGGCTGCGTGCTCTTCATCCTCGCCGTGGTCATTGTTGTCCTTTGCCGCATGAGGATGACCACACAGAAGACGCTGCCAACGCCGCCCGTGCAAAAACTGTCAAAGTTCCCCCTCAAGAGACAGGTAACAGAAAGTAGATACAAGATTCGTATAAACACTTTTCCCTCTTTTTCTCTCTTCCTGTCTGTTTAGCTTAGCTTGTAGCATGCTGGTCCAACATGATGCAGATGATCACAGAATAAATGAAGGTACTGAGGTAGTTTTGCCATAGTTATTGATAATAATTATTATTTCAGCAAACTTATTTCTCTTTAGAGACATCACAGATTGCTGAAAAACCTTTTAATTTTTCATCATGTATTCCAGACAGAAAGTTGGGATTCTGGAATTTGGAAAAATGATGAATGATCCTAGGAAGGCAAGATAAATGAGGGATTTTTAAAGACAATCACTGCATCAATTGCTGTTTTTCAGCATCTGATGCATTTTTTTCCTCAAACTGTACTGCAGCAGAATGAAAAACAACCTCAGCAGTCAAAGAAGGAGTGAAATTATTAACTCAAAGCACTGAAAAAGTTATGGAGAGTCATGGAAAAAGAGTGTAATTTGTCTGCATCAATGCCACAGTGACAAACCTGAAGAAGAGTTTGACCTTGCAATGTCTGTTCTTTCAACTTCTATACATTTCAAGGAAAAATTGCACTTACATGAGTTAAGGTTATAAATAAACAGAGACGGTTATTGTATGTCCAAATGTCGTGGATCTGTCTCTTTCCTGCTGTTTTAATGACGCTGTGCAGACGCTGGAAGGCATCACACTGGTGACATGTGTTCACATTTATCTTGGAGCAGATTCAGCTCAGGGATATTTATGCCCTCCTGTGACTGTCAGTGTTAGTTTTAGATTTCACTCTCGGTGTAACGCACACTCGCTCCTCAACTGTTTGGAGGGAAACATAAAGTGGAGCAGCTGTTTCGCCTCTGCTTGCAGTCTGCACAGCCCGTCACGTTATTGTGTCGTAGGGACACATTTTACAAAAAGTCTCAATCGAGTTTGAGACAAATCCAAGAAAACATTCAAATAGAAGACAGATCAGGACAAGATCATGTTTGAGAGCAGAGCACTGAATGTCTCAAGAATTACAGGATGAGTTCACGACAACAGAATACTGGTAAATGATAAAAAAATGGAGACAGAAGATGTTAGCTTAGCATGAAACTGAAAACAGGGGGAAACCGCTAGCTGGCCTCTGACAAGAAGTGTTTCTGCCAGCATCTCTAGAACTCCTTGATTTACATGTTTTATCTCAGATGTTTAAACTGTACAAAAACAGACAGGAGAAAACAGAGACAAGATAGCTGTTTTAGCCAGTTTTTAGTCTTTATGCTAGGCTAAGCTAACAGTTCACTGGCTCCAGCTTTGTATATAGCCAATTTTAAAGTGGTATCAAACAACCAAATTCTCTAAATTTTGTAAGAATAAGCAAAGATAAGTTTCCAGTTTGAAATCCCTTGACTGTTGACTGTACAACTCACACATAAAAAGTTTCCAAAAACACAGAAAGTTTAGAACGGATCTGAAAAGGCGGTAGACGAACATTTCTTGAGTCGTTTAGATATATTTATGATTCTGTAAAGATCCAAATCTGAGGAATCTGATAGATTATAATTTATAGACTCGATTTTGTCTCATCAAAGTGATGGTTTGGTTTTTTGGGAAAGCACTGGTTGAGAGGTTGTACTCTCTGGATGGTCAGGGCAAAAATAAAATTGAGTCAACATCCATCCGCGGCTTGACCAGGACACTTCGAAGCCAGGTTAAAACAGGAACCAGAATCAGATGTGTCCAAGAAGGGAAAAAATCCTTCTGAGCTCCAGACCAGAGTAGCTTCCCTTTTGCAGGCTTTCTCTCTCCACGTAAACTAGTTTGCCATCTTCTCCTTTTTTCACTTTGCTTTACTCTCATCAAAAGGAATCAATCTGTGCTCCCGAGCTTCAATTTCTTTTCTTATTGCCTCTGCGTCTCCAACAATCTTCAGAAAATTATTGGGCAGAGCAGTTTGGCTTTTTGTAATACCAGTGACCCAGAGTGACTTGCATCTTGTGACTGGTCGTGGATGCAAAGATCATCTGAATGTCATAAATGGAGATGAGTTTGTCATTATCCATGCAGCTCCACCCTGTGTGCAGGATGCAGCAACTGTGTGGTTGTGCTGAGCAAGCTCCAGCTTTCCAGCTTCATAATTGAAGGATTGTGTCCTCAAAGTGCAACAAGATGCATTTTTAGAAAAGAAAACTGTTCTTCTAGAAAGTTAAAATGTGCTTCTTAAGAACAAAGATGTGACTTTTCAAAACCACACAGGAATGATGCTGGAAAGATTTTAAAATAATGTATTTTTCTAATTATTTCTTGTTACATAAAAGCAGTTTTAGACTATAACCGGTATGAACCTCTTCTTTTGAAAGATGCTCTAATTGTAGCCTCTAAATCCTCTCTATTCTTCTCCTTCATATAAATGCTCTTATAAGGTAGTGCAGGGAAAGACCTTATTGCATTTTTCTGTAATCTTTGCTTAGTTTTTGTAAAGCTAATCTCCTGATTCTCTCCTTTCTTTTTCATTACTCTGAGTAAATCTCCCGTAAACCCCTGGCATGTTCTATTAGATATTACTTTTCATGCCTCTGAAGTTGTGGTGGGGCTGTTTTTTTCAAGCTTCACAATGTTTTTCTCATTTTCCTCGAGTCAAGAAGTTGAGGAGGGAAGTCTGGTTAAGTGGACATGTTTGTTTCATGACCCCACCTGAAGGGGTTGAGCTGGCAGACTCTGACACAAACAGATTCATCAAACGCAGGGCCGGAGCCATCCGCTCCCCCCCAGCAGTCAGATAAATGGTGGGAGGACGTGGAGCCGGCAGGCTCGGCGGCAGGACCGCCGGTCTGAGAATGGAGCTCGCTGATGGATCGAGACGTCCATCTCGCCTCAGCATGCACTCGCCCACCTCTGCATCCTCCTTCATTTGTCTTTGTTACCGCGCGCTTCCTCCTGTGCGCCGCCACAGGCCGGCTGTTCGTAAAAGTCACCGCTGGTTTCAGAAGTCAGACTGCTTTTTTATAGAAACTGTGAGCTGCTGTTTGAACTCTGACATCGGTCCTGAGATGTGTGATGTTTGCAGTCTGTTGCTGCAAAAAAATTTCCTCATTTAATTAGATGGGTCATTGACCTTGTACTTCACAATTAAATCAATAAGACTTTTTAAATAGTTAATCAAGTGAAAAAATCATCTGGCAATGAGGCAAGATGAATTAAAGCAGCTTCATTTTAAGAGTGACAGTTTTGTAATAATAAAATATGTTTTAACACAAAATTGGATTCTCTTTTTACAGTGAATTAAGCCAGTTAATTCTGCGTTCAAAGATCATGATCGACTTCTCTTTTTTCTGTCTGCTTGTTTTAACGCACATCATCTCGTCCTTTTCAGAGACGATAACAGTTTGTTTTTGCACCCAAGCAGGTGTCCTTGGATTCCAACTCCTCCATGAACTCCAACACACCATTGGTCAGGATTGCCCGCTTGTCATCCAGTGACGGGCCCATGCTCGCCAACGTCTCGGAGCTGGAACTGCCCTCAGACCCCAAATGGGAGTTTCCTCGCACGCGGTAAGAAAAAGAAAAAAAAAATCGTCACTGTCATTTAAACCCTGTCAGAAAGAAAACATGTTGGTCTGTGGCTTTTTTTCATGCTGCCAGGCAGCATATTTCAGAATCAACAGATACTGAGCTGTTGTCCTTGTACCGTTATGTGCTGTGAAAACATGTGAGCCGTCAATACATCAAGGTCACCATGACACCCTTCTCTGCGCTTATTGTACTTGCCAGTTAAATCAGTCTTATTCAAAACTGCAGAGATAAATTAAAAACACACTCCTTGAGACTGCTAGAGGCATAAATCGGGTGTCTGAGATGTTCCTGCTTTTGTTTCAGGCTCACTCTGGGTAAACCTCTGGGCGAGGGCTGCTTCGGTCAGGTGGTGATGGCCGAGGCCGTCGGCATCGACAAGGAGAAGCCCAACAAGCCGCTGACTGTCGCTGTGAAAATGCTGAAAGGTCAGAGACTAGAGTAATTAACACACAACCTTGATGCTCTGTGATTTCATGCAAACAGACAAATTTACCTGTTTTGTTTGTCTCAGATGATGCCACAGATAAAGATTTGTCAGACCTGGTGTCAGAGATGGAGATGATGAAGATGATCGGGAAACACAAAAACATCATCAACCTGCTGGGAGCGTGCACGCAGGACGGTGAGGCCCCCATGCATTCAGGGAGGATGATTATCTCAGTAATTAACTCTGATCTGAAAGTGACTCTGCGCTCTGTGTTGCTCGCAGGTCCTCTGTACGTCCTGGTGGAATACGCCTCCAAGGGCAACCTGAGGGAGTACCTGCGGGCGCGGCGGCCACCAGGCATGGACTACTCCTTCGATACCTGTAAAATCCCCGACGAGCAGCTCACCTTCAAAGACCTGGTGTCCTGCGCCTACCAGGTTGCCCGAGGCATGGAGTACCTCGCCTCGCAGAAGGTCAGCTGCCATGATGCTGTGGCGCTTAAACTGCATGTGGATGCTGCATGTTTGGAGGCTTAATGTTGCTTTATTTTTATCCTGAAGGAAATAAAAAGACAAGGAATGGAGAACATTTGAAATTAAGGAGTTTTTTTTAGACAAAGACAATAAACTGTCAGTTAAATGTTTGAATGTGAATGAAAATGTGTGTGAGTGCCCGTGCCTGTGCAGAATGTGGTGTGGATGCGTGTTTGATGTGTTTGTTCTTCTCCCTTCAGTGTATCCATAGAGACTTGGCAGCCAGAAACGTCCTTGTGACGGAGGACAATGTTATGAAGATCGCTGACTTCGGTCTCGCCAGAGATGTGCACAATATAGACTACTACAAAAAGACCACGAACGTGAGTCTCCCTCCAGCAGGAGTCTTTGTCTGAGGTTTTAATTTGCATGAAAGGATGATACGTTTTGCTTATCATTAAATATTCTTGAACTGATTAAAGAAAAAAGTTACATCAGTTTCTTGTTTTTAAAAATGATATTATTTTGTTTTTGTCACTTTCAGCTTATAGAAGGAAGGTAAAATGAAACACTTGATAAGTCAACAAATTAGCACTGTGCTAGTTTAGATTTTATAACAATGCATAGATGATTAGAGCTTTTCTAATCATTTTTACACTTAAGAAAAGGAAAGAAGCAAACATTAGTCTTATAGATTTGAAGCCTTGAAAGACAGCATACATTGTAAAATTAACAATAGCACAAGAAATTGGGTGATTTTCATGCTTATTTTTAAATATCAAAGAAGAATTGCCCTTGAATCAGCATTTAAAGCAACACTATGTAACTTTGACCTCAAACCGTCGCTTTGAAAAATGGTCTTAACTATGCACGTTAGTACGGCGCACAAAATAGCAATTTTAGTAAAATCAGGTCAAATTTTACAGGGAAAATGTCCTCTGGTTTTCCTTCTATTGTCGTATGACTGCTCTGTCTGTCTGCAGCCTTTTATTCAGAGCTGTCACCAACAACGACCCGCTGCTGCAGCTGCAGCTTCGGTCTGCAGGCAGCCTACATGTTGCATTCAGGAACCTTGAGTTGAGGCAGAGCAGTTGTAGGACATCAGAGGGAAAACCAGAGGACATTTTCTCCATAACATATGAACCAATTTCATTAAAATTGCTGTTTTTTGCGACATATTCATGTGCATCGTTTAGTTTAGTTTTTTCGAAGCCGCAGGTTGTGGTCAAAGTTACAAATTGTTGCTTTAAGAGGCAGTCATGAAGCATTTAGAGCCTGATGTTTGAAGTTTGGACTGAAAATAAAAAGACACAATTACACACTTTAAAATCTGAGAGACGCTGCAGCTGCAGTTGTGGACTGTCATGTTAGGACGAGGCTGAACTGTGTGTCTGGGCCGATGTTTTTCTGTCCGCTGTGTACAGAACGGTTCTGCTGACCGCTGCGGTTCTGCTGTGGCATTGTTGTTGCAGGGTCGTCTGCCCGTGAAATGGATGGCTCCGGAGGCTCTGTTCGACCGGGTCTACACGCACCAGAGCGATGTGTGAGTTTGCACAAACCAGCCATCACATGCCAACTGTCCAGTCATGTGGAGTTGCTGTACACCGGAGGAATCTGGGTGTTGAAATATCGTGACTGAGCGCGTTAGCATCAAACACTGCGTTTGTGCGTGTGAATATGGAATCATAGCGTTCCCGCTGCAAATATCTCCCGCTCACTGTCATCTGCGCTCGCTTGATAATCCTGAGCTTCGTGTGTACCGGCGGCTCCACATTCCTTGCTGCTTTTGTTCTTTAATCTCCCAAAACGACATCAGAGGGAGACAGAGGCACAGCAAGATTCAACATCTTACTGTTGTTTTATCAGTGTAAATCCAACCCGCTCCAGAACAGAAGAGATAAGAGGGTCAGTGGATTTATGCCAAGGTGTTTTGCCTCAGGGAGCTTTTCCCCTACAAGTCAAAGAGAAAAAAAAAACGCAGCCTTAACGACATCTGATTGCTCCTGTGTTGGCTGCGATCAGGAGACGAAAGGCCAGTTTAGGTGAGGAGGTCACAAAGCCGACGACCTGTTTTGCGCTGCCTGAAGCATCCCCCTCCAAAGAAGCTTCCCCTCACCCCACCCGTCAGCTGCAGCCAGACGCTGTGTCCCCAGCATCCAAGAGCCACCCCATCCAAGCCAAACACGGGCCCCTGTCAACACTGGCTCGCCGTGTGATTACACTCGACTGGGAATGGGCCGAGAGGAGAATCAGGCCGCTCTGTTATTTCAGCAGGTCTGGATTACAGAGTCAATCCTGCCGCCAAACCTCCTCCTCCCTTCATACAGTAGTCATTCTGCAGTTTACTCTCACACACCCAGGGGGACTTTGACTTTTGACCTGTGATGGTTTTTACTGAAATAAGTCAGGCTGAAACAGACGGGGAGACAATTAAAACAAATCTATCACACACACACACTCTCTCAGAGTCAAACAACAAGCCGACAGCCAGAGCAGCAGTGAATTTAAGGAAACTTTTGCGTGCAGCAGCTCACACGGCACATTTGGCATTAAAGTACGTGCAGTTTTCCAAACGTTCACAGCTCTGCAGGAAGAGCTGGCAGTGAGAGCAGTCAGGGAGCCATTTCTGTAGGATTTTTACAGGGTTGTTTCACACGTTTCTTGGGCAGACAAACAGTGAGCTTATAAGTAATTCACATCATCACATTACGATTCTAAGTGACAGATTCTACCAGTAAATATAGACCACAGTTTACTCTTCTTCATACACTAGAGTTATTTTGTGCAGACACGAACATCCTCATTTTTCCCACAGCCTTGAAAATAATGAAGATGAGGATATAATGCTGAAGCATCAGACCTCACTGCACCTTCAGCAAAGCAGCAAAAGTGGAAAAGATGTTGGTCGAAAGCTGCAGTAGACGAGTGTTTGGCATTGCCTCATTCAACCTCTGCCTCACCAGTAAATCAGATTATTGATCACTGTCCAGGAGAACAATAGGTCTTGATACCTGAGGCAAGATTACCTACCAATATCAATATGAATTAAACCTTTCGAGATCTATAACAGCACAAGGAATTTTAAATCGTAACGTCATTTTCTGGAAACGCAGCTGAGAAACGAGATGTTTTTACTTAGATACCTGAAGATCCAAATGTGACTTTACATAAATTCAAAATCCTGAAAAAATTAAACAGTGTTTGAAACATATCACAAAGTGGACTTATGCATCAAGAGCTTTTAAAGAACTGGCTTCCAATTGTCATTTCACTGAACTCTGTTTCAGCTAATTATTAATACGGCTGATATGATTGGCTGAACTTTAGCAAGTAAGCATCTTTGGCCTGAAGATTCATCATGTAGGAAAACTGAAGGATTTGATAAATCAGAAGTACTTCCTGGTTTTTCCTCAGATCACTGACCTCTGGAAGAGGTTTCATCATTAGCTGCAGTAACACAGTAGATGATGTTGGTGTTGATCTTCAGTGTGACTGAAGAAATCCAGTTGTTATTTTTGCAGAACTGAAGTTATCCTGAAGAGGAAAACTTTTGTTTATTTGTGCGTTCATTTAAAATCATGTGGTTGGTGCCTTTCCACCATCACATTACCTTCCTCCTGAAACCATCAGTGGGAGAGGCTGTAGCCAGACACCAAAGAAAACTTTTGGTAGAGGACGAACATTTCTTTTAAATTATCCAGGCGTAATAACTTTAAATGTTTTTAGATAAAGGTTGAGAGGCAATTTTCCAACCATGAGGGGGAAAAAAAAAAAATTCTCAATTTCTTTTGCTTGAAACAGGTCAAAAAAATTGAAGATGATGATTTTTTATAAGCATCCAGCTATTAGCAGCTTCAACTCAAAACATCAACACTGTATTGTCTTATGCCAGGGTCAGACTGCACGACATCAGCCCGATAACAGCCTGGCCGAAGACAACAGAAGGACTAGCATGTTGACAGCTGGTCAGTAGTAGTAGTAGTCAATGGCGAAGCTTCCTTTTCAGTGACGTTACACACGTCGTGAAGTGCAAACGATAATTGGTCAGGGCGCATCGTGTGGTCTGTCATGTCTCTCGGCCATGACACGGCAAGAATTTATGACTATAATCACCTAATCTGACACAGTGAAGATTTGAACCGACATCAATATCTCGAGGTCTGACCTTGGCATTAAGCTAATAGAATCAAACATCACAGTGAGGTTCACCTCCATTCTTATTCTCACTCCGTGAGCTCTTACTGTTAAGAAGTGTTTACATCCTGATTGCTTTCTCCTAATGTGAAAATTCCTTCCAGACGACTTCTAGAGAAATTAAACATGCACCGTGTGCGGCAGCTTGTCCCTGAGTTTGTCCTGGACCCGTCTCGACCCTAAAGACCTGATTGTTCACGTCCAGGACACAATGACTTCTGCTTTCACTCTTTCACTGTCTGCATGGGGGGCGAGCTGACTCGGCCGACTCGGCTGTTTTCAGCCCTCTGGACCGGAGCGTGGATGATTAGATTAGATCCACTGAGCGCCACAGTGGGAGGCGGAGTCTGATTTTGATTCACTGGATGAGCGGCCGCACTGGAATAGTACTCTGGGTTAATAGACCGACATTATCTGATTACTGTCCCTCATTTAGTCATTTAGGGCTAATGCACCAGTAAACATGAGCGGCTGCCGCAGACACACAAAGTAAAGCGAGGACAGGTTCTCCAGTCTTGTTTCCTGCTCACTTAGGATCAAAGTCTGCTGGAATTATGGGTCTGTGTGGAATTATGGGTTATGGCCACGCATGTGAAATTGTTGTTTATGTGTCAGAGGATTTCTTCCATGCTTCTGCATTTTCAATAGGGGAGGAATCATCAAAACAATTCAAAGATGATTACATTTTGCATAATATGTGCACCTGGGTATGAAAGGATCCTGAAGTGCCAATCACAATCACAAAATGAAAACACAACTGCAAAAAGTAAAACACAACAAATTACAATACACAATCGCATGTAGGACACACGACCACGAAACAAAAACACAACCACAAATAGAAAGCACAACCGCAAAAAGAAACAAACACAAACATAAAAACAAAAAACACAACTGCACAAAGAAAAAACACAACCACAAAAAGAAAATCACAAACCCAAAAAGGAAAAAAGCTAAATTGTGGACTTTCTGGTCATGAATTCAACCTTTTTGTTGTTGTGTTTCATGTAATTGTCATTGTGTTTTGTTTTGTTTTGTTTCTTTTTTTACAGTTGTGCTTTTATTGGCTCTTGTGTGTTGCGATTTTTTGTTGTGTTTTACTTTTTGCAGTTGTGTTTTTATTTTGTGATTGTGATTGGCACTTCAGGGCCACCGTTACCAACAGCCATGAAAGGTTCCATACGTGCACTTTAAAATGCAAGAATGGAGTTCTATTAAGAGTGGGACACTTGAGACACATGTATAATTTTTTTGCATTTATTTGGACACGGCTGAAGCTCATGCTGGCCAAGTTTTAGTGTGTTTTAATTCAATCTGATGATGCACACGTGAGATACACAGATGTTAACATGCTGCTGAAATGCTTTTTTTAATCCACATCTGCATTATTGGTGTGTGTGAATTTGCCTTTAAAGGTCGAGCCTGAAGTAAAGCTTCAGTCTGCTCGCGCATTGACTCACGTCCTCATTCAGCTCACCTGTGCGTCTGTAACAAAGCAAAATCAGTCAGCGATTTCTTTCTAATGAATTGGAGCCTCTGCTCGTCTCCTCTCTGGCTTGAGAGACGAGTGGTTGATTTTTTACAAATATCGACCGACTGTCTCACACAATGAGAATGTCAAATTGATTCTAAAATTGGGTGCAGTAAACATTATTGAAGATCAATGTTTCTTTGGTTTATCTTGGGAACAGAAGCCTCTCTTTGTGAAACTCGCTTGCTTCAGGCCATGAGTGCTGTTTGACCTCTATATCTGTTTTTCTTTTTTGTGCGTGCGTGTGTGTGTGGTTTTTTTGTGTGTTCAGGTGGTCTTACGGGGTGTTGTTGTGGGAGATCTTCACTCTGGGAGGCTCGCCGTACCCGGGGATCCCAGTAGAGGAACTGTTTAAGCTGCTGAAGGAGGGACATCGGATGGACAAACCTGCCAACTGCACCCACGAGCTGTAGGTGTCTTCATGGATTTTTGTTGAGTTTGATCAGCCTGTTTACAAGATGCAGCTCAGTGGAGTTAAATCTGAGTGAGAAAAGCCTGGGAATGAAGGGAGAAGACACGGCTGCTGCAGCCAGAACAGATTTTTTTTTTTGTTATTTATAGCCTGGTTTTATTTCTATTACTTTAAGAGATCCATTTGTCATCATACAGGATCAGCAACTCTTTTTTTTTCCACTTTTCTGTGGTTAGTTAATCCTCCGTTACTGTAATTGTGGTAGAAAGTGTCCTCTTGCAGTTGGAATCACGACAAATGAAAGTGAAAGCTGGCAAAAACCAAAAGTGATGAGCCTTTACTTTGCTTTAACCGAAATTACAGACATCAGCCCATCATCCTCCAGATGCAGATCAAGTCGACCAATATGAGCCTCTGGGAACAAACAATCTTAGATCTCAGGATATTTGTAAATGTGTGTTTCATTTCGATGGATAAGAAGCACGGGGACTAAGGGGGAATGTGTGTGTGTGTTTTAGGTACATGATCATGAGGGAGTGTTGGCACGCGGTGCCGTCGCAGAGACCGACCTTCAGACAGCTGGTGGAAGATCACGACCGGGTTTTATCAATGACCTCCACCGACGTAAGTCTCTCTGCACAGCTGCTGCTTGCTGGTAACAGGGAGACACCTGGAAGAACACAAAACTTTAGCTTTAGCTTCACCTTGGAGCACTTCACAAAGCCTCACATAAGTAGAAAACACATTTCTGCAAGTTAAAGACATTACCGTCACAAGGAAACAGCAGCTGGCACAGCTTAATCTTTAATCTTTAATATGACATATATCTGTCTGAAATAAAGGAAATGAATTAAGTTTGGTTGCAGATGGGATTTACATCAATTGCTTCTGATTTGATTGGACCACTAAACATTTAGCATGGCTCAGGGACTCAACCCAGGTTGTTTGATCACAGCAAAGGAGAAGTCAGTGAAGTTGTTCAAAATTTCAAAGACATTCATGCCTGCAAAAAATGTTTTCTAAAGTCCCATACCAGTCTATTTTTTACTTGTCACCAATAGCAGAGATCACCCCTGTTGTTCAAATGTGACCATGTGTTACTT
>JAPQLA010000007.1:3584648-3603033 GCA_029822935.1 Naso vlamingii | reverse complement strand
GTGAAAGTTGCTAGCTATAGATAAGTCACCCTTCTGGTCAGAAATTGCTGAACGAGAGAGCGAGGGGAGCCAGGAGCCATGGAGCCCAAAGTTATTACGCCTGGAAAAATAGTTCCTTCCTAGCTGGAATATTAGCATGAAGAAGGATTTTGACACAGACGTTTTTTTGAACCAACATAGTCACACATTTTCAGATACTTTTTGTAACATTTATTCAATATGGACAAAATGTAAACAAACTCCATATCTCATAGATAAAGCTATTTGGGGGGAAATGGGCGGGGCTTATGTAACTTGTGTGGCCGATTTTGATAAAAGACAATGATATGTAGTGAAACTGGGAAGGTACTTTCAGATCTAAACATACACTTTCTTCTATCATATCACCATGCTAACTACTATAACCAACTTAAAGCATCCATCTATAATGCATTATGGAGATACTTACAGTGCACCTATAGTGCTTTATATTCACAGTTATAAGCAGGTTAGGGTTAACCCTAACCCTCACCATAACCATAACCACATGTAATGCATTGTAAGTGTGTTCATAGTGTGTTACAATGTATGACAGAGACAGGCTTCATAGAAAGTGTTACCATTTGTTTCATATGATAAGCAGAGTGAGCTTGTTGCATCAAGTCATTTTTAATTTATTGATTATTTTTATTTTTATTTGGTTGGAATAATCTATTTACATGCTGTCAAGTTTAAATAAGTCATCAAAAAATTTGATTTTATGACATTAAATATAATGTCCTTGTACTTTTTTAAACTGAGTTTGCAAGTTGTTACGTTTTCTTTTCTTTGATTAGGGTAAAAGTAGGTACTTATATCATATATTTAACATTTAACAAGAAAGCAACTAAATCAAAATGCAGGATTTTTTAACTGTTTAATTGTTTTAACTGCTTACAGTTAGATAAGAAATCAACAAGCAATTAAAAATCTATAACACTTATCTATAGTTTTATCCCACCGATACGCACACATTATATAAGCAATAAAAAATATAGACATATACACAGTGTACAGTATATATAGAGGACTGAAGCAACAGTACAGGGTTTAAGTAAGTTTTAAATGTTAGATTGTTCGTGTTTACTGTTGTATGTATTTGCACGACTTAATTTTTCTTAAAAACTGCACATTATGTTAGACGGAAACACATTAACATCTGATTATAAATCAGGGATCAAAGTCTTTTACATGTTCTGAACTTATTTAACACACAGAAAATATAATAAAACTGTATAATTCATCACTTGATCATGTGACCAAAGAAGAGATTTGACTTGTTTGGCCCCTCCCTGACCTCTGGTGTCTCCTCTGACAGGAGTACCTGGACCTGGCGGTGCCCTTTGAGCAGTACTCGCCCACCTGTCAGGACTCCAACAGCACCTGCTCCTCAGGGGACGACTCAGTTTTTGCCCACGACCCGCTGCCTGACGAGCCCTGTCTTCCCAAACAGCTCCCCAGCAACGGGGTGATAAGGACATAAAACCTGAGCTGGAGGGGAGCGGTTGGACTTTAACCTCCTCGTACAGTTTGTGACGAACAAACACCTCTCAGTGACTCGAGCTCCTCAAGATATGGAAATGAAAACTCTGCATGCAATACTTCCTCAGTGCTTCAGCTCTTTGATTCGTCTTAAACTATCGCTCAAAGTCGTTTTTGACCGAGTTTTCTTTCGCTGAAACAGACTCTTGAAACATTGAAGGATTTTTTTTTTTTTGCCGTTGAACCATGTTTGTGTTCGTCTTTTCAGAAATGAAATTATATTTTTGTACTCGGGCCAGTCTTTTGTTACGGACAATCTGTGGGGTGAAACCATTCCGTGCCTACTGGGATAAAAACCTCCTGAGACTTAACACAGGATATAAGAGGAGGGAATGAATGGCACTGGTTGGTGACTGGTTGGCGAGGTCCTCAGATTTTTATCCCCTCGTCTGCACGGAGCCCTTAGGTCGCCATTAAAGTTTGCGATTTTAGAGAAAATCCGACAAGATACCAGCAAAGCCAGAATCAACTGGATGATGGGACTCGTTCTTCCGAAGACTCTCAATAACTTCTCACCTTTCAACAACAAAGCGGATCACATGAGCATTTAAATGTGTTTCCTCATGAATTTGTACGCCATCGTCACATTTCTACATCCCAGAAAATCTGTTTTGTGATAATCACGGAACAAATTCCTCATCGAATGTGAGGCGAAGCTTCAGGGCCATTCAGTCAGTAATACAGGAAGGTTCTGAGGGTTTTTTATGTATCTAGAAAATGATTTATTGTAAATATAAAAAAATGCAAATAATGTATCATATTGCTGTCCACAGCCATGTACCTAAAAGACAAAAAAATTTTTAAAGTATTGTTTTAGGATGGAAGCATTGCAATCTAGAAGACACTGTCATGAGTGTAAATCATTTAATCGTTTAAAGTGATACAGAAAAGGTTTATTTGAATAATTAACGTGTATATTTGTAAAGATATTTATAGACTTAACATGTGGTTCTTAAGTTCGAAAGGTCTAGTTCAGGATTTTAGTACTGTACGCAGAGATTTTTATTCCTTTTTTTTTTCTTTTTTTTTCTTTTTTTTTTGTAACTTATTTTACAACAGAACTGCGACATTATCTTTCACAACTGGCAGACTCCTCTGGTTTATGACCCATCTTTCTTTTGTTGGTTTGTTTACAGTTTTTAGAGAATAAGAATGTATGACAGACACGAAGATGATTTTTTTTTTTTTTAAAGCGAGTATTATTCGACCGCCAGAGGACGGCTCGCGGACGATTCTGCTGAGTTCAAACTCTGGTTTGGAAAGTTGGCGTTTGCAATATCAAAGCAACGATGTAACTCTTGCTGGGCAAGAAATGGCAGCGCTTCAAGATATTTACCAGAGAGGCCTTTTAGTAACTGAAGTACTTCAAGACAAAATGAGCACCAACAACAACAAGCTGTCACTGTTCAGAAAAATTACAGGATGGATCGGTGGCTGGTGTACATGCAGAAAATCCTCTTTCCAACATTAAATATGTGGAAAATAAAGTGCAGTGCTCTCCAAAACCCCAACAGTGGAACAGAAAATGTCCATGCACTGTACGCTACAGTACGCCAAATCCTACAATACAATGCGTTACTTTTACTCTTGCAAATCAGAGTTTATGCACACAGAAAAGTGCTTTTATTAGCAGGGATACAAAATGATTAAGTTTAAGATAACCATCAGTGGTTCGCTCAGTCAATTAGTAAACAAGGGAGACATTTTAAAAGCAACTTAACTGATGAACTACATTTCCCAGAATGCTGTGAAAGTTTGAACTTGTGGCATTCAAAGAAATTAGCCATAGATTATTAAGAGTTAAAGAGCAAAAAAGGGGACTGCTGCATTGCTTTTTTTGCCAGACTTATTCTGCTTAAAGCTGCAAGGCATTTTGGGATTCTGAGTCCAGCAACAGTCCAGAATTTATACACTGGATTACTTTATGTGTGGTTGTCTAGAACTAAGTTCTCGCTCCTTGACTCTGATTCGTAATATTCATAATTGGTAATAACATTCATAATATATAAACCTGAAATGACAAAATTCAAAAAAAAAAAAAAAATTCAAAGTGAATTAAAATTTCCTGGTGTTTTCTGAACAGTGTTACAGGATTCTTAGTGGGATGTTGTTTTTTTTAAATGTCTCTAAAGGCTTCAAACTCTCTCACAGGGTCGATGCTAACAGGCAGCGTGCAGTGTCAAAGTGCCCTTGAGCAAGACACTCAGCACTTGCGTGCGCACTCGTGCATAAAAGCATCAGCTTGAAGGCAGAAATGTAAAGTTGTTGTGTCCATTTGTGCGTGTTACTAAAAAACCTGCCCAGACGTTTGAGATGTTATCGCTGCTCTATAGTATTAATACTGAAATGAAGGCATGCTGTGCGACTTACAGATCACACCGCGAAAAAGATTAAGTATATATACAGTTTATGTGACGGTTTGTTAAAGGAGACTTTGAAGTCTGTGGTGGATCCTTCCTCAAGCTTAGTTTGCTGAAAAAAAGTGCCAAATTAGTCTTAAAAGTCTATTTCACCGAGTTCTCCAGATCTCTGAACCAAATACTGCACTGTCGAATGTAGGCGGGCGGAGGTTACATGTGCAGAGAAGGATCATGGGATTGCCAAATGGATATCTCCTCTTCCTTTTATGCAGTCGTCTCTCCAGCTGACCCCAAAAAAGCGCAAGGGTTGAAATGTTTACAGTCTGTTTTTAGCAAAGTCACAAAAGGGAAAGTGACATTCAAGAGGCATTGAAAGGTTCAGAAACAAGAATCACTTGCTGCTAGACAGAAACGGAGTAACACTTAACTGTGCAATGGCCTTATTCCAGTGTGTGAACTGAGTTTATGTGGAGAAATGTGTTGTATTTACCCAACAAGACTGTGTCAGTACTTATGAAATCTCCCCAGTATTAAAAGTACTTAAAAGTGTGAAAACTTGTATTTAATTCTGTTGCTACACTGGGAGATTAATGTGTTTTTCAGCACCAAATTATTTACTTTTCCGTTGGTTCGTGCACAGTAACAAGGTCTTTGTGAAGTGAAAGGTTACACACAGTATTGTTTTTTTCTGTTTTCAGTACAATTTTGCAGTTTTGGCCCCAAATCTATTAAGTGCCTAGAACAATTTTAAGAACAAAACTGAGATAAATTGATGGATTTTGATCACGTTTTGAATGTATTATTGCAAAAAAGCATTAAAAATAAAAAAGCAGGCTATGTACACATTAGCCAGATTTGTTTTCAAGTGAACAAGACAGACAAAAAGGCACTTGCGTAAAGGTTGGATGGATCTGATGAAACGGTGGTGTTTTGTTTTATTTATTCTTCCATGCTGGGTAAAAGCTTTCCCTATGGTGAGAGTATTTTTATTCATAGCTGTCTGCTTTTCAGTGTTGTTTTTCATTAAAGAGCCAGAAGAAGATAATGATGATGATGACGATGATGTAGAGTAGTCATTTTTAAAAAGATGTTGATGCCCCTATCAGACTTTGTTCCTGGCTTAATTTATCCTTTTATTTGGTTTTAGTCGGCTGCAATCCCCGGCCTTTTTCCTGCATCCTTATTGAGCTTTTTATTTTGATACTGACAGCCTCTGTCTCTGTCTTAGGTCACATTTGAAAAAGTATGTGTTGCTTTTAACATCTGTCTCATTTATGACAACAAAAGTAAAGCTAATGTCTGTAAAAGAAGTAAAAACAGCCAGCTGATCTGCAGTAGCAGCGTAAGTTAAGCTAGTTTTTTAGCGCCCAGTTGTTGAATAAATGTGCCTTAAAAACATTTTTTTTTACTTTTTTTTGCGCAAGAATCACCTCATTTTTAGTTTTCTTTAATATTTAACTGATACAGTGATAGTTTTCTGTGCATCCATGGGTACACTGCAGACAGCAACTGTTCATAGCTAATTCAGCATGCTGTTAACTGTGTTAACTGGTTTGCCAACATATAAAGAAAAAACATCTAGGTGGGCATTTCCTGTTTACTTGACATTTGAGGGCACTTGTGATCCGCTCTTTTACAGCATTAAACATTCAGGACGGCCCATTGTGCTTTAAAATTTGGTTTTATTTCAAAAGTGGAGGTTAGCTAGTCAGGCTGACAAGCATCTACTTGGAGCAGTGACAGTTTTAAAATGTTTTCTTTGAAGTATGATGCTGATTAACCAGTAAAAAAATCATTAAGTTAAGTTTCATATTAGCACATTGAAGATGCTTTTTCATCGTGAGAGGAATAAGAAAATCCTTGAGAAAAAGCTGAATGCTAGTTTCACATTTTCAGTATTTGTGTCAATAAAATGTCATCAACTCTAATGCAAAAATTCCCGCATTGGCCATGAAAAACTGAGACAGATGTGTGTCGTTTAACAGGCAGATGTTAAAAACAACAAATCCTTTGAAGAACGACCATGTTTTCTTTGCTGTTGAACGAATAAACACGGCAGCCTCAGCAGGCAGGGACTCTTACTGTATGTACAGTCACACATCGGCCTTTAACCAGCTGTCGTCTCCACTCTGACTGACCTATTTATTCTCTCTTTTGTCAAACAAAACAAAATCAGGATTGGAGATGCAAACAGGAGGAGAGGTGTCAGATGTTGGTTCACACACCTTTTCCTATCTGAGATATCAAAATGACGCACGCCACATGGTTTTGTTTATTTTATACTATGTTCTAGGATGAAATGGTTATTGTTCACATGACACCTCTCTGTTTCTCATCCCATTTTCACTCTCTCATTCAGTTCTAACTTACATTAGTCCAGATTAAATTATAGCTTGAAATATGCTTTTATGTTGCTGATGTACAGTAGAGTTTTTATGTAGCTGTGTGAGCTATTTTGTAAGAATCTTAGAAAAAGGAAATGATTTTCACATACAGTTTATTTTGTTTTCTTACCGTTAACGTCACGTTTCATTGTGCATTCCACATCAGGTTTTATACAACAACTACAAAAAAGACAAAGACATGTTTGTTTTTTTCCAAACCCGCATAATTTATTTATCCTCCCTCTGTATTCATGTTTCTAACATAGAAAGGTGGAACTAACCATTTGGCATTATGTGATTTCTTTTTATTTTAAATTCATAGCTTGTTTGTTGCAATGTACCTGTTTTGATCATTTGAATCCTCTGTAACATTCCACCACAACAACCCCTCTGGGCAAACATCTCCCACTGGGAAAAAACAACTGTTTCACAACTCTCTCTCTCTCTCTCTCTCTCTCTCTCTCTCTCTCTCTCTCTGTCTCTCTCTCTCTCTCTCTCTCTCTCTCACTCTCTCTGTGCCTGACAAACTATGCTGTCAAAAAAGGTTTTCAATAAACATGTTATAATAGCATTCGCTGTCACTGCTGTGTCTGTCACTGAGCACATATATCTGGAAAAACAAACAGGTCCGATTGCAAAAACAAGTCAAACAAAAAACCCAAACAGACTTTGTGATTCATAGCGAACGAATCAGAAGTTTAGATGTTTACGTCAATGAAATGAAACCACAGAAAACACTCGTTTGTTTGCAGAGTGTCAAGTTTGTTCCGTCTCAACTCTTTGTTAATCTAGTCACAGATATCACGACTTGTTTTCCTTTTGCACAAACAGTCGGTTACACTGAACACAAACAAACTTTGGACATGCAATGAAGTAAAGGACAAATTACACTTTTTATTACAATATGAAAATGTATTACATGGAGTTATGTATTTACTTTTAAATGTTATGTGAGGTGAACCAACCACCAGCTCAAAGGTCCACTATTTTTTTAATGATTTATATATGTATATATATTTTTTTTCTCTCTCTCTCTCTCTGGGTAAACAACATGTGCTTTGCAGTATGTGAATGAATATTTGTTTTGATACCCCATGTCAAGCCATAACAGCTCTCCTCAATCAGAACTGCAGCAAAGCCAGTCCTTTATGAGTTCTCAGCATAAGAAGTTACTGCTCATTCCCGAGCCAGTAATGTCTGCAAGTCCTCAGTATATAAGGAGTGGTACAGACCCCATTTCAAGTTATATTTATCTACCTTGTCAAGCACCCTATATGACAAACGCTTCAATGCAGCCAGCTGACCCAGGGAAGTGAGCCACAGCGACAGTGGAGGTGGGGAAGTTGCTTTCCAGTCTTTAGTCAGAAGTTTCCCTCCTAACATAAGGGCAGGATGAACCCACTCCACCAGGGGGGATTCAGGTCACTCAGTGTGGAAGGGTCACCTAAAATGGACAAACTTGGAGAAAAGGGAATATCTAAGATCCACTTACTAATTTTCAGAGCCTTCAACCACATTCCTGTCTTCAGCGTGCACAATCATTGTGATGTCATCATGACCAGAATGTAAGGGTGTAATGATATGTTTCCACAACAACACCATGTGTATAATGATACATGGTTGGTGATTTGATACAAGAACGATGTTGGCTCATTTAGAGAGATACGATGTGATGTGATTTAAAGTCTAGAAATTGGTATAGAAACTTTTTTTGTCAAAAAAAGGAAAGGAAAATGCCTGTTTCTCTGCACTGGAAAAGCTCGATACACTGAGTTCCACACTCATTCACTTCAAGGTCTCTATTCAATCTGCGTGGAGCGCAAACACCGACTGAAAATCTTTCGTTCCCCTGCTGCTTCCTGCCGTGATCCACCATTATCTGAAGAAACGCTGATGACACAACACACGAGCAGAACGTCAGAGAATGAACTAGAGTAACCTTTACAACTATTTGCCATCATAACTGTATCTACATAACAATGTTTGACGAGCTAAACACAAGGTGTGCATTCTTAGTACCAATACAAACCATTTTTGCTTTGAAAAATGATTTTAGATCGATATAAGTCACACTAGAAGGACGATTTGCCGTTTACCTGTTGATGTGGTTTGATCGTATGAATATAAAATGCTGCATCAAGACAACAGTATATCCTTACACCCCTACCTAAATGTTGTCACCCTATTAAAATAATGGCCTAAGTCATATTTTCAAGTTTTTGGGAAAACACAAAAAACTTAACCAAATGCAGAGCATATGATATTTATTAATCATTTCAAACAAAAAGGCCTTGACAGTGGATGACTGTTGACATACATAGAACGTAGACGATTTTACTTGAGATGGCCAGCATTATCAAGAGATGATTTAGGCCAAAAACTAATTTTCGTCAAAAAATGACTTAGGCCATTATTTTAATAGGTTGACGATGTGATACTTTGGTCATGTGATTAATTGACATAGAAGGAGGTTGTACCCCGGACTCAGTTTAAGGCCCTGTCCACACACAAGGATATTTTGGTAAAACGTTGTTTTTTTCTCTGCGTTTTGGCCTCCTGTCCCCAAGCAAACAGAGTTTTTGGTCTCTGAAAATAAAGTTTTTGAAAACACCTTCCAGGTGGAGATCTTTACTTTTTTTAAATTTCTTGTGAGGACATCTGAAACTTAAGTTTTAGCATCTGATGTCACCAGCACAAGATGGCAGCACATGTATCAGAAATATATTTAGCTACATTGGCTGTCCATGTTTTTGACCTTTATTGGTTTAGGTATGGTCAAAGGCATCTCGATCATTCTTTGGCTGCGCAGGGAAACAGCAGCAACGTTAAAGCCCTTTTTACAGTCCAGTGCATGGGGTCCCAAAGTCACCATGAGGAACCAGCAGAGGCTCTGCTCTCCAAGAAACATGTACCAGCACATGACATCCCTATAACTTGTTATTGTTGTTGTTGTTGTTTTGCACAGACTAAACAAGTTAAAACATGTTAATGAGAGAGCTTTCAAGCTCCTGATAGGTATAATTTTTAACTTTAGAGAGAGCCACAGTCGTTAAAGTACCTGCATCCAGTCTTAAACTAGCCTAGCATTTGCTCTGTATTAGCTAAGTATTAGCTTTTACTTCCTTGAGAGCAATGAAAAGTGGTGTAAATCTTTTCATGTCTCTGAACACCTTTCCTACCTCAGTCTGCAGTGTGGGAGTAAAATTCTTATGTTTTATCGAGCCTAAAGGCTTGATCTGACCTGATCACTTGTGTGCATTATGCTCAGGTTTTATCACAGGGATTGTTTTGTGATAATTTAAAGATAAGAATGACCCATAAAATGTATATTTAACAGCTTTAATGTAAAAAAAATAATAATGCATAAAGGATGCAGTGGGTAACTGGATATAAACATCAAACAAGCTATAAATCTTAAACCTCAATTCCAAAACACTCTGGTCACTGTTCACACATGATTGCATTCTGTTTTTATGTTTCGCAGCATTTTAACTTGTGTGGAATCGCAGTTGTAAATCAAAGCAGCATTCTCCATTAAATTGCAGCAGGAAATGCAGGCAGCACAGATTTCTGCCCCCCAGTTCCTGTTGATTCTGTCACACAGTGAACAAATTAGCCTCTCATAGCATCTTAACTGCTCTTTAATCACGGAAAGTCTTTGCCCCTCCGTCTTTGTTTGCTGAGTACAGTTCCACGCCCTCCCTCGCCGCCTTGCTGGCTGCAGCTCAGTAAACAGCTGGTAGGGGAAGGAGCAGGCAGGCAGGCAGAGGAGGACGGGAGGTTTTTTTGGGGGGTGCTGAAGCCACTCGGCCCGGGTGGGAGGGCAAAGCTGGACAGTGACAGAGGGAGAGAGAGGGGTCTATGTATTCAGGCTTTTGGCCCTCAGCCCGTCTCAAGTGCGTCCTGAGGGGAACATCCTGCCCCTCGTTGGAACTTCCTCGGCCAGCTGAAGTGGCCCATTCACGGAGGTCTTGTGAGGGGGGCTTGTTTTCGCTGCTAAATGGATGTTTCTGTTTCAGAGGTGTTTGCACTGGTGGACGCTTTCCATTCCTCCCCCCTCCTCCTCTCTCTCTTTCCAATTCCCATTTTTTCTCCTTTCCCCCTCATTCCAGCACCCCTCTTTGCCAAGCACTGGCTGTAGGTCATCAAAAACACTCTCCCTCTTCAGGCCGCTGTACGACCTTTAAATCACCTCTCACCCGGCCTTCCAGAGGAGGAGGAGGAGGAGGAGGAGCTGGGATGGAGGAGGTGTGTCTATACAGTAAAGTGATGGGTACTGCTGTTTCAGTTTGGGAAACATTTTCTTGGTGTCAATTTACAACAAGTGACGACGAAACAGAAAGTAAAACTACCTGTGGAACTATTCACAGCAAAGGCAAAACACAGTGAAGTTAAATAATCGACTGATTTCTTTATCCTTTCACCAGTTAAAGTTGGGGTAGGCATTTTATTTCTGGTGTCACTGGTTGAAATCCCATAATAACTTTCCAGCATATTGTAATTCAGGTGGTCTGAAAGAACTCTAGACTTCTGCACCTCTCCTTGGCTCTGTGTTCAGGCTTTAATAAATGAAGACTGTGATGGACACTTTTTGGCCAATCACAAGTCATTTCAGAGAGTGCGTGTTTCTATTGGCTGTTCTACAAAGTCAGATGCATGTTCATGTCCTCTCAGATAATCAAATACAATGGATACAATGGCCAACAACCCGGGAGAGAGATTTGCTCTCCCAGCTTTAAAAACAACTGCAAGCACAGCAAAGAAACCAAAAAGGGAGACAAACAAATCAAAACGATCCGCTTCAAAGGAGAAATAAAACACTGTTACAGAGAGCCACATTTTATGGATAATTGATTTGTTTGCTTTTTTATATATTTGGTTTTATCATCATTTGATAATTGCATGTTTAAAGCTGGAGTCTGCAACATCTGGAAATCAAGCTAGCTGTAGCATGAGACTCATTTCACTGCATAGCTCTGCCCCTTACAGAGCTAACGTTTTATTTTGCTCTCTGAAACCCAGGCTCGCCAGCGGGCCTGAAAAACCACTCGTTTTAAATTATTGCCATAAATAAACCACTTGTCAAAGCCAGAAACTTCAAAAACTGTTTAAATCATCAAATTTTCAAGTTTCTGATGGTCATTTAATATCTCATGTGTAATGTCAGGCATGTGCCAAAATATAAGCATACATCTAGCTTAAACCTGTGATTTTTGCTTTATTCCTTAGGTCCTCTTTAAAGATATGCCAAAAACAAACCTCAACTTTGTTACACTGCACAGGAGACATTGTTGAGTTACCTCTTTCTCTTCCCATGGTTGTCCTGAATCCATAGAGTTGCAGGATTTTATATTGCAGTAAAAATGAGCCCACAGTGAGTTAAAATGTAATAGAAGCAAAAAAAACAGCCAAAAACTGCTTGAGATTAGTTGCATTTTGCATCTGCATATTTAGGACACACATGTGCTCCTGAACCGATGAGGAAAGAAGAAATAGAGAGCAGAAGCTGAAAACTGTTTCTAGAGGATTCTCATGACTCCAGACAGGCCAAGCTGAGAGGTTTCACCCGTGTGGAAAAGCTCGGACATTTTTATCGCCGACTGGCTTCATGTGCTGCCAAGAAGCACTTTGATTGTTTTCCACTCAGTCCAAGCCTCAATTCTTCCAGTTAACATGAACTATCACGCTTTTTTTGCACATAATTGAAAATAATTGCAAGTGTTTGAAAGCACAGCCTGGTGTGTTTTGCACAGTTTGAAGTTATTTTGGTGAGATGAGTCAGAAAAATCAAAGATGGCCGCCGAGCAGCCGGACTGTTTGTCTCATCGTGAGGCTTCAGTGTCTTTAGTTACACAGCCATTGTGCTAAAATGTGTGTGTGTGTGTGTGTGTGTGTGTGTAAGTTCCTGAAACTGGACCTTGGTATGTTGTCACTGTAAGTGTGCCAAATCAGCGATTAACTGCGCTCCCTCTGAGACAGGCGTGGAGTGGAGTGACGTCGGGGAACAGGTGTGTGTAAAACAATCTGGTTTTCAGCGCTCCTTGGAGAACTGCAGTCCCACTGAGCAGCAGGAATAGACCTGATGATAGTTTAGGGACCAACATAGGTTTGTTTGCTGTTGGGGTTGTGGATGCCCGTCTGACAGCAGGGTTCTTCTCAGATGTTGGCCGGAGCAGCAACAGTTGGTTTCCAATAGTTTTTTATTTACAGTCCTATTTTCACTCAAAAACAAAGCAAAAATACTGGAAAAAAACAGGGTATCGCTGTATTGTTTTGCAGTCTGCTGTGGAAAAAAAAGAAAAACAAAGGAAACTAAAAATTACTTCATTACATTCATTAAAAGTTTGTAGCAGTTACAAGGCTGACGCCTTTTAGGCATTGGGCGTCTTCCACATTTTTACCTTTAGTGAGTACGTGAGGAAAAACATATGAGAAAAATCATCTTTGGGTTATTTTCTGAACATTCACTCGCGGCTGCCCCTGCAGATTTGTTTACCTGTTTGGATGCATCTCTGTTCTCAACTCTTGCCTGTCTCACTGCTCTGTAAGCTTCTATTTTAGTCAATAAATCCCAGAACGGTACTAATCTGCCAAGTGGGGTCCTCCCCCTGCTGCTCTCCCTGCTCACAACAGCCATGACGCACACCGAACCAACTGGGAAATGTTCGTAACAAATGACAGCTTTATATTTATATGTAAAAGTGAGAAAAATAGAATGCACGTTTGAAAAGCAGCAAAAATTTGTTGCTTGAAGAATTAAGAAAAGAGAACTGAAAAAACTCATTAAAATCCTGCTTTTTCTCCCACCTCTGCATGCCACAGTGCATCATGTGGCATGCGTTCAATGGACATGAACACCCCCTCAATGTGTAGGAGGAGGGGGTTTACTCTGCCTCAACTAAAGCAACTGTAAGGTTGACTCAAACTTCAAGAAGCCAAGTCCCGATTCTGGCAACCAGTGATGCCGAAAAACAACCCCATGAATTATTAGAAAAGCACTGTTTGACCTCAGCGTGTGAGCTGCAGCAGGGTGGCTGCTCCCTTTCTCTCCTTCGTCGTCATCCTTGGAGAGATTAGGAATACCATCGGTGGCCAGGACTCCCTCTGCCATTCCCTTTTATGGAACATCTGTTCCATCTCTCTGGCCTCGTTTCTAATTGCTGGATTAGAGAGTGACGGGAGGACCCTGGTTGTTGGGAATCGTCTCCGAGGTGTTTTGACATGTTCACCCATGATGTGCGATCACGGGGTAAAAATGCTGCTGTGGGTCACGGTGCTGTTTCTCAGCATTCAATAGCATTTTGCAGGACAATTCTAGAGAGAGATGAGGGCATGGAGTGTTTACCCCGCTGGTCGTTTTCGTAGTGATTTACAGAGAGAAAGCTCATGCAAACCAATCATAACTCACTGTGTGCATGTGGCCTACAAGTACATGACATTTCCATCTATAGTACTGCGTCAACATTTTCTTTTTTCAAACCCAATTTCCTATGTATTACATTACAGGTTTGCTATAGATGACTGATTACAAATAAGTTCAACAGTAGCAGACAGTTATATGTTCTGGTTACAGCCAACATGCAGCACAGCACAGAGACATAAATACAATGAATATTCATCTGACTGGAATAATCATGAATGATGGAGTGGGTGTTACAACCACTTATCTACTCTTACATTTAAAATAATATGTGAGATTTACTGTCAGAGATAAAACACAGGGACTGGAGCAGAGAGAAAATATTTCTTTTGATGTAAATTATATGAATATTTACTTACAAATAAAAAACACTGCATGAGCTTTTGGCCCTCAACACCACAGCATCATACGACAATCACAACTGCACACACTTCATATAGAGTATGGTACAGAACTTGGTACTTTTGAAGGAGAGCTATTATGCTTTCTGTCTTTTCTGACCTATAAATGTTGTTACAATGTCGGACACTCGTGTTTAACGTCAAAGTGTCTCATAATGAGGTTCATGCATTTGGAAGTGAGCCCTGCAGGCTGTTTCAGTCGGCTCTGCACGCTGTGTTTCACAGTGTTTTTTAAACTGTGGGTTTTTTTAGTGACGTTAATGCTCGATGGACTTCCTTATATGGGCATGCCAGCTCGTGCACACAGCGTTGTGCCTGTCCCCTCCCCCACTCTGCTCAGACACCGCTGCACTCTGCTCTCAGCTTCATGGATTACTGTCAGCACTTTGTCCAAGATGGCTCCAATAAATTGTTGTGGGGTTTTTTTCCCAGCTGAATGAAGGACAGTTTAGCCTTGTTAAACTTTCCTAAAGAGGCGAGCACCAGACAGAAGTTGAGAGCATTCCTGTTTCTTGTGGATTTATTCCGTGTGGATTTATTTACTTCCTCAACATGAGCACATGAGCTGGATTAACGGCTAAACTGCTGCTAAAGGACCGCATGTTGCTTTGTCCTGTCAAAGAGTGAGAAGCATGAACTGTAAGTAACAGTTCATCAGTGTCCTCACTGTGCTTATTTTGTGTCAGTAAAGGGGTTGTGAGTACAGCGGAGTGCGGAGACGGACATGAGGGAAGGGGGAGGACACTGACATAGGCTGTTTTGAGAGAATGCAGAAAATAGAAGGAAGAGAGAGGGCACGAGTCACAGTTTTCTGAAGATCTACAGACTTTATAGTTCAGTCAGTTGTGGTTAGCTGCTTAAAGGGAGTCCAAAATCAAAATGAAAGACACAAAAAAGAGAATGAGCTGTCCTTTAAGGGTACTGACCAATATACTTCAGAAAAGACGAGTACCAATTAACATTAAATTAATCTAACATCTGGAAGCTGAAGAGTGTACCATATGATAGCCTGAAAGCTAATTTCAGCTGCAACCACAGCTAAGTTCATGTTAGCACACCTGTAGCCAGTGCGGAAGAGGTTGAACCCTCCATGGACATGAAACTTTAGTCGACAACTTTGGCATTTCAGGCCTCATCCACACAAACATGGGTATATTCAAAAATGGGGTTTTCCCTCTTTGGATTAAAAAAAAATCCTGTCCAAACAAATATTGTTTTAAATAAATCCAAATGAAAACACAAAAAACATGCTGTTAAACGCTGTTAGGAGCATGCCCAACCAACAGGCTGCAACATAACACCAACGCTGAAGCCGTGTTGGCTGATCAGAAGCCTGAACAAAGGTAACTTAGCAGTTCCAGTAGGCCAAAAACAATAACAGCAGTGACATCAATAGCACATTCTGATGCCTCTCTTCCTCAACAGAATGTAAGAGCAACTTCATTTTATGTGTTAACATGTCAAAAGTCCTCTTAGCAAGTTTTAAAATAGTGCTACAGTGGACACTTCTGCCAATACACATATCTTGCATGTAAACAAAGCGGAGAAATGGCACAGCCTTATACATTAAACATGGGAAATAACGACACATTATCTGACGTCTCAAGATATTTTAAACCCCCCTTTAAAGAGTTCCCCAAAAGCTTCGTTTATGGGAACCTCAAATGCCATTTGTGTGTGGATGGAAGGCTAAACCGCACAGGAAAAAGACACTAAAAATAATAATAATACCCTGGTACATGTGGACAGGACATAAATACGGCTAGTTAGTACGTTCAATAAGTTGTCAAGTTGCCTTGTTGTTAGCTAGCTTGTGTTCCAAAAAAGCAGTGATTCTTTTGATTGTTGAGGTTTAATTCAGGAGTTTTTTTTCTTTTAAATTCTTCTATATTTGTCATTTATTTTACGGACATAGACTAAAGGAACAACTTGCTGCTCCCGTAGCCTGTTCAGCAGTGATCAGTGTGCTAATAATCAAATAAATCACTGTTGGTGTGTCATTGTCTCCAAATGATCGAGGTATACCGCACCTCCAACTTACTGAAAACCTGAAAGATTAAATCACAACAGCCTGAGTGCACTCACAGGTCGATCGCTAGATAAGTAAGGAACATTTAAGCTGCACTTTAACTGGAAAAGAATGTGATTTTGTCTCGATGCTTCACAAATGGAGCGAGACTCAAAGACATCATTGTTTAGTTTATTTGCCGTGAAATTAGCGGTCATTAAGGCCGGGCGAACTGGTTCCACATGTGAGAACTGTCCTCCATCTAACGTTCAAGGTAAACAATAAAGAAAGACATCTCTCTCTCTCTCCTCTTTTATTTTTATAACCTTAAGCCAGTTGCAGGTTTCCCCGCTGAGAGCACAAATCTCCTTTTCACCAGACATCTGACCTAGAAAGCAGCATCAATGACAAACTTAACAACACACACCACCAACAATATATCTCCTCTTCTCACTCTCACTTTTTACCTTTATGTTTGACCTTGCAAAGTGCTCTGAACACACACAGCAACACACTCACACACACTCACAGGCACAATTTTCCTCCATTTTTGTCAGCCAGAAATGAACATGACTGATGACATTGAGGTAACACAATGATACCAATGTGGAATGTAAAGTGGGCCTGTGAAACTTAGCTGCTACCGTATAGACGGAGTTCATGCTGTCCATGCACACAAGGCCGGGCGCACCACGACGGACAGAAGGTGTGAACAGGAAGTTCATGGCTGTGGCAGACGGAGACGGAGGTTTTTTCACAGAGGCTGACACATGATGACGTGATCAGGTTAAATCACAGGGCCTTGGCGTTGCTGTTTGTCTTGCAGGATTTTTGACCCAAATAAAAAGATTAAACTAGGCAAACAACGTCACAGTTTGAGGAGTGTAGCTGGTGGAACAGGTAAGAGACATTAACCACAGTGAGGTTTAATGCCATGTAATCTCACTCAGATTTATGTTTCTCACAGATCGTTATGAGAATTGTTTTCAAACTGAGTTCTGCAAACAATGGAGGCTGTTTTTCCCAGGAAGAAATGACAAAGTTGTGCATGAAAAAAATACTCATAGTGAAACAAAATTATGAAAAAGTAAAAACTACTGACACACTGGTGAGTAAAAATCAAGTTGATATGAAAAGGAGTCAAAATCTAAAACAAATAAGACCAAATCGGCCAAGTCAGACGCCGTCATGCAAACAGATCAATTACAAAATGGGATGAAAAAGACGCCCCCTGTAGGTGTGATGGCCTATTGCAATGCTGCTATTAGCAAATATAAATAATGTGATTAAACACATTTATTTATGTTGCAAAATAACAGCACGGCTAACATATTATTCAACCATGCAGAAATCTTGACTTATAAATAGTGGTTGGGTTTCTTTTTTCCATTACAAACTGACAGACGTGTACGTATAAAGCAACTTAACATATGTTTTATTTTTGTACATGTTAATTTCTTATCTTAGGCATTTTTTGATCTCATCTTATTTATCTTAAAATAAAATCTGGCCATGACTTAAGCCTGCTGCACACTGTGTGATTTTAGAAGTCTTATAAGCTTTTTGTGAGCCACATTGCACTAAACTGATCCAATAAACTTGTCAAATTCGATGTATGCAGCCTGTGAGATGATGACACTTACTGAATCGCAGGCTATGACACAAGCAAATGAAATGTTTTTTGTGTGTGCCGCATCAGCGTGCATCATACATGTACACTGCTGTACTGGCAGATAAAAACAATAAAGCTGAATGAAAACAGAGCCCTTGGAATCATAGCATTAGTGTGGAATAAACTCCGAAGACGAGGAAGAGGAGGAGAAGGTGGAAGCGGTCATAGCCAACTTGCCAATTTGTGATACTAATTCTTTACCAATGTTTAGGAGCCGCAACCAAAGATTTTGCCATATTTAGTGATCTTCTGTCAGGGACAGCTGAAAACTGCACCGTGTGTAGGGGGCTTAACTCATACAGTAGCATCTTGTAGCAGCTTTTTAATGCTAGTGTTGGTTGCATTTTGCTACTTAGTTTCTAATTTGTTTACTTTAGTGACCTTACTAAAGTAAGAGCTCCAACTACTAAATTTTTCCTCTTTCCAATAACCTAAATTGAAAATTACACTCATAATTTCTGCTTCTACCTGATTTCTGCTTCTTCCTGCTTCTTAATGCTCCTTTTTTAAAAAAAATTATACTGTAATGCTTCACTGTACTGCTTGACCCCAGGAGGAATAGTTGCTGCTGAGGCAGTGA
>JAPQLA010000007.1:3516024-3532109 GCA_029822935.1 Naso vlamingii | reverse complement strand
TGATGACGAAGATTTTTACTGTGCAAAGTCCAGAAATGATCTCTCATTTCTCTGAGATGACGATGATGATGATGATGGTGATGATGATGATGATGATGATGTGAATGAAATGAAAGGCAAGACGGTTCACCTCAAACTTGGAAGATTTTCAAAACTCAGATTCTTTTGCTGTCACGGTTCATGTCACTGTGTTCCCTCCATCAATAAATTATTGAGTAAAATTACACAAAACCACATTTCAACATATTATACATGATCAGTCCACGAGAGTTTAACATGATGGTAATTTAAGTTCTTTTAGATTTTGTGCGCTTTAAAGGCAGCCTTTTTTTTTCTATTTTTAGACATGTTTTTAAGAGCTCAATTTATGCTGACGTGATGTTTTGAGAAGGCCGCTGTTACCTCGTGACTCTCGACCTGCGTCCAGAGTTTTCAGTGACTGAGCACCAGTCTGAAAAAACTTCTCTGATGTCTGTTTTCTTTTTGTTTTCGGTGCTTTGTGTCTCTGTGGAGAAGGAGTTAGCTGTTGAGTGTGGCTGCCTTTTCCTTCTCAGCCTTGTCTTTGGCCTTTTCCTTCTCCATCAGCTTCTCCTCCTTCTGCAGCATCACCATGATGTCGGCCACCTGAGACGTGGAAATGTCCACGTCCTCCTTGTCGATCAGCTCCACCACCTGAAAACATGAGGGGCGAGAGGAATCCATTAAAGCCCTAAAAACCTGGATTTCAAATCTATAGAAATTTTAGAACTTTTCATATTATAATGAATTACATGAATCAATTAAATCATGGATATTTATTAACAACATCAGCTAATTCCATTGATCTAATTACTTCAAATAGTCCAACATAATAACATATAATGATTCTTTGATCATAAAGTGAAGTTATATTGTACTATTTACATGAAAAATCACAGACAGCCTTTAAAGGTTCAGTAGCTTCGATTCATAATGTAAACATTTTTCTCTTAATCAAAACTCAAAGAGGTAAATTTTATTGTGTTATTTAAAAAATTAAAAATAAATAAATATATAAAAATAAAATATGTATTTGCGATAATTTGGACTGATACTGCAATTGTAATATGACTTGTGGAATTAAGGAAATTATTAATTTTATTATTATTAATAATATAATATCAATAATATTAATAATAATGATTATTATTAATATAACATTAATATTAATAATAATCATTATTATTGTTAATATAATATTAATAATATTAATATTATTTTTACATCGTTGTTCTCATTTTTTTTGCGTGGCTCTTCACCAAACAAAGACGTCTTCTTAAAGTCCACCTGAATGAAAAATGTCTTTGTCCTTTTCGATTACATCACTGTCATATTGTTCACCTACTTTAACTATATTAGCCAAAAAAAAAAAGTATCTTCGTATTTCTACATCAAATGAATTTACATTTTCTCCTTGTTACAAAAAAAATGTCACATGACTTTCATCATCTTGCCAAGAGCAACTTTCAACCAGTAGTTATCACCTGTCATAAAACTGTTCAAGTCCTCCGACTCTGCAACATAAGCTCACGCTCTCCTGTAACTTAGTGATTTACTTGGCAGACTGCTGTCAGGCAGAGCCGCCCTCAGAGCTTTTATTCTGAAAAATTCTGAAAAAAAAACCAAATGATGTTGCTGGTGGCTTGGCACAGTTCCTGCTGTTCATGAGTCCTTTATTTATATATTTATTTATTTATTTTCATGTTTTGGATTAGACAGCGTGAGAAACAGGGGTGTGGCCTGAGTGTGTGTGTGTGTGTGTGTGTCATGCCCAGTGCATTAAAATGTTGGCACCTCTGATTACAGGCTAAAGTTAGGCTAACGTTAGCCTTACGGTAACGATTGTTGTGATAAATTCCACTTTTCATTGGTTGAATAAAAATTCCTCCAAACACTTTGTCTCTGCTGCATTTTCTGTTTATACCAAAGACATCATGATGTGGAAATTAAGTATTCTCAAAATTTCTGGTGGACTAAATCTGCAGAATATGATTTGACTAACTTAAAATCATATTTTGATGCATGCATTTCACCTTTTTTTGAATCTTTTGATTAACTGTATAGCCCTAATTAAAAAAGAAAACACAAATTTCCTGTCTCTCTGTGCGACGTACTTTGATGACGTCGTCGATGTCGATCTTCCCGTCCTTGTTGTCGTCGAGGGCCTCGGCGATGCTCTGCAGCTTGTGCTCTGGAATGTTCTGGATCTGCCGCATGACGCTGATCAGCTCGTCGATGCTAATGAGATTCTCCCTATAGGTGTAGAACAGACTGCATACAGGAAACGGTTTGTAACCAAATGTAATGGAGAAGTGGTGGAGAAGTCTGAGGTCAACATGATGCATTCAAGGTTCCCAGATCACACCAGTCCAACTGAATTTCAAGTTAAATTTCCATTCATGGCAGGTTAAAATTATGTTCAAACTGTCTCAGAGTTAATCCATGCTGAAAACACTCAAATTGATTGATGGTTTTTAATGATTTGTGGTTAAAGCTGACAAAGAGTTAAAAGATGCTCTGGACGACTAACATTGGCAACAAAATCATTATTTTTGCCATTTTTATTAAAATATCTAATCACAAGATTTTTTAAATCCTTTAATCTGAATTTTTCAAAACAGGCAGTTTGAGTCAGATCTTTGTATTAAATGCAATTTCATTATTCAGGAACATAAATGTTTCTTTTTTTTAAAGTGGGTCCACAGCAACCAGTGTGCAGCACTCTGGTGACACAATTTCAGCAACTGAAGGTTGATGGTTGGAAGATGACGCAATATAAAGCAAGCAAGCAGATGGCAGTTTAACCCGTTCAGCTTACCTTGAGGAATCATTAGGTTTAGAAAAGAACAATCTGTAAAATTTTGAAGAAGTTAGGATTTGGTCTCTTTACAATTGTAACAACTAATAACCGACTTAGCTTGATAAATAAAAAGCATTTGCTGATTGTTTTTGTCTGGAAAACCTTTTGTTCCCTGTTAAATCTCCACCACCATGATACGATGGAATAATGACGATTAGAGATGTTCTGATACCGTTTATTTCCTTTCCGATTCAGATTCCAGTAACTGAACTCTCTGCAACTTGGTCAACATCAAGAATCGATCCAGAACCAGTTGGTTAAAATATGTATTATTAATATTATCTTTGTGCAGCTGTATACTACTAATGCTGCACAAAAGTTATGTTACAGATGTGCTTGAAGTTACAGAAGTTGCATGTTGTTCATGGACATCAGCTGTTTGTTGCTGAGGCATTTCTGAGACTTGGATTGGTATCAGAACAACCCTAATGATGATGATGGAGGCAATGATGATGAAGATGATAGCAACAAAAGAATCCAGCATAAAAACCGATCACTGCAAAAAGAAAAAAACATTTTCTAAACTGGAATCACTTCTAAATAAACTGTTATTTATGTGAGGAAAGGAGACAGAACATTTTCTGTCCTACACACAGTAACAGTTTGAAACAAAAAAATTCTTTTATAATTCTGAACCACCACACACAGCAGTGCACTGGTTTGAATGACATCTTCGGCTCTTACCCGACAGGCGGGGTGGTTCCACTGTCCATCTGTCCATCCAGGATGACCTTGTCCTTCTCCAGTTCCAGGATGATTTTGTCGATGCGACCAATCATTCGGTTCACTCTCTTGGAGAGACGCTTGCTCGCCTTTGACTCCTCGACGGCCTTTTCTTGGCCGGTCTTCGAAAGCTCCTTCTTTATCTCCTCCAGATCCTGGAAAACACACATGAAGACACAACTGAAACACAACACATAAACACACGCTCACCCGCACACAGAGCGATCATCAGTGCATCACACAGATTGTCTGTTTTGACACAAGATGCTTTCAAAACCAAGGCTCCTTTCCTTAAATCCTTTCATCTGACTGGCAACAACTTTCTTCTTCTCTCTCTGAAATTATTTCAAGTCTATGACGGCACCTCGTTGTATTCCTGGACATCATCCTTCAGCTCTTCCAGCTCTTCTTTCTCCAGAGTCAACAGCTTCTTCTGCTCCTTCAGCTTCGAGCATGCGTCACTCAACAGGTCAATCTCTTCTTTAGTGATCTCCTCACCCTGTAACACAAACATATGGTTATGAAATTTGCTTTTAATATCAGATACGAACCTCTCGACTTCATGTACAATATGTCCTTGGAATCAGACTAAAGCAAAGTTCTTAGAAGGACGACTTTTTAGATATTGAATGATAGATAAAGCAGCTAAAGGTCACATTTTCCCTTCAGAATGGAGGTCTGTCGCTCCTGTTTCTTTAGTAAACAGTTCAAAAAGAGCATTCACGTAACAAACACCACATGTGTACTTAACATAAACCCACATAAGGGAAAAACAAATTGGAAATGGGTAAAATGAAGGAAGCGCTCAAGGACGCTGGGAGACTCCCGTTAACCCCAAAAACTCATTTCCACATGATGAGGAGAACTGTGAGGAACTACGAAGGCTGTTAGTTGAGGAGGGAAAGGTTCAGTTTGGTCAGTGACACTGGAAGGATCGACGAGGGAAAGAGGAGGAAAGTCTGTGTAGATGTGGGTCAAACAGAATTTGCATATCATACTTATCATTTCTTTAAACAATTTAGAACACTAGATATGTGAGATTTTTGGGAAAATATGCAAGGACTCTGGGGCCCGACTGATATATAGGTGTGATGATATTATTGGCTGATACTGGCCTGTCATATACCTATCTACATTAACTTTTATGTCCTCAAATATGTGCCGATATTAAAACTATTTTTTGATGCCAAAAAAAAAAAGGCTTGGACTACCCATACCCCCTCACGGTGTAATTATATAGTTTGTCCAGCAGAGGGCGGTTCGCCCTTCAGTGACTCATAAGTGAAGCGTTTACTGTTCAGTGCACTGATGTTTGGGATAAAGTTTGTTAAAATGTAAGATATCCTGTTTCCATTACATATCTTTGTCACAAGTATTTGATAACCACATTCAGCTGATATTTTACGTATAGTATCAGCTGATATACAAGATATCAAAATTTTCTTACTTTCTAATATCAGCATTGAGCCAAAAAATCCCACATCGGTCGGGTCTGAGAGGAAATGCTAATAACTGTTGACCATGGCTGCCATGGTTTGTTCACAAATGTTGACTTTTTTTTTTTTATTCTAAAATTTAGATGCTTTAGGCTTAAATGGTCAAAGTACATCAGATGGGTGTCTGAAACAGTTTAAAGAAATGCCAGAATTCAATGCAAGTACTATTCAACCCTCATCTGGGTCCGCTCAGAGGAAGGCCAGATACTGTTCGTGCAGGGAGGAACTGGAGAGGAAGTGAGGGTCATCTGGGAGAAGATGTCGTTAAAGCTAACCTGGAAGCGCAGGAATGTCTGCCACTGTCCAAACTGGTCAGAAGACGCAGATTTGATCAAATGAAAAGGTGGAAAAAGTGAATGATGCATAAAATACAATCTGATTACAATCACCAAATAAAGTATTACCAAAAAATAATCAAAGGTTAAAAATGCCACTGAGGAAAGAGTTACAATAAAATCCTGATACATAAATTTTCAAGTTTTTTTTTTTTTTAATTTCTTTTTTTTTTTTTAATTATTTATTTATTTATTTTCTTTTTTGGTGTGGGCGTAAGCTAAAAATCTAATGAATTGTTCACCAAATAGACAAAATATCTTGACTATTGTCTACAGATTTGGGGGGGAAAAAGAAAGAAAAATAATTCAGTCTTTTGACATACTACATGTACATCTGTTTACTGAAATGCAAACAAAAAAAACAACAACAACAACAAAACACAACCACATCTGTAGACAGGACAATATTTGTTATATTATATTTTGTTAGAATACTGTGATATAAAATGCATGTGGGGCTCTTGGGAATTTATGACAACTGGTAAAACTTTGTTCAAAGCTGCAGTTGGTAACTTCTCCTGATGAGCGAACAAGCTAACGTTAGCTGTAGCATGAGACCTGTTGGGAAGCAACGCTACTGGAGCCTCTCCTACGCGTTTCTGCTCTGGCTTGCGTTTTATTCATTTTGTTGTCTCTCTCAGCCCAGTCTGAACTGAGACCAAACGGTTGGAGGGAAAGTTGCAGCGGAGTAAACTGGTCTGTCTCAGCTCGAGTAAACTGGAACAGCCAATCAGCTCATGCCAATGTCACCTGTCGCTAAGAAGCGCAGCGTAGGCCGCCAATCAGGACAGAGAGTACAGAGAGCGTTACTGATTGGGCAAACAGAACGGGAGTGATAGAATTTTTATCAATCCTGAATACAGAGGCATGATGGGAAAACACAGAGATCTCACCATACTCTCAGACCACATCACTTACTAACAGCTGTCTGTGGGTATTATGACATTTTTTCCTAATAGAACACAAAAAAAGTGATTGATGTTAACCCAAAGTTACCAACTGCAGCTTTAAACAGACAACCAAATAAACAGCGCTGTATAGAAACCGGCGCACAGACTGTATGTTTCACCTTGATTCCTTCTATGACGGGTGCCGTATCCCTCAGTGTCTCTGAATGAGCAGCCATGGCAGCTTTAGCTGGCTCTGCTTCAAGCTCCAACTCACCCTCCTGTAGAGGGCAGTAATGAGGCAAAGCACACAAAGAACACAATCATGAAGAAAAGAAATCCCTTTAATAATCTGTAGAATAACCCCATGAGCTGGGATGAAAACAGATGTTTGTGGCTGGGTGCAACATATCCTGATCAAGTCAGAATTTTGTCAGATTTTAAGTATTTAATTTAGGCAAAGTTATTTAATATAAAGCAACCAGGTAAACGCTTATATCTTACTGCTGGTACTGAAAATCAGGCTTACGTCAGGCTTTGGCACGTCTATCAAAAACTTTTGAAACACACATTTTTGTCAAAAGAACTTAAATATTTTTCCTAAACCAGAAAACAGATTATTTGAGTTGTTACCCGGGCAGCCTTCTCTGCAGCATCCGCCAACCTCTCCATCTCCCTGTCCTTGTTGTCCTGGCGTATTGCCGCCTCCTCCTTTAGCGTTGTCTCCAGCTTGGTCTTATTGTCAACTTTGGAGAGCTCCATCTCTGCCACCATCATCTGTGCCTCCTTTGTCTGGAGAGGAGAACCAGATTTTTCATTCTTAGTTAAAATAACCACCACGTAAACTCAAAATTTTTACTGCTGAGCAAGGAAGCAAAACAGCTTATATTAACTTTTAACTCATTCCATCTTGAAATGAGTTGAAACATTTTGTAAAGCCTTATTTCAGCATATTCAGATATAATTTCTGTATGTTTTATCAACAGTGCAGTATCATGTCTCCACTGCATGTGGGACCACATAAGGTCACGCATCAACACTCCAAACTCTTAAATTACCACAATCTCAGGCAGCGTCTGCAGTGTTGTCTTCAGCTGGTCGGCGGGGGAAAGCGTGTCAGGGAGGTACATGGCTCGGGACAGCAGCAGCAGCGACGTGGGGATCTGCTGGTTCAGATGCAGCTCCAGCCACTAAAAGAGAAGAAAATGACACGACTGACAAATTTATGAGCTAACATGCAGAAGAGTATGACTAGTGTGAATCTGCTGAGCCTTCAATAATATTATAGTTTGAGTCAAAATAACCTATATTAAAAAAGAGAAACGAAAAATATTTCAGTTTTCAGCTGTTGTTGCTTCAGGTATTTAAATCATATTCATTCTTCCCTGTAACCAAAAAGGGATTCACTTTGATTTTGAAAGTACACTACATGTTTTAATCCTCTTCAATTAAAATCACATGGAATCATTTGAGTCTAGTCAGTTAGACATGGCAGTGTCGTTTCACAGTGAAGATTTTAGAGTAAAACAGGAAAGACTGACAATAATCAGACATCATAAAGCAATAACATTACAACTTGAGTTTTGTAACTGTGAAAAAATGGAGGAGTTAAATATCCTCCATCTCAGTTGCTGTGTGCTGTTGTTACCTGGCTGAGTTGTTCTCTCAGTCGTTCTTCTGTGACTCCAAGAGATCTCATCCCTCTGACGCGACAGGCGGCCTGCACCTCATTCACGTTCAGACTCTCCACGCCCTCCTCTGCGATCAGCTGGATGGACAAAGGTCACACAGTGTCTCATGATTATGATCAAATGTGGTCATTTCCAGAACACATCTGCTGGAACATGAGCACAGACGTCATACCTTGTCATCTGCACGGATGGCCCTGAGCTTCATGATGAGCTGGAAACGGAGGAAGTTGTTGGTCCCGATGGACTGGAGCTCCAGCAGACGGCAGAGAGCCACCAGCTGGGGTCGGGTCAGGTTGTCCAATGTCAGCTCGTCTTCAAACAGTTTGGAGAATTTCAGGATCTGCTCGTTACTGGGACGCTCCCCAGAGTCCCGAATCTGTGAGGATGATAAATAACTTGTAAATCACTCTGGAGGAGAGAGGTCTGCTTAAAATCTAACAGATAAAGTCAGATTTTCATGCAGAAATATGTGAAATGATCTAAGAGTCTTGGTTTAGATCTATTTTCCCACATTTTTCTCATATGTAGGAAATAAAATTTTGAGCACTGAAGTTATCAGGACTGTACAATGAACCAAGTAGGGACATTTCATAGTTTCCACCATCAGAGGGCAGTACTGAGCCTGCTCTGCCTCAACACCAACCTTCTGAAAAAAGGTGGAGAACTCCTCCGTCACATTCCCCTGAGCAGCTTTGTTCCGCAGGGCAATCTCCTCGATGGTGTCCTGCAAGAACTTGGCCATCTCCAGTTTGACTCTCAGCTCTGCTTTCAACCTCTCCTCCTAAAAGCATGTTACAAATTTAAATTAAAAATCAATTACACTTTTTTCAAAATAAACTGCATTTTTTAACATTCTGATTTCAGATGTTATAAACTATGTGGCAAAATGGAATGAAATTTAATGGGTTTTTTTAATCTATATCTGCACTACACTTGAAGTCCATGTGTCAGTTATTAATTGTAAATTTATTATGACAAGCACCCCAAGGAAAATGTATTCCACAATGGCTTTGCCTCATGGTTAAAGTTCAATGATTATGACAACAGAAAGCAAAAAGAGCACACCTAAAAAAATGTAAATGAGCGACTGAAAAATATCTCAATGATAAATCGATGAAAAGTGGTTTCTTAAAATAAAAATCTCAAAGATACTCTGGATTAAGCTCCTCAAGTTTACTTTATGGACTAAACTGAACAAGAATTTATGAAAAAAATAATCAAGATAATAATGGTGCATTATCTTAAACATCTGGTCTGTATCGTGCAGCTTGAATTACCTTCTTTGACTGAGTCTCGAAGGTGGACGGCAGCATGTTGGGGAAAAGTTTCAGAGCTACAGGAAGCAGGAACTCCATGAAGGGGACGATAACGAACACCAGGAAGGGAAGAAGTCTGAAGACGTCAGCACACGTTCTGAGGAACTACAGAGAACATTTGGAAAAGATGGAATTAGAAACTACTCCTTAAAAACGAGGAAAACATGCATGTGGAGATTATTTTAACAGCCCGTGGTGGCTGTGGACAAACGGATGCAGATTTGCTTTTGATTCACATTCTCATTTGTTGAAAGTTTTTGCTGAACATTACAATATGAGCCTCCAACCACCCATTGACAGGGTGAAGTTTGTGCATTCCTCCAGCAGAGAGCAGCAGAGAGAGGAAAACCCAACAGGGAACCATGTGAAAATGTTTACCTCATCTTCCTTTGTCCCTTGGTACAATCACCCTGCTCAATCCCTCTTATAACAGTTTCAACAGTCAGCACTTCTAACCCTGTGCCCATACATCCCCCGAGCAACGGAAACCTTCTAATTCATTGTAGCATCATTTGCATGGAGCTGTAGACCAAAGTGAACATTCTGCCTCACAAGGCTCAGAGACAGCCCACTTGGAGCCAACAGGAAGCACATTTGTACAGCACAGACCTGAACAATCCTCAGAGTACACAAGTACCACGCCAACACCGCTCGACTTCATTGTACAGCTGTCCGGCTGTGGCTTTCTGACCGTCCCAGGGCACAATCCCAACCAGCCATCCACAGAAATGTCCCTGAGGGGAAAAGGCCACAACACGAGACCCTCTCTCCACCCTTTCCACCTGCACGTCAGTGGAAAAGTAGGGTGAAGGAATTAGGCCAGCCTGGGTGAAAGGGTCTTTGTCCGCAGGCCCATTGACATGTATATCATCTCCCAGAGTTCCACATCAAAGGAGGGAGGAGGGGGTGACAGATTAAAATAGAAGGAGCCTTAAACAGAGGACTGAGTATTGTAAGTGAATATGAAAGGGGGTGATTAAAACCAGTCCAGGTCAGCTGAATGGGGTGTAGATGGGTTCAGGACATGCGCTCCGAGGGAGTCAGCTGCATTTGAAAAGGTGCAGATGGGATGGAGGAGTGGGTTTAATGCTGCTGCCGGCGGTGGGAGGGGCTGCGGCCTGACTGGCACTGACCTGCAGCCTTTAGCTCCGTGATAAGACTTTACTTTGACTGAGCATGTGACAGGACAGCTGTACGTACTGAGGAGCGTGGCAATAACTAACTCTGTTGTTTCTTGTTTCGCTTTCACCGAAATCATCCGTGATACACGTGATAATATTGTGGTATCATATAACAGCATTAGGCAGTTCCAGAGTCAGTTCTTAGAACTACGTTTTGAGGAACCTTTTTAGCTCCAACTCCAGAGAAGGTGCTTTCACAGCACATGAGGATCTATAGTGATTTAAGTGTATGATGACTGGCTGATCTCAGGAGCCAGCGCTGGCAAACGCCATTTTTAAAGATCTGACAGCTGTATAATCAAAACAACGCAAACAAGAGACAAAGGTTAAAACGAGATCAGCGATGCATCAGGGCATTTAAGGTGGGATTTAAGGACGTTCAGCTGAGATTAATGGTACATTATCGCCACATACTAGACAGAAGCGAGGAGCGGTAATGCAATAGCCTTCATTTCTTGTGTAGTAGAGTCCCATTGAAATGACGTTAGCATGAAAACATGCCAGTGTTCGTAGCTCACATAGGGGGTTGCTATTGGTGGTGTTAAAGGGCTGGGTACTAGCAAGAACTTCACAATACCATACACATTATGATACATGGGCCACGATACCATATATCACAATACATTGCGACATGATGCGTATTGTGATATATTGCGATATTCCACGTAGTTCCATGGAAATGTAAACAGAGAGCTGAAATACAAGTTGATGTGTGCGATCTAGGTAGTCTTCATACATCCATCACATTATATTGATAATTCAGCAGACAAATTGAGTCAAAACAATTTAATTCACAATTTTTGTCTAATTTATTTTGGTACTGACAAATTACCAAACACTGATGTAGCTGCCATAACATCAAAATTATAAATGCAATTTAAAGGCACGTGTGACAACATTGGGTAAAACAACAGGGGAGGTTGAAATTCACAACCCATTAAAAATCCTTTTTTAAAAAAAAAAATACCAATACTTGGAGCTGGAAATTGATATAGATATCATAATAATAAATATTGCGATACATTGCCGAATCAATTTTTTAGTACTGTCCTATTGCTATTTAGTTTCCCAGGAACTTTGAAGTGGACAGTTCCTCTCAAAAACTTTCATCATCAATTAATCTGCTGATTGTTTTCACAATTTATGAATTATTCACTTATTCCACGCAATGTCAAAAAAGTGTGAAAACTGCTCACTTTCTTACTTTCCCAGAGCCCCAATGTGATGTCTTCAGATTGCTTCTTTTATCCAAACAGCCCAAAACACAAATACTCTGTATTTATTTGTCATAAATGACAGAGAAAAGCAGCAAATCCTCACATTTTAAGAGGCTAAACCAGCAAATCTTTAATTTTCTACTGATCGATCAATCCTCAAATCGATTAATAGTTGCAGCTCTGCTCTACAGCAAGAGTTGTTGCAACAGGCACATTTCAGCTCTTAACTGAACTGTTGCAAAATCTCTTCAGTTGCAATGAGGGATGACACAGTCATCACATGACTTGTAAAACGACATTGTAAACATGCCTCTGCACTGATGTCTGTAAGTGTAACACCTGCACATTCCTCTCAAGTTTACACTGCGACTGCAGGATTTGGCCTGTCTCTCAAAAACCCTGCTAGCTTATTAAAAATGTCACCGCAGACACTTTATTCATGTAACTGACAATATTCAGTTACAGGTTTGATTTTGGTAGGATGATCTACTCAGCAGCCTCATCTTGAATGCTTCACTGTAATTTTTTGATTGCAGATTTTCTGACAGGTAAATAAGCGTAACTTGAAAGGTTATTTTTTTGTTTTTAACTTTAAGTCTGAATCTGTGGCTTGTATCTCAGTCAAAGTAAATGTTTAGATTCCCAGACAAGAGCAGCAGAGGGCCGGTCAACCACAACCGCAACTCACACTTTAAGAGCTATCACACCTTGCCAATCACGGCCACTAAGTCTACACAATCCTGTCCGGTTGAGGGACATGGTAGCCAAACGGTAAGTAGGTGTGACCTCAGCTCACTTACTCACCTTTACTGAAATGATACCTGTAAATCAGCGCCTGTATCAGATGACTGCAGCAGTGCATTTTACGCAGATCATGTCATTAAACGTGAGAGGAATTTGGCTTTTACGCAATGTTTAGTACCTTACTCGTTGCAAAAGAGGTCAAACATTTTGGACTGTTATCCAAAAGAAAAGAAAATTTAATCATGTTTACTCTGCATCTACTAATAACTACAGCATCAATAAAAATCCAGTTAGAGGCTATACTACAATAAACCCAAATTATAATGCTTATAATGTAATAAATGTAAAACCTAAAGAAATTTATATTACTTTATGAGGTGTTTTGATATTTACAATGCCCTAAACAAGTGACATTTTACAAAATTTTAACAAAATATTTCATCATAAAGCAGTTACAGTATATCATCACCAGCTGCTGCAAATGTCTCGTAAAAAGTCAGTAATGTTATGCTTGTTTGACATTTTTTCCTACTGATGGGATTCTGTTATTTAAACCACCACAACTGAATCGATGATGAAAAACCCATAGCAAGCAATGGGTTTAGTTAAATGAGAAATTTTTTTTTTTTCTTTTTTACTCAAAGAGGAAACACATACAGCTTCTTCCTACAGAGCTTTAATCAAGCATCACAATTTGCTGAGTTTCTGGTGAGCAAACACTCAGCATGCAGCCTGCTTCTATAATTGATCCCATTAGGTTTGAGAAGCTGTGGATTAAACTTTATAAAACAAGATGTCCGTCTCTAAACTGACTCTGTGAACTCTGACAAGTGTTTCAGGAAACACAGCTGATGGATTCAAGGTTATAAGTATGATGTTTCCTGCAGACCTCTGCTAAAAAGGCTGACAGAATACATGTATTGCCGGACATACATCAGAACTGACCAGGTATTTCAGTTCTGATGTATGCCTGGCAATACATGTTGCCAGACATACCCCACCCACATTAGCCAATAGGGGTGAATGAGCGTCACGTCCGCCCTCCACCCTGGCTGACTATTGCTGTGTGTGAATGTTATGAACACAGAAACGACGTTAAGTTTTCCAACGTTTCTAGGACTTCCACAACTGATGCTGTGCAGCAATGATTACTACATCAGCTGTGAAAATGAAAATGAAAATCACCATTTCCCCTGACGCTACTAGCTAAGCTAATGCTAACTGTGGATGTGCGTGTTCATAGAGCTGTGCGACACATTAACAGACCTCTGGTTTATTTTATGAACACAGACACGATGTCATTAAGTTTTCCAACCTGTCTAGGACTTCTTCAACTGATACAGTGCAGCAGAAATGATTGTATTGGCTGTAGTTACTGACACAAAGAGGCCAAGTAAAGGTTCTTATGCACTTGATGACAGAGGCAAAAGCTGCATGTCCCAGGAAAGGTAAGCATTCACCCATTCAATAAAATTTAACAGTACTGCCATTGAATTTGCTAAGCTATGTCAAGATAATCATGTTTCAAGGCAGGGCTCTAGCAAATGGTTCACAAAAAGGAATGAAAAAGAAGATGTATGGCAAAAAAAAAGCACATAAATTCAGTGGAGATAAACTTTTGAGCTGCTCTGATTGTGTTTTTACAAAATGGCATTTTTACCTTTGAGATTTGCCTTCCATTTGAGCACAATAAACTCACACTTAATGCAGCCATTTTGGGAGCACTTTGAATACTTGTCAGCTCACAAGCCAACTCTAGAGCACTGTCACTGTATTGGGAGTATGCATGCAGCTGTATCTGAGAGCATTAAACTTAACGCATGTCATGAGCTGAATTCAATAAAAACAACCAAATGAATTTGTTTCCCAGAGCAACACTTTCAAAACTACAGGATCCTGTATATACACCCTGTACTTCAGACCTCACCTGTCTCCTCTCGCGGCGGGACAGCGGGTTTCCGTTGAGCACCCTCCACAACATTCGGCCAGCGATGGTGGTATCAATCCACAGCAGTCTGAAGCCGTGGTAGTAGTGCTTTATTTCATCTATAACTCGCTGTCGGAGCGTCCTTCTCACAGGTTCTGCGTCCAGCATCGGGCTGTACACCGGCCCGCCTTCCTCCAGCTTCTTCTTTTTGTCCTTTAACGAACGCAGTGACTTCTCTACCTTGGAGTCGTCCCATCTCCTCCTCGAGGTGTGTATCCACCTCACACCCGGGATGTCCTGTGGCCGCGCTATCGTCCAGTGGGGCCCCGTTGTGACTGCAGGATGCGGTGAAGGGGAGACCCCCAACACAAAAGCACAGTAGAGACGCTGTGAGTCCAGATTTTGGCAGGGGCCCACGTAGCCATCTGACAATGGGAGGGAGGGACTGGATGAAGAGACCTGGGACAGGCTGCCTAGTCGAAGTCCATCAAGTCTAAAGAGACAACAAGATGAAAAGCTTCAGAGAACAAACTCAGACTGGGATTTAGATGAAATAATAAAAAAAAGTAACAGGTTTAAAATTATGGTGCACAAAATGAAAGCAAATTATCAGCCGGGATATTGACTAACAACACTACAAAACAAGGCTTGAAGAATGGATGTACATGATTTTAATTACTGGAATTTACTGGAATCAAAAACAAATGTGGGTGTATGACGAAAGGTCAGTTTCCTACATCAAAAATGCATCCAAAAAAACTCAGGGCTTTAAGCTGCACTCACACTTGGTCCAGTTGCCCCATGTGCCAAAGGACAATTGTCTAAGTCTGACCGCACCTGAGCACGCTTGTGCTACCCGATCTATGTAGTGCGAGCCGTATTTTCAAATATTGGATCGTCCTTTTTTTCATCTTGTAATACTATTGTTCAACTGTTCCCTGGTATCCACAATCCCAAAGATAGCAGCAGATTTTGCCGCTGCTCTTTATCCAGACTTTGTAAGCTGTTTACTGCCTGAATTTGAGGTGAATCCTCCACAAACAGTCAAAGTAATGTCAGCGCTCTGTGCCGGTGCATCCCTGTTGAAGCCCACGTCTTCAAACCGTGCCAGGGACAGCAAAGTGTGTCATGCATGGGCACAGTACTGAGCGCTCACACTAGTCAAACAAACTGGACTTTGGGGATCAAACGTGCTTAGGCATGTACGGATTGCCTAGTGTGAGTGCGCCCTTAGAGACTTCCACTCCCACAATGATTTTAGGTCTTAAATCAATAAAGGTGTGCAAGGTGATTTGTTTGCATCCAACCATGGCTACACACAGGTCAGATTCCAGGTATGACAAAATGGCAAAAGACAAAATATGAGACATCTGTATCCATAAAAATGACCTTGAGGCGACCTTTAAAGGACCATTCCAGTGTTCCTACATGTCATTGTCCTTTATCAACATTGGACACATAGGTTACATAAACCCCGCCCATTTCCCAAAAAATAGCTTTATCTCTGAGAAACGGTGTTTGTTTACATTTTGTCCATGGTCAGTAAACATTACAGAAAGTAACTGAAAATGTGTGACAGCGTTAGTTCAAAAGAACGTCCGTGTCAAAATCCCTCCTCACGCTAATATTCCAGCTAGGAAGGCAGCACTTGGAAGGAACTATTTTTCCAGGCGTAATAACTTTGGTCTCC
>JAPQLA010000007.1:3495978-3515924 GCA_029822935.1 Naso vlamingii | reverse complement strand
TTTCAACATGAATGGCAGTGAATGGGCTTTAAAAATGCAGCCTGACATCTACTAAAGTAACACATGGTCACATTTTATAACAATATTTGTAGAAGATGGGGCGATCACTGCTAATGGAGGCAAGTCAGAAACAGTCTGGGATGATCCTTAAAGACAAGTTGTGGGGTGTATTGGATGCTGCAACAAAGACCTCTGACACTGAATTTAAAGTTTCAACTGTTATAAAGTACTTCTGCATGAGTACTCAAGTTTACATTTTTTATGTTATTTTCAACTGTTACCAGGAACTGCAGAAGCTGCAAATCCTGCACATTTAATCGGCTTACTTTTGACTGGAGAGTCTGAGTGCTGTGCAGTTGAAACAGGCACCATCTTGAAGCTTCCCTGAAAGGAGGTAAAGAAACATGAGCAGCAAGTCATTAGACAGACAGAGACACAAACACACATGCTGTTGAGCAAAGCCCGTATCTGCAGCTTTCTGCACGCTCTGACAAGTCTGACACAATGGAACAGAACTCTTTGAACCAGCAATGACCCACTGTTCTTTCAGGTGGTTATGCAATAACATGATATAATATGAAGTCACCCTTGATGTCTTATCTCTTAATATGTAACAAAAGTCTCAGACGAGCCTTTCACTTATTAGATACCTTTATCACATGGTAGCATTCCAGCGTTATACATTAAGCTGAATTTAGTTTTCCAAGTTATTTGTAAATAACCTGTTGCAGAATTTATCCTCACTTCTCTATATATTTTGACTATTTCGTTGTGTATGGTATCTGCAAAAACAAATGAAGTGCACTACTCTTCTGTTCAAATCTTGACCCTTGTCTTTCCTGGAGGCCAGAATATTCACACCCTCCATGAGGCCCACAAAGAGGCTCCCAAACCCCAGAGGCCCGCTGCCTCTGTGACATACATGCAGAAAGAGGGGCGGAGTGGGGAGATACTTTCGACCAATCAACTCAGAGCACATGCCCTAACCACACCCTTCCTCTGGCGCTCACATGGCCGGCAGGAGTGAATTAAGCAATGCCTGGCTGAACATGACAGGCTGTGACTGGCAGCCAGGAGGACACAGAGTTTACTGGAACGGTGTCACCTTTGTGGCTGAACAGTCGGCAACTGTAGCACAGAAAGAACACCCTGGAAATACAGTAGATTACAGAAGCCCTGAAACCATTCACTTGGCTTCTACAAGCAGCTGTGCTCTGCTGCAGTCTGTCCTCTGTGGTTTTATCCCGCAGGAGGTTTTACAGTTTTGGTTTCACATTCACGCCTCTAGATAGATTATTTTGTCATGGCTGTTGTTATTCATGACACTTCTTTAACAGTATATTTGTTTATTTTTTGTCAACATATTTGTATTAAAATGACTTCATAGTGTATAAAAGAATTGCAGAACTCAAGCTGGAGATACTTATCAAGCTCCACATAAAGTTTCTGCCAGTACTTACAGTCAGGGCTGGACAATAAATCTAATTAAAATCAAAATTTGAATGATTTTGTTTGGACAATTTTACAAAAATGAAAATCGTGAAAATCGATTTTCCCTTTAACTAGGGTAAATACAGTAGCCGGCAGCTCTCTCTCAGCTCAGGGCTCTTATTTTTTTTAAGTGAAGTTTGGTGAAAGTTAGGCTGGCACTCTATTAATCCCAGTTCAGGGGATTCATCTTTGTTTGAACAAAACTTTATTTAAAAACGGTTTAGTTTGGTTAAAGCTAGGTTTGCACTTTATTTCAAACAGGGAAATTTATGTTTGTTTGAAATAAAAACAACATATTTTAAATAATTCCCTTGTCTTTTGTAATTAAAAAAAAACATTAAAATCTAAAATCGGATGTGGTACGAAAAAAAATCAGGGATTTTATTTTTAGGCCATTTTGCCCAGCCCTACTTACCATACATGGACACACATTAAAACATGTGGTTCCATAACTTAAGATAATTTTTTTTACCCCCATAGCGGAGAAATTCACAACATCAGGGCAGCAAAGTGGATGGTAAGAAAAATATGCAAAGCATCAGTAAAAGGTGAACAAATAAATATTAAATAACTAAAAAAAGCAATTATACATACATACACATACAAAATGTATACAGTATAAATAAAAGTCAACAGCAGGCAATCTACACCACTAGCACCTAATATTTCAAAGTACAATGTAACTGAGTTTAACTGTACATTTGCAGTGAGAAATTGCATACTATGACATGTTGTCTTAAATACTAAACCCTGACAGAACTGTCAAGTCAGTTTTATTTACACAGCCCGAAATCTTACATTTTTTGCAAACTGTTCAGCATATAACACCCTCTATTCTTAGACATTTGCATCAAAGAGGCAAAAACTCCCCAAAAGGATAAGAGCAACAGCGCTCCAACACATGCCAATAAATGCTGCACACACAGAGCAGATGAATAACAACCCAACAAACTCATTTTCAAAGGGTTATTTTTTTCTATATATAATTTAGTTTTCTGCTTCTCTTGCATTGTAGTCTTTATGAAACTACAGAACTTCATAATGCAGCTGTGCTCACAACTCTTTCACAAAGCCATGTTAAAACGAAAGAAAAACTAAAAACCATTCAGTGTTCTTGACTCAGACTAAACTAAGTGGCCTTGGAAGGTCACGACTCAGTCAAGCTTTTACATGTCATAGCTAACTCATACGTGACCCAGAGCCTGCTGCTGTCTGACTGCTGAGTGCTGAGACGCAGCATAGTGACACTTCCTCATTCAGAGTGTGAACAGCAGCAGGCCTGGAGTCATGTCTTTGAAGTGTTCCTGTAACGACGGTTAAGAAATACACACTAGGTGTTGTCACAGCTATTTCATACAAATACAGCTGCTGCAACAACAATCCAATCTTTTTAAAATCAGTACCTCAACATCTATAAATACATTGGATTTGATGTTAAGAGTCCACTGTGCTATTCAAAATGACAGATCACATTAGTGCGAGTAGCAGGTTCATTAACTGCACAACTTCCATCACAGATTTTTCTTTGCATTTGACCAAGAACACCAGACAGTGAAATCTTGTGCACAAAACCCTGGTCCACTGAAAGAATGTTTACTTCATTTTAAATCTATTTGTTCAGCTTCACAGAGGATGCTCAAAAATAAATGACAGCTTGGAGGCGTAGACTAATAACAAGCATGTTTATGGCACAGAATGCTTGTAAACTAAACTCCAAACTGTGGTTCATTTTAATACACATGGCTCTCCAAGTATGTGGCTTTAGTGGCTCTCAAATGTCAGCATCTTCTCACACATTAGCCATAAAATATGACGTTTTGGGGTCACTTCCCCTTGAACAAAACTCTCAGTCACACTGCGACTGAAACTGGCATTTTAAGGCATCCAGTGTATGAACTGAGCTTAAAATGACAGAGTTCTCTGCTGGACAAACCCATCAAGAAGAGTCAACACCACCAGGTGCTTCCCAGTTAATCACTAATGTTGCACCTCCATTAATGCATGTGTACCATTACCTTATCACAGCCAAGACCTGCTTTACCTGTACCTTAAGGACGCTGTGTTAGATAATGCTATAATCTTTACAGCTTGTTTGACGACAGATAAAGATCCACTTTGCAGAGACAAGCACACTGGTCAATGTTCAGCAGTCACTGCAGAATGCAAAGATTTTCTTTATAATCCTTATTTATGAGCTTGTAACAGCTGGGACCTCCCATGTCAGGATAACTATCATTAAATTAAATGAAGGAGGTAAAATTTCAGTTAGATATTTGCAAGTATTTGATACAATAATGTAAAATATCTCAATCAGAGCAAATGTGGCATCAATCCAACCAACTACAGGCATGTGACAGCACGGATACGAAAACAAAAAGAAGACGAAAAGGAAAAACAAAGCAAAATCAAGCTCAGTCTCTCTCAGGTGGACTCATTAGACGCACTGACCTTTTCTCTTGGAGGCACCGCAGTTAGTCTGATAATGTGGGCCTGAAGCCAAGAGCACAGTCTCAGTCGGACCAGCACAGACAGACAAATTCCCTTTATGATCCTCTCGTCTATTTATAAGCACAGCTTTAACGCACCAACTAAACTACAGACAACATTTTCGTCTGTAGCACTCTGCTAAAGTCTTCAACGCCTCTCACTGACAGCTGTGATACACAACAGCTAACATGCAACACTTATCAAAGACAATGTGGTGATATGAAATAACTGAGCTGGTTTGGAGTCATACAGATTTTTTAATCACGGAGAGAAAATTTCGCATAAGTAATGAGAGAATTCCTTAATAATAATCATGGGGACATGAATAAAATTAGTACGAAAAAGTTAGAGATAATTACAGATATATATGTCTATCCTCTATAACGGCATACACAGGCTTACATCATAAGTGACCATACGTTTTGCTTCAAATTTATTGAAACCATTAATGCATAGAATAGCCATATGTGAATTTATATTTTTGCTTAATCCAGTGTATTAAAACAGACCAACAAATTCATACACTAATATTGCATTACATATTTATTTTGATAATGATTAGTTGTTATAATAAAACCAAATACCTGCAGGCTATAACTTCACAAACAGGGAGGGCTGTTTGTAGGGCTGGGCTACGAAACTTGATTTAATTTGCTTGGACTATGTCAAAAAATGAAAATCATGAAAATCACTTTTCCCTTTAACTAGGGTAAATACGGCAGCCTATGGCTCTCTCTCTCAGATCTGCACTCTTATTTTTTTTAAATGAAGTTTGGTGAAAGTTAGGCTGGCACTTTAGGTTTAGGTTTAATTTGGTTAAAGCTAAGTTTCCACTTTATCCCCTTTTATTTTTAGGCGGTATCACACAGCCCTAGCTGTTTGTTTTCCTCTTTGTCATATCATAAATTGAGTTTGTATTTATTTTAGCTGTTGTTTAGACAGCAAAAAGCATGACTGTGAAATACTTTGAGCTCTTACAACAAATTGTGAAACCATGATATTGTTATTTTACAGTTTTATAGTGTGAAAATCTCATTTCACTGCAACCTCAAAGAACTTGCATTCGTAGTATTCATTTGTAGTGTTTGTGCCTACATCATCAGGAAAAGCACATTTTAAAGTAGCTGGTAGCCACAACTGGTACAACTTATCTCCTTGTATGAGATTTTGTTGTTTTGTATGTGGTCCAAGACATAAAAATGTCTAAAGCCTATACAACTTCATTCTTTTAAAATCCCACCTTTTTTAATCACAACCAATTCATCATGCCTAGTTAGGAGTACACAGGACACCTGCCTGCCATGACAACAAGCATCCTCACTGCAGAGGAAGGAGGGGACGCTCACCAGCCAGAAGGCCCCAGATTGTCCTCAGATAACCTGATCCCTTGTGTCTGGCTCCTTACTGAATTCTCATTAGAAAGCTGTAGTGTCTTCCGCTGCCTGGTCTGCCAAATAACACTTAACCCTACATGCCACACAGCCTTGATGCACAGTAATAACTGATGTGCATCTTAATAAAACACTGAATGACAGACAGTTATCTGCGGGCACTGTGTCACCTTTAGTCATCCATTATCTTTCAAAACACTTCTGGTCAGATTATTCAAATGAGAGACATAGACTGTATACTATATACCAGACGTGAAAGTCATATGTAAATAGCAGCCTTAATTTGAATTGCTCTGCAATTGAAACACCACCATTTTTATTGTTCTTTTTTTTTTCACAACGTTGTCTAAACATCAGAAATAAACTGTCTCGTGACTGTTATAACTGTGCAACATTGCTGCAAGAAATGCATTTGGGTTAGACTGACAAAATCAGAGCCCCACTGCGAGATCGTTTAGCCTCATTCATCTGAAAATTTCACCATTTTCTCTCACAATACATCATGCTTTGATGGGAATAAACAGAAGGTAACCTGTCTGCCATGACAACAAGCATCATCTCACTGCAGTAGAATTAAGGGGGGCGCTCGCCAGCCAAGAGAGGCACCAGTTTGTCCTCAGATAACCTGATCCCCCATGTTTTGCTCCTTATTTGATTGTCATCGTATAACGTTAGGTGCGGTGTCTCGAGCTACCCAGCCTCGCAGATAAGACCAAACCTCACATGCAACACAGTCTTTATACAAAGAAATAACTGGCTCGTAGCCGCTTGAGAGGAGGAGTGACAGACAGGTTTCACTGTGATGCTCATTATCAGTTGGCACCCTGTCACATGAAGTCATCCACTCTCTTCCTAGGAACAAAAATAGGGTCAAAACAGGACCACCTGAATCTGTCCAGCCTCCTCTAGATGCAAATGTGACAAGTTATTCGTTAGCTTTATTTCGTCCTCATTGACATAACGTTAATAAGCAGAAAGCTGACCGGTACAGTAACAGAGAAATCTTACCTTTCCTGAATTCGTTCTTTAACGACCTGGACGTTTTCATTAAAGGTGCCCGAGACCTCGTAAACAGGATTAACGCCATGAGGAGGCTTTATGTACTGAACTCGCTACCTTTAACAGTTACAGTAAGTAAAAAACTAGCTAGCCGATTAGCTAGCCGCTGTTTGTTCAGGGCGTCGAGACGAAAGGACGGCTATCGTGGTAACGTTACTGCCAAAATCCTTGAATGCGGCTAACAAGCTACGACGCATGTATAACTGTAACGTCTCACAGGAAAATTCAGCTCCATGTCATGTCCTTCCCTTCTACGCGGATGACAGTTAGCCGAGTCAGGCTCCCTAGTGACGTAAATCTTACGTTGCGCGTTTGTTAAGCAGTTTGCGATGGTGTGAGGAGGAGTAACTTCCGGTATATTTATAAAATAAAAGCCTATGTTTCCGGGTAGGTGAATATGAGGTAATGCATGGGGTTTATTTGAGGTGTCAAGACAACATGACCTACAAATCTTCCAAAAAGTAGGAAAGTTGTACTTTTTAAATGCAATTTATTAACTGAGATGCGTCCTAATACAAATATTAGCTTTATATTAGACCACACATATAAATCCAAAGTCTTTATAGTAGTCATTTGTAAATATTTCAATATGCATATACTGTATCTATATGCATCCTTTTGAAAACCTATTTACACGTTTATTAGGAAGTATAAAGTATGAACCAATGTCATGCACCAAAAACATTCATAGCCTAATTAATTTTAAATGCCATGCACAAAAGTTACAATGAAAATGAATAGGCCACAAAACAGCACATAAAATAGATATTACACAACAACTGATAATATAAAATGAAATAAGCTGATGACAGGCATAAAATCAGGTGTTTTGATTGATACGTCTCTCAAAACTGTTATCATCCAAAAGCTGATCCACTTCAATATTACATGACAATGTCCCATAACTTCACATGCTTACAGTATGCCATTGTACCACTATTAAGAAAGTTGAAACGCTGTGTAAACAGAATATAATCCTTTGCAAATTAATTGTGTTTGCTGGCCCAAGTTGAAATATTGTTTATTTAATCATGTGTTTGACAAAGTGCTTAACCTTTGCCCATATTTGCTGGTGAAGAGCTGAGACTATTATGCCCCTTTCATAACCAATTACAGTAGTGTTGCCTGTTATCAATAAATTTAATTATGTTTTACACAGCATCCCCGCTGTGACTTCTAGTCTGAAAACAAATATTTAATTGTTTTACTTACAGCACGTCCCTATTGATTTTTCTGCCCTTTCAAACAAAAGCCCTATAACTGTCGTCAGCTTTGTCGAACCACAACCCAAACTCAACTGTAGGCCTAATCTCTGCAAAGCTAGCTAAGTTTACCAAAACCCTTAGCCCAACTCCTTAGGAAGGCCCCATTAGGAAATTGAAACAAACTTCGCCTATAGCCTACTTCAAGGATTCAACCAATGTATTAATTGGAGCACAATAATTTTTATTATTGCATTGTGTAAATTACTTTTTAATCTTTTAAGATTCCCATATTTACATGCTCTTTACCTATCAAAAGCCATTGCCATAGTAATGTGCGGAGAGTGAGGGCTTTTGTATTGAAAGGCAAACTTGTGCCGGAAGTTAGATGTATGTTGTAAGTTTTATGCCCCTTATCTCTAAATTATCCATGAAGCTGTCCAAATTTCATCAGCAGGTTCTCTTACATTGGAAACTGGTCTGCAATCACCGTTTTACCCCACACAGTTCTCCAATATGGAATAATCAGTATATCTTGTCTAAAAGAAAATCTTTGTGTTACTGTGACTGGGTTGAGAAAGGTGTTTGGTCTTTATTACATTTGCGGGATGAAAGTGGTAATTTTTTAGAGCATGATGTATTTATTGATCAATTCAATTTGGAGTGTACTGAAAAACGATACAAAGTGGTTATTAAGGCAATCCCACAAGTAATATTAAATATGATAAAAGGAATGCTGAGTTATAACACATTAGTCCCACAGCTGCATTTCCCCAAAAGCTTAAGAAACTCACTTTAAAATTATAAATGATATTTATCCTTGCCACAAGTTTCTAAGAAAAAGATTTAATACTGATAAAAACAACTGTGTGTTGTGATTCTGATATCGAAACTTTGGAGCATCTTTTTTTTACCTGTTCCTATACAAAATCCTTTTGGGAACTTCTTCAGAAGTGGATAAATGACAAAGATAATCTTTCACCCAAACTGCAATTTTATGATATTAAATTTGGTGTTGTTATGCAGGACAAAAAGAGAGAAATGTTATATAATAGTATAATTTTAATGGCCAAACAATTTATTCATAGGTGCAGATTCTCTGGTTCCAAGCCGTTATTTTTAATTTTCATGAATGAACTCTTGAACTTTGGTAAAACATTGAAACGCATAAAAAAACAAACAAGTCTTCATTGTTTGTCAGTATTTATATAATTTATTTTCTGAAGATGTCTTTGTTTTTTTTTTGTTTTGTTTGTTTGTTTTGGGTTTTTTTATTTATCTATTTCTTTTTTCTTAGCTGTTTGCTTTTCTCTCTCTCAGTTGTCTATGAAGTTGGCATTATGCATCTTCAAAATTTCTGTATATGCTCAGTTAAAGCCTGTAAGCCAGATTTTGTTAATTCAATAAAGTTTTTCTGAGAGAAAAAAAAAGTTTTACGCCCCTTAGCGGTCCCTGTGGGTACTGCAGGTTATAGGCTACTTGAATTTGCTGTACAAGCAGGGACACTTCGGGGCTTGGCCGGCACAAACAGCGGAGCATTCAGTTTCATTTTTGTTATTTGTCATCATTTTTAGAGCAGGCTAATCAAAGGACAGATAATAAACATCACAAAGTTGTGGCAGCTTTTATGGTGGAAGTAAACAGGTGGGTTGTGTTTCTGATCATTTTGTGGTTGGTTTATTTAAACCAAAACTGACACTGATATTTATATTAAAATTTATGAAGGCTGCTTTGACCTAAGTTAACATTATGGTCAGAATCCAGAGCAGAACTTCTAAGACAGTGGGCTACCATGAGAAAACACCCCACCTCCATTAGGCTAGAAATAACACATCTGTTTGTAGGCTAATAGTATCAAGGTTGTAACGTTAGATGTCATTGTCACTTTACTGAAAAACAGTAAAAACGAGGACATTTTAACACAGTTACTTGCCTCACGTGCGATATTCGACATATTTGGGTTAATGTTGGAGACTGTGATGACCTCATGTACTCGAGCTCCCCTGTTCCCCTTCGAAGATCGGCCCACCAACTTTTTATGATGTGGAGATATTGTCCAAAAAGAGTAAAATATGAAACGTTTATGTTTTACTATTTTTTGACGTTTTTTGTTTGTGGTTAAGAAGAAATTCTGAAAGTGACACAAAAATAGCAATTAACCGCTATATCATCTATGACATAGTTATCCCGGCCCGTGTACATTATTGTTGTAAAAACAAAAAACTACGCATGTAGTGTAGAGTGTAGAGCAGTAATGACTAAAAAAAGATCTGGAAAGGTCGTAAAACACTGTCAAAATAGACGGGAGACACCGGGGTCAGCTACTTCCTACGGTTGGCTTTTTTGAAAGGACCGGTTGGAGCCTCTCTTTGCTCCCAACCAATCGGAAGTAAGTATTTTTCGCGCTGGTTGGCCGGAGATTTTGAGTTTCCCGCAAGCTTTTGACTCGACTTGAATGAAATCATTCGTTTTACAGGATGAATGTGGGCATTATTTCCCTTTAACCACTGACAGGAGGTTCAACAGGTAACTACAACGAGACGGTCTTTCATGTTATTGTCAACCCCGAGAATATTATTCGGCATCAGCTTTTGCAAGTACACTTGTTCGGGCCGATCATCCATTTTAGCAAGGGAGGACCTGCTAGCTAGCATACTAGCTAACTATGCTAACATTGAATGTGCAAATTTACTTTGCTTCAATGGGACGCTGGTTAGCTTTAGCCTGCATAGTTAGCTAGCTTTTTAAGCGAGCTGTCATGGCGCCTACAAATTGAGTATATCAGTGAAACAATAGCAAAACAGTTTACACAAACTACAGCAAGCGATAAGTAGTGCTCATATTTATATGTTAATGTCTTTGTTTCAATCGGGTTGGTTAGCTTGTACGTTAACAGCATTTCGCTTTTGGGTGACGGCTTTGTCTATTTGCTGGAATGCGGCGTAATGGCTGACTGAAGCAATGACAGAGATGCAGTTGCAGGGTAAGTTCATGGTAAGGGAAAATGCTTGTCCATGTCTGGGATCCATAGGATTCCACACATCGTGGGTTCCGCTTCAGTCTGTAGTCTGTGCCCGTTTTGTGCATGACATGTTATCGTAACTGTTAGCTTCTGGCTAACGTTAAAGTTGGTGGATTACGTTGTCCAGGAAACACGTATTGGATAACTTTAGGATGATTGAGCGGTTGTTAAAAACGCTTGCGTTAACTGTTACTGTAACGTTAACTAGACAAGCCCAACAGTCTTGTCGTTACGTTAACTCACAACAATATTAAGCTAACAAACACTACATTTTAATTTAAGCCTCAATGCTAAGTAATAACGCTAAACCTTAAATAAAGCAGAATGCATTTAATTCCTTTAACTACTCTCACACGGTTAGCATTACTCCGACTTGTCAGCTGCTTCCATTTCCGCGGCTTTTCTAGACGGTGATGCGGTAGTTACGCGGCACAGCTAGCCACCCACTCATTGGGCATTCGCTGCATGCGGTGGACCCTGTAGCCTGCCTTCTGCCGCCTCCATACCGCTTTTCCACAGGCTGCAGCTAGCTGCTAGCTAGTCCTTTTCCAGGAGAAAGCCAACTTGCAGTTGCTGCAGTAAGAGGTTTTCTGCCCGCCTAACGTTAGTGGTTTTGGTTCGTATGCATGGATGTAACCGTTAAATGGGAATGGGTTTCAGTTGACCTCGTTCACGTTAGTTGAGATCAACGTATATGCCTGGATTTCATTGAGTCATCAATATTCATTTACTACACGGTGGTACTGTTGTTTCCTGCACTCGGTTGGTTGGTCAAATCGCTCTGCTGTGTTGTAAAAACATGTAAAACTGCGCGGCTTGAGCGTTTCGTGACAGGTGCAGTTTTCTCTGTCGCCTCCAAGCTCTGTTCATGCACCGCTTAAGCAAGAGAGTGCCATTTTGAGAAATGTGAAACGTTATGCTCATAGGATTCATATCTCATGTTACCAGTTGCCAGAATTAAAGGTATTAGAAATCGACTGTGTGATATTGTTGGTGTTTTCTGACGTAACCTGTGGAATAACATGTTTCTGTGTGTTCTGTGTCCTGTAGCTCAGTGAGCCTGGCGGGGGTTAGATGGGATGGACAGCAAAGGTAGCTCCTTGCCTTCAATGCCTGAACCAGCCAACCCGATCAGCATGAAGCAGCTGCCAGAGTCCCTCAGCGTACGGAAAGGTGGAGGGGACATGAGCAGTGACCCTGCTCTGCTAATGGACAAAGCCGCTGCCCAGCTGGCCGCCACACTACAAGACGGTGTCCTTCAAAAGATGGCAGGCCACAGTCATAACAACCACAGCCACGAGAGGCTCAAAGACCTCACTTCCCGCGTGCTGAATGGGGACCAAGACGTGCTGCCTAAGCTCTGTGCTCCGGAACCACCAATGCTTAAAGGTGCTGAAGTCCCTGCCACAAACGGCACCCATCAGCCTAACTGCACTCCTCACGCTGAACCTGAACTGAAGGTGACGGTACCCCAGGTGGTCAAGCAGCCGCTCTTTGAGCCGTGCTGTGCCAATGGGACCAGTTTGGCCTCAACCACCGAAGATACGATATCTGGATCTGAGAAGAGACAGGACGTGAAAAAGAGGAGAGGGAGACCTCACAAACCAAAACCTCAACCAAACCTCAGTTCCTCTCCCTTCTTGGTGGAGCCACTTGATGACACAACTGCTGTAGATGTAGCTGGAGCTGCTAATGAGGTTTTACTTTTATTGCTTCTCATAATAAAATGGTGGCAGTTATATGTACTGCAGTATGTCAAGCTCATACTGGTTTAAAGCTAAACACTGACACAATAATCTTGTAATGCTGACAGATAGTATTAACATGAAATGATCGCACATAAATGTGAGCAGACACTGCTGGGCCCCCTGGAGAAAGTTGAATGCAGTGAAAAATGATTAACAGAGATATAAAGTTTGACTTTAAAAATACTTGTTCACTTATCTTATGAATAAATACTAAATGTAAAGTAAGTAAGATTTCTACATAAGCTTAAAAAATGTCAAAAATTAGTAGAATGGTTAAATGTATTTAGGGTTGCAAGTAATGATTATTTTCATTATCGATTAATCTGCTGATTCCACAATTAATTGTTTATTTCATGAAATGAAAAAGGGAAAAAGTTTCATGAAAAAGTGTGAAAAATGCTCATCTTAATTTCCCAGAGCCCATAGTGTCATCTTCAAATTGCATCTTTAATCCAAACAACAGCCCAAAATGAAAACTCATGCACAGCAGCAGAATAGTTGCCACATTGTATTTGTATTGCTGTCAGCCAGTATTTACAGGTATAAAGTGCTCATAATTAGAGCTGCAACAATTAATCGCGTAATTGATTAATCGTTCAATAGAAAATTAATTGCCACCTATTTTGATAATTAATTGTTTCAGTCATTTGTTAAATACAGTAAAAACGATAGTTAAATGTGAGGATTTGCTGCTTTTCTGTGTCATTTATGATAATGAATGAGAAGTCTTTGTGTTTTGGGCTGTTTGGACAAAAGACGCAATTTGAAGACGTCACACTCGGGTCTGGGAAATGGAGATGAGCATTTTTCACGCTCTACTGACATTTCATGGCAAAAACAATTAATGGTAAAAATAATTGGCAGATGAATCGATAATGAAAATAGTCGTTAGCTGCAGCCCTGCTCATAATGAAGTATATGTGTGTGGGGAAAGTCACTGATATTAGGAAAGACAGGGTTTCAGAACCTCGGTTACTTTCTATATTGCTCAAGTGTTTGTTCTTTTTTTTTTTTTTCTTTCCCCTCTGCAGCCTGAGCTCAAGTCAGAGTTGACTGAAAAGGCTACAGAAGTTTCCTCTTTGCTGATCCGTTTTACCGTGGGTGACGTGGTTTGGACCAAAGTGTCGGGATACCCCTGGTGGCCTTGCATGGTGACCACAGACCCAGAATTCAACCATCACTTCAAACAGAAAGGTGAGATACGTTCACTCCCACCTCAGTTTAGTTAGTGTTCTTGACTTGCTTTCATTTTAGAAAAGTATTTTTTTAATACTTTCTTAATATATAGAATTTAATTAAATTTATTTTTTAGCAGCCAACAGCAGGTCGGGCCTCCTGTACCATGTGCAGTATTTTGGAGACGCCCCAGAGAGAGGCTACGTCTTTGAGAAGAACATAGTGTCCTTCACGGGGGAGAATCAATACCAAGAGCTTAGCCAGGGCAAAAAACAGCCAGCCTCCCGCGTCATCCTTAAAAAGGTAAATCCGCTTCTTCTCCTAAGTGATGCTCCTGTGTGTGGTGGCCTGTAGAGGATGTGGTGTGCTGTTGTATAGAAAAACTTGACTCAGAAACTTTATTGTACTTCCTCAAGATGTTTTATACAAGGTTCACTTGTTAGTAGACTGTGAAAAATGTGAGCCAAATGAAAAGTCATTTTCATAGGGCTGTGTATGGGCAAGAGTCTGGCGATTCTATACGTATTGTGATACAGGGGTTACAATACGATATATTACAGTATATTGCAGTACTGTAAGCAAGGCGATATGTTGCAGGGTGGTTTGTTTTTTTGTTTGTTTTTTTTTTTTTTGGTTGGTTGGTTTTTTCCAATCTTATTGTAGGAACACTGTCAGTATAAATATCACAATATCCATAAAATCTTAGCTAAATAAAAGTTGTGTTTTTCTTGTCTTTCTTTCTTTTTAAAAAAAATAATTTATTTATCATGCAGTCTGAATATCATGGCAATAGTTTTTGTGTAGTAACTGTAGGGGATTAAAAAAAACTAAAATGAACCACTGCCATGAATCTTTGCATGACAACTGTTAATTAAAAATCAATACTGTTTTTTGAGAATCAATACAATATTGTGAAACATAATGTTGTGATGTCTTTGTGGTGATATTTTCTTGCACCTCTAATTTTTAAAACGTGTTTGAAGGTAAATTCCTAAATATATTTTGCAGCCTGGTTTAGACATTTTTTCAAAATCTTTTGTTTTTCTTTCAGTCTACTCACACTGCCCTTTTTCTCAACACCAACAAAAAGAGTAATAAATAAAATTTCCACGCTTGTCTTCTTACATGACCGTAACAATCTGCTAATCATAATCCAATCGTGTTTTTTTTTTTAAATGCCCACAGCTAAAAAACAAGTATTTGTTTAATGCCGTCTTCTTCGTAGCCACACATTCTCCATTTAAACACTGTGATTAAACAGCAGTAACGTTGCTGTTTTCTCCCTGTGTCATGCAGAAGGCTCCCTCAGTGCCCCGTAAGCTCCAGGTTCAGTGGAACATGGGCATCATTCAGGCCAAGGAAGCCCTCAGCATGTCACTGGATGAGCGCATGGCAAACTTTGCATTTCTGTATGATGATGACGGGCCCCATCTGAACCCCCACATCATGGAAAAGTTGAAGCCTAAACAGGGCCACAAGCTGGACCAGGAAACAGAGTCCAGGCTGATCCCAGATCTCTCCTCACTGCTGGCAGACCGAGTCGATGACCCCACAGCCACCCCTCAGTCTCAAGACAGCACTTCAACAGGGAAGAAGACACAAGCACCCAAAGGAAAACTCAAAACAGGAGAATGGCAGAAAAAGGGAAAAGGCTATCTAAACGGGTTCCTGTCAAAAAAGAAGTTGAACAACACGGTTTCTTCCGAAGGAATGTTTCATCCGCAGCCAGCATCACAGGTGAGGAAAACCTTTCTGCTCTTTTTGCGCAGACATTTTTATTGATTCCCAATCAGGTTTTAAAAGCAGCAGAATGTGTAAACGGTAAATATAAGATGTAACAAGCTGAAAGGTTCTCAATTCAAAGTGTAAAAAGATGCTGAAAAAACCTTTTCATCCCACTTTATTTAAGGCATTTTGTCGTTTCTTTGTAGGATTCCACCTTTTCTGCACCAGAATTTCAATCTGAGTCAGTGATACCTCAGAAGAAGAGGAGAACCAAACAAGCTCAGTCTCCCACAAAGACTGTAAGGAGAAGAAAAAAATCTGCAGCGGATGGTTCTGACCCCGTAAGGAAAAGGAAACCAAAGCTGATTTCTGTGACAGAAGATATTTCGGAACCAGTCTCACTTCCAGTTTCAGTTCCAGGTTGGTTGAAAGTTGAAAGACTAGCCATCAGGCGATAGATGTTCAGTTTGGGCTGGTATGTGTTTACCAGACCTGTGGAGTCTTGTTCTTTAAATTGCCACGTGTCCAGTAAAATAGTGAAAATAGTGAAGTGGTTGGTTTATTGTGGATTTTATCACTTATTGTGACCGGATAATGTGGAATTGCTCCATTTTTACAGTACTAGAGCTGATTATTTCCAACACCAAACACTCCAAATTAGATCTGTATCTGTTTATAACCAGCATAACTTGTTTGTGTTCTGAGTTTTTAAACACAGGCAGCTTTATTTTAAAAAGAAGCTTTTGTTGTTGTAGGTGAAAAAGTGAAGAGAAGGCGAAAGAAGACGACTCCTGATGAGCAGGGGACTGATTCCTCAGGTGAGTCCGTTTTCAGTCAGTTTTGTGTGTTTCTGTAAAGTAGAAAAATTCAGTGAAGCCAAAAAATTAAGAACAATAAGCAGTTTCTTCTTCAGTGTGAGTGTGACAGTTTGTTTTGGTCACTTTTATTTTCTTTAGTGCCTTAAGTATTTAAGATGTGGTGGGAGAGACCTTTTGAAATGAATCATCAGTCTTCTAAAAGCAGCCTGAAAACATCGTCAGCATTTCCTGTGCTAACCGTTCACAGCAGATAAAAATCAAAGTCAGAAATGAACCTTTTTGTTTTGTTTTTAGTCAAGGAGGCGCAGAAGAGGGCGTCCAAAAGGCCGCTCACAGACGCTGCAGCAGACAGCGGTCAGCAGCCTAAAAAGAGATGCAGAAGAAACAAAGATGCTGAAACGCAGGTGAGGTTTCGAGCCCAAAACTGCGCCTGTTCTCACACAGCAGCCGCTGACAGTGACAAGGGCGCTGTGAGGAAAGTTAAAATGATTCACTATTATTAGAAATTTATTTCTTACAAGAAGCAACATTAAAATGTGAGAGAAGACCTTAATTTTCTTTTTCTTTCTTTCCCTCTTCTTTTTAAAAATTTTTCATTTTTATTTATTTATTTTAATGTCCGCAAACTTTGTCAGGCTTCGACTTCAGAGGTGACAGACAAAAAGCAAAGAAGGAAGAAAACTGACCCAAACGGGAAAGAAATCAAGAAGCGAGTGAGAAAGTCAACAGCTCTCCTCAAAGGTAAATCATTTTGTTTGTCTGTTTAGATTGTTGTTTAGATTTTGATTCACATTAAAATCTGTGATTTTATTATTTTATTGTTGTGGCTCTTTAGTCTTTGATTATGATTGTCCTTTTATCTTTTCACAGGTGATCAAGAGGCAGAGAAACCAAAGCGCAGGAGGAAAAGGAAACAGGATGGAGAGAACCAGGCTACGCCCTCCAAGGCGAAGAAGGGGCGGTCTTCCCCATGTCCTGATCCTGAGGTGAGATGGTGAAATAACCTCGAGTCAGTCTGACATTTCAAGAGCAACAACTCTTACATAGATTAAATCATTATCTTGCAGTTGTAAGTAAGGGGTGTGCATCTCTCCCTCACATGGCGATTCGATACGCATCAAGATACGGAGGCTCCGATAAGATTCAGGGACAATATGTGCGACCTAATACAGTTCATATTTTAATGTGTTCAATATAATTTTTTATTTTCCATTAAAAAAAATTCAAGTGATCTTTTTATTATACAAGTGGCAGTACTCTGGGTTCCCTGGTCTTTTATATAATTAATATACCCCATAACAGACCAGGAGGAGCACCAAGTATGTTTGGGGTTTTTGTTTTTTGTTTTTTGTTTTTTGTTTTTTTTAGTGGGGAAAAATGTGAGACAAATATTATTTTGAAACTAATAATGACTGCTCAGGTGCACTGTCCCTAATGTCACATTAGAATTGTCTCTCAGCTGTTTGCAGTCATGACTGTGATTCTGTCTTTTACAACAGACAGACAGATAGACTCACTGTATGAACAAACATGGTGACACTTTGAACATTAACTTTTTCACTCAGTCAGGTTCAGCTGCATCACTTTGACATTCAGGAGGAGAAATATGAAATGATTATCTCATCATTACTTCAGACGTTGCCGAATCGACGCAGGAGAAACTTTCTGAGAGCCGTGTCTCCGTCTGTCGTTTTCTTGCTTGTGAAAGTCGGACTAATATCCATATGATTAACGTTAATGTTACTCCTCGTTACTGGCACTCGTTTCAGCAAAGTGTGTCTCCAGGTGAGTGTTAGCGTCATGCTCCAGTGAACTTATGCTCACAAATGACAGGACTTCTGTCCAGTTTTCCTTCTGTCTTTTAAAGTCCGAATGTCTTCCAAACATAAGGCTGAATGTTGGTGTTCCATTGTCGCATCAGCCTTGTTGGAACACGTTGTCTTGTTTTTCCCTCCCACCCTTGGGTTTCATAGCAACGGTCGTGGTGCGTTAACATGACCAATAAAACTGTTGTAGAAATAACATGGGAGTCTCGCTCTCAACTTAAACATTAAACAAGATTTGGAGGTGCTTTGCAGCAACAGCTAAGCTAAGCCTCAGTATAACCGATGATGAACTATAAAATCGGGCCATCGTCCGATTCACAGCACATTTATATCAATGCAGGGCCCGCACATCGATGAACTCGCATCTCTGCTGTTAAATATCGATTTTAGATTCAGATCGGTGAATCTTTAAATCCTTAATAATTAACTCAAATATTACAAGCAACATTCAAACATAATTTTTGAGAGTTTTATAAATTGTAAGTGAAATATAAAGTTATGTCCCAATTTTCACATTAGTTAAAGTAGTTTCTTTGATCACACAGGTCTGTTGAAAATAAAAGAACTTCAGGTGATTTTCAGTCGTGTTGCAGATGTGGATGTACGGTTACAGAATATTCACATTTCACCACATGTTGCTTGCTGCAGGGATCTGGGAGTGAAGGACGTCCTGATTCTCCGAGTGACAGCTTAGACGGGACGAAAAAGGGCGAACGAAAGAAAGAGTTTGTCTGCCAGGTAAGAATCACTCCGTCGTGTTTTACTGTCCGTAATTTAAATGAAAGCATCAGATTCTGTATTTAAATGTGGGCCATTTCACGGGGAACGCAGCTTCACTTGTTTCTGTATATAAATGACGGAAGTGTTTTTGTATGAACAGGCTTAATCACGTGTCTGTCCATATCTTGATATAAAAATGACTCCAGTTCTCCTCATTTCCATTTAGTTCTCTGTCGGGCTGTCGCCGATACTCGCTTGTTTTGGGCCGCATCCGAGTGCCATTCCACTACTCAGATACGCTTTCTCTGTTTTGTTTTGTTTTTTGTAATGTAATTTAAGCGTGTATGAAGCTTTATATGAAGGCAAACTGCAATACCTATTGTCTCCATAATCTTGCATTATATCTATAATTCCTCATTGCAGTGTTAATGTTAAAATGTGCAAAAAAACCCCACCAATTTAAGAAAAACTCTTACTTAGTCAGCTCGGGCACATGATGTCACACCCCTCACACTCAGCGTGCTGGTTCACCGTGGCCTCTTCAGGCAGCAGAGATGGCAAAAAGAAAAACCACCTGAGCTGTGTGGGAACACTTAACTTAAACTAAGTGATAACAACACCAAGGCAGTGTGCAAAATATGCGACCCTAAACTGACCTACTGTGGTGGCACAACGAACTTGAGAAATCACCTGAATGTTGTAAGTAGTAACGATAGGCTGCAGCCTACTGTTCGACGGTGTTTTTAAAAAAGAAAGCGGCCATACTAGCTAACGTTAACACATGTATCTATCTCGATGGCTGTTGTTCTCTGTCTGTCCAGTCGGTGAAGATTATTAAAGAATGTGTGTTTCTTTGTGTGGCTACAGCCTACTGTAGCTGTCCAAAATAATAGCAGGAGATAGAAAAAAGAAATTAGATCAGGACAAATTTTTGCATCAGTTGTTGTAAAATGGTTTCATTAACACAGAAATAGCGAAAACAAAACTGCAGAGTCATTCAACAATCCCAAATGACTTCAGTTACATTCAGATGGATTATAGGCTGCTGTGGCAGCAGGATAGGCAGGATTCTCCGCTGCCCAAGGACCGGTGCATGTCATCTTAGTCACGTGCTCTGTACCCCCCAACCCCACCCCACCCCATCCCCTACGCTGACAAACGAGTACTCGGATATGCACTCGTAAAGACCCCCCAGTATCCGGATTAGAGATGTTCCATCGAGGGTATTTCACGATTCGATTCGATTTCGATTATGGGAGCCTCGATTCTTCGATTATGGCG